>LNAC01000104.1:376427-559997 GCA_002007465.1 Ailurus styani | reverse complement strand
AGAGAGATTACAAGTAGGCAGAGAGGCAGGCAGAGAGAGAGGAGGAAGCAGGCTCCCCGCTGAGCAGGGAGCCCGATGCAGGGCTCAATCCCAGGACCCTGAGATCATGACCTGAGCCGAAGGCAGAGGCTTTAACCCACTGAGCCACCCAGGCGAAGGGCACTCCTCTTATTCTTTCAAAGTCTTCCAAAGTTTCTCTGCACCTCAGAAACTTCCACTGTTCCGTATTTCTCTTATCCCTGAAATCCCTTGAAAAAAAAAAAAACCTCCTTGTACGTTTTGTCCTTCTGCATCTCTCCTTTTCTACCTGATTTATCAACACAATGACCTAAAGGAGCAGCCTGGCAAAGAAGGACAGAACAGTGGTGGGCATCGTTGGGCAGGAGCTAGAAACCTTAGAAGAGTTACCCCATCCATCGTTTTCTACTTCTCACACAGGCAGGCCATACATAAGACCTGAGTGTGCATCAGCATCTCCAGGAAGGCTTCATCTCCACACAGATTGTTGAGGCCCACAGAGTTTTTGATTCAGTGAATCTGGGGTGGGTCCTAAGAATTTGTATTTCAACCAGGTACAGGTGATACTGATACTCTGGGTCTAGGAACCACACTCTGAGTATCACTGCTACTGCTCTAAAGAAAAAAAAGCCACCTGTGAATAGAAACATATTTCCTACCTGAATACCTCTCTACCTTATGGGGATATATCAAACCAAAGCTTTATGCATATAGATTTAATAATATCCAACCAGAGGGTCTGAATGAAATAGTTTTTGGCACTGGCAGTATCAGGTGAAGGAAAGGTAGAATTACATATCTCAAATGGATTTACTTGACTTCACAAAACTATAATTTTAAGATTTGCTTGCACAAGGAAATGAGAAAGATACCTGTTAACTCTACTGTGTTATTTAATGGTTTCTTGCAGACATAGGGCAACTGAGCTTCACAGGAAAAACTCTGCCATAGACCAGACATGGCATTCATCCTCGCACAGCTTGATCCGCCTATTATCGTAGGTGTACTAGGCATATCTTAAACAGGAGAAATTTTCAAAGAGTTAGAAGGAGAGGTTAGGCCCAGAGTGGTGGTTAGAAAAAATAATTTGTATTCCTAATTTTCTGCTTTTATTGGAACTCATAAAATAGATAAACCTACTAAATTGAGATGTATAAGACTCAATGGACACCCATGTGCTTAAATAAGTCTTCCTTCTAAAATATAGGATACAGGGCAAAATACTATGATACAGTATAGTTAATTTAAAAAACAAAACCAAGAATCAAAAATAAACCTCTGCTCCCATCAATTTTTATATCATATTATAAGGATGACAGCTCTTAATCTGCATTCTATATAATAAATATACTAAAATATGGTTCTATAATGCCCTTAAAACCTTGAATTAAAGGTTAAATCATCTTAAAAGATTTTATTTACTGAGATAATAGAGAATTTATTCACTAATTTATTCACTAATAATGAAATTTCATTAAACAAAAATGACTTATTGGTATTTTATTGCACTTAACCCATTTTTCTTATGTGTGTACAGGAAGCTAGTGTTAACTTTTAGGTTCTACCTTTGTCAGAAGCCTAAGATTTTACTTTTTTAAAAACATATCTAAACTTTTTGGGGAGAAAAGTCTTTTGGCTAAGTAGGATTTTGTTTGTTTTATTCACTATAAAATTTTCTTTAAGTATTTGTGTAATAAAATACAACCATTATGCTGTTAGTACTTGAGCACTACTGTAGGAGACCCCAAGAATCTTAAAGTGAGAGCATAGTTCTGTATGGAGTTGAGCTGCAGATGAAACAAGACAGTTAGTCATAGACATGTCAAGTCACCTAAGGGACACAGAACAGTTTCTAGGCCAAGTGATGGGGCTTATTCTGCTGTTACTTAAAAATGTAGGGTTGCCGTAAAGGTTAGAGACAAATGCTCAGTTATCCATGATACGGTTCAACTTGGCTATAATGGAATCACAATAAAGAACGAATTAGTGGAAAAAAATTCTTTTGAGAAGTAACTGTAATAACAATTGTTAAGATTTGAAATTTTTATAAGCTGTCAGCGAGTGGGATGCTTTTGTTTATTTACTTTTTTGAAGTTTTGCTCTGTGCATAGTAGGTGGAAGAGGGAGCAGTTACCTGGGTCCCAGTTGAGAAAGTTTAATGGCTTGTGGTCTGACCATTCCCAGCCTCTAGTAGAGTATAGTTGATTTAAGCCAATCCAGAAAACTCTTGGAATGCCTTCTTTTTCTGTAAGAATAACATAATTTTAACAAGTGACAAAATTACCTAAATTATTATCTAAGTCAGACTTAAATTTCTACTAATAGCAAAAATATGTGAAGGCCTTGATGGTAAGGCAGGAATCCTGTAGGAGGCTCTCTAACCAACAAAGGCAGCTAAAGGCTGGTAAGTTAATTTAATTCTGCTTTCCTATTAGCTTGTGCCTTTCTTCTAAGGTAAGAACAGAATCTTCTCAGAATAGCTGTTTCACTATTTTTAGCTTTTTGTGCTGATACAGACGAAAACAGTTTCCATTGTATATGTAGATTTTGAAGAACTAATTGTATTCCAGACTGACAGTTTAAATTCATTAAGCACATATTACTTAACTGGTATTAAGGCAAACAAAACAAAACAAAACAAAACAAAACAAAACAAAACTACAAAGTCCCTGCCCCCATGATGATTTCAATTTAGTGAACAGAAACAGAGATAGATCACTCAAAAGGTAAAGTATTACCCATACTGCTTCAGAAACATGTACAGGAGCTGTTTGGTAGGCAATGAAATATATAGCTCTAGAGTCCAAAGGAGATACTTAGGATGGAGACACAGAACAAGACACACACACACACACACACACACACACACTACAGTGGAGATGTATCATTCAAATTCATTATTTGACAACCAGAAGCCATCAGCAGAAAAGAGAGTAAGATAGCATAGCAGAGATAATTTAAATAGTGAGGCTAGTTGCGATATGACACTTAGTATACACATGCCCACAAGCAATGGATGAAATTATGCTTGCATGGGTCCATGTGTGTTGGTAAGCTGAGTGAAAAGATTGTAAGGATTTTCACACCAGTATCAAGAAAGTCAACAAAATTATTCAAGAGCCTGGTAAGACTTCATTGACCACGTGAAAAAAGAACTTGAAGATACAGAGGGCCAGGTAGAACAGAGAAAACAACTGATGAAATGGTCTACAGTAGACAAGGATGATGCTGACAAATAGGAAGAGCTAACAGGTTGGAAGCTCTACAAATATTCTCAGCAGTCAGACACTTGATAACAGTTTCTTAATTCCTTTCAGGGGATTATATAATATATAAATTATATATTACATATTTATATATAGTATAGATTATATAATATATATTTATATACAGATATGTATTTATATATTATAGTATGTATTATATAATATATAAATTATATAGTATATATTTATGTATTATATAATATATGAATTATATATTATATATTTATATATAAGCTATATATAAATATAGAAATTATATATAATGTAATAATATATAATCCCTCTATATAAAATATAATTATATTTATAATTATAATGTTTATAAAATATTAATGTTTAAGATAACCTTTATATAAATTACAAAATATAATTTATAAAATTGTAAAATAATTAAATTTATATTAATGTTTTATATAACTTATATGTGCATTTACATAAAAATTGTCCCTAAAATAAGGATATGTTTTCTATATGTAAATCATACAGATATGTCTGATATATATCATTTTGTTCCTTTATATATATCAGATATATCTATGTGATTTGCATATAGAAAACCATATCCATACTCTAAGGGCTTTTTGAAGGCATTTGGGGCTGTATTGCAGACTTTAGAACATAAATGCCTGAACAGGTGACTCCACTAGAACTGACACCCAGGGAATGGAAAAGCTCCTCTGTGTAGAGCAGAAATAGCACCAGCAAAGATGGAATGGGCCAAGAGCAATACCCAGAGACCAATGTTAAAGGGATGGGCAGGAGTCTGGAAAGAGAGTGGTAGGGACAGAGGAACAATTACCACTCCTGGTAGACTCCAGTAGACTGAGAGTCAATGAAAATATCAGAGAGAGAAGAAACAGCTGGTGTGGATGCGAAGAGCTTTGGGGAAGGAGTTAACCCTGAACAAACTGGAGGGATGACAGATACAGATAAATTTGTAAGTATGAGGAAGGAAACTAAGGGTTTGCTTCACTTGTTGCAAGGAAATAGATGGTAAGGATACTCTCTGAGGAAGGAAAATGTGGGTATTTGGATAGATGGCTTGAAGAGAATGCTGACGGGAACTTTGAATTCTCCTTTTTTTCCACCTTGTTAGTATAAGTGCTGGCATACAAATTGAGGATTTAATCCAATGTAAATTTCTCATTAGTAAAAGCAGTTGATTCTCCAGCCTTCCTAAAGAAGTTCCGGAAACTATGACATACTCATGGTACTCCAGACTCAACCATACAGGACATTCAGAATTCCCTTTATTAATTTTTAACTGGGGATACTATGGACGACCTAACCTTCCCACCCATCATCCCAAGTTCAATACCCTCCCTTTCATGAAGACTTTTCAGATATCCCCGGCAGGACATCTGAATAATCCTATCACTTACCTGCACATGGTAAGTACACATTTATGAAGAAGCACAATGAACTTTGGAAGCTGTTAGGTTCCTAATTTGTTTCATTACACTGTTCTATTTGTGAGCCATATTGATGAATTATTCTTCAAGAGAGTCATAGGATTTTAAAACAGGAATGTTCTTTATGTGTTTTACACCCGTGAATATGAATGGGAAATGGATTCTAAAAATCCAGATTGGTCAAATATCAAAGGCAGTGATTTCTTTTTGGCGAGGACAATCTGAAGCTAGACTTTTTTTCTACATAAATTCCAAGCAAGTAATTGCCCAGTTTGGGACTTTGTTTACCCCCATTCTGCCATCAAAAACCAGATGATTTCTAGCATAAATTCCCATACCTAATCAAATCAAATAGGTGAGTTCCCTCAAGTAGAATATTTGCCACTGTCCCTAAAACCTGTTCAGACCAGACCCTCCATTTCTATTTTTCTCCCCACAAGGGAGACTACAGTCCTGATAATGAAAATGCATCTGGAATGAGATGGAGGAGAACTTCTAACGCATCAGAAAGGCCAAGCCAGTAGGGGCCCTGATTTAGAAGTATCTTAGCCTTGGGGCACCTTTCGAAGCCACTCAAAGTGAATAACCCCTCAGGCTGGAGAAAAATGAGGAAGAATGGAAATGTGCTATTCCTGTTCTGGGGACTGTTGAGTCCTCTTTTGTAGCTCTGGGATCATTCTGTGGTTAGAGGTTCCCTGGAAAGGCCAGAGCCATGGGAAATCTAACTCCCAAACAAAAATCCAGTGGGTGTAAGGAAACCAAATCCCTCATCTCCAAAGCCCCTGTATTAAAAATCAAAACAAACTTAAGTGCAGGGCACACAGAAAGAAAAAGAAAGCTCTTTTAGATTGCATGGGGACTTGTTTTCAAGGGACTGTGTCTGCCTTTTTTCTGGCAGTAGATTCCTTAGCCCCATCCAACCACTAGCTACCAAACCAGAGTCATTTGGGAATAACATTCTTTATTATGCTCTGCATATGTACAACACTTCCCCAAGTAGATCAAGCAACTGGATCATAAAATCTCTGTCTGATTCACTTTTGTTGGCCTCACTCTCCTATCCCAATGTTTACACATAGCAGTTTCTAGTGAGGAGAGAAACTTTAAGAAATTGTCAAGATTTGGATACTCTGAGTTTGACATGTTAAAGAGCATGGGTCTTGGGCGCCTGGGTGGCTCAGTGGGTTAAAGCCTCTGCCTTTGATCTCAGGGTCCTGGGATTGAGGCCCGCATTGGGCTCCCTGCTCAGCGGGGAGCCTGCTTCCTCCTCTCTCTCTGCCTGCCTCTGCCTACTTGTGATCTGATCTCTCTCTCTGTGTCAAATAAATAAATAAATCATCTAAAAAAAAAAAAAGAGCATGGGTCTTGGAAAACCAGCAATTATAATTAGGTTATAATAATTATGATATGCTTAAACAGCATTCATGGTGAAAGAGGAGCTTGGAACATTAGAAAGGGTGTATCTCTAAAATTGTTGATATACATAAAATGTGGGGAGTGTGTGGCCTGGGGGACAGCAGGATTATTTAATGTATTATCTCACTTTTATGATTTATTAAAGAAAAATGATCCATTAAGAAATCAAACAACATTCAGTCCTCCAAATGCATCATAGATTGTTAGGGTTTTGATAGTCACACTTGGACACTTTTATTCTTCACTGAAAACATCAGTTTTTAAATGTCAATATTCCAGGAGGCTTGAATTTATTGGCACTTTTCACTTTCAACAATATTTTTTTATAAGGTTCAGTGAGTTCTAGAAAAGAATTCCATTGACAACTACTAGCCTATCAAGCTTATTTGATAGATTTCCATTCCAGAGGTCTGATTATTCAAGTACCAAACAACATAGGAAAGGGGAAAGCTGTAAGAAAGGAAGACTGAAAAAAGCATTAGCTAGAAACATGACAAAAGACTAGTAGACTTTTAATGATGAAAATAAAAAAAGAAAAGTATGTAAGAAAAGAAAGTAGTATAGTAAAAATGTAAGGGCTCTGGAATCACATATGTTGATACTTGAATCCCAATTCTGGTACTTCTCAGCTGTGTGATGTTGAATATTTTATTTCAAAGCACCAATTTCCCATCAGTAAATGGGAAATACTTGTCTTATGACATTTTATTGATGATGAAATTAATTTATCTGGAGATAGTAGGGTTTTACTCATAGTTTGAATTTATCAAATATTTATACTTATTATAAAAGAGTGTGATGGATTTATCTGAAATAGTCAATAGGTACTTATTTCATATATAGCAATAATGCTTAGAATTTTGTGCAAAAGGAAAAAAAAACCCATGAGACCCACCTCTTCCTGTAAAGAGCTTACTAGTCTTATAAAAAGTAAATGCAGATACATGCCTGATACAATTTGTTTTCAAGTCTCACTGATTGTGTTCAAATTTTGGCTCTGCTAATTACTTGTGGGTGACCTTGAACAAGTTACATTTTCTCTGTGATCCTCACATTCCTCAACTGCCAAGTGAGCATAACAATCAAAATACCTATATCTCATAGCGCTGTTATATGGTATCAAATAAGATAATATATGAAAAGCATTTAGTAGTTTAGATTACTACTAGATTACTTTAGTACTTTAGATTAATAAGGTGATCCTTAAATTCACAGAAGAGAATAAGTGGTTAAAAAAAAAAGCCAAGTCAATTCAAGAAAAAATATGAGAGGGCTTGTTCATCCATATTTTCTATACAGCTGGCATAATTAAAACAGTGTGGAATAGACACACAGACAGACAAGTAGACCAAAGGAATAGGATGGAGAGCCTAGAAATAACCCACATGTAATAGGGGAATTTATTTATTTATTAGAGGTGGCATAACAAATCTGAGGGGAAAATGTGAAATAAATAGTGTTTGGTCAACTGACATCCATGCAGAGAAAGATAAATTAGATTCCCACCTCTAAAAATTTTATTCCAGATGGATTATGGATACGAAAAGAAGAATTATAAATGTTTGGAAGAAAAATGAGAGGATATGTTTATAATATTAGGGCTAAGGAAGAATTTGCTAATTAATATAAATAAGCACAAAACATTAAGGAAAAGATTGACCAAATTAAAACTAAATAATGTTTTTTTAAATAATAAGAAGCAACAAATGTAAAAAGACCAAAGACTAGGAAAAGGTAATTGTAGTCCTACAAGAAAAGATAAGTATCTACAAAGAACTATAACAGATCAATAAGAAAAATTCAAACAACTCAATAGAAAACAGGCAAAGGATATCAACTGGCAGATTATAAACTGAAAACCTGAATGCCTAATAAACACGGGACACAAAACCACACGAATTATCAGGAAAATATAAAAGAAAAATTAAATACCATTTTACATTCATCACATTGGCCAACTAAGTCTGATAACACCAGGTGCTAGTGGAGGTGTAAATGAACGCAGCCCCTTTGGAAAGCAATTTGGAATTTATGGTTAGAGGTGAAGAGATGTGCACCCCATGAGTCAATAATTCCTACTCTAGAGAAACTCTCACACATGTCTGCCCCAAGAGGCACACAGGAGGATGTTCCTTGCAATAGGAAAAGCTGAAAATAATCTATTTCTCAATAGGGAATGGGTAAGTTGTGATTAATTCATACAATGCAATACTTTATAGCAGCGTCTGACAATGGATAAACTTACATATGAGCAAATAAGTATTTGTATAATTTAAAAACAGAACAACAGTATAATGAAAACAGTATTTATACACATATATGTTATAAAAAGTACTCAAAGAATGGTTATTTTGAGAGATGACATGGGGCTTTAACTCTACTAACATTTTATTTCTTTAAAGGGAGGGAAGCAGCAAAGGAGGGAGGGAATCAATCCATATAAAGCAATATGACAAAATGTTAGTGCATAAAGAGTGTGTGAAGTCAGGGTGGTGGTTACACAGGTCTCTTTCAGGTCATTTTCTATTTCTGTATATATGTTTTCAAAATTAAAAATTTAAGAATTCCCGCCATCACCCTACAAACAAAATAAAACAAAATCCTACCCACTCAGTGTGTCCACTGATTAAATCCGCTTTAAGATTTTTTAGTCCTCTCCTTGCCTCTGAGGATGGCACTCCTCTACTCAACACCAGGACCTTTCCCTGAGGCCATCCGGTGTGACTGAGCCATCTTCTTCAACTTCGTTGATTTCTCTACTTTTCAATGTTCAAAGAGTTTTAATGTTTACCTTTTTAAAAACCTTGTCAGTTAGGCTTAGGGTAGCAGTTTAATCTCACTACCTCACTTCATTTTCTGAACATTACCCTCTTTTCAGTCTCCAACATGAAATGCATTTTCAATGGATAGAACAGGGTTGTATTCATACTTTTCTGCCTGTGGGCTTCAGTGTTGACATTTAAGAGAAGATAGAAAAATATATACACAAAACAACATACCTGGGTATGAAAACAGAGGTAGGCAGATGGCATCTTTACAATCCCAGCAATTTGCTCTACTACATGCAAACCTACCTTTCAGATAAGTTAATTCAGCAGCATTGCGGATGCTCAGTAAGTCAGCTCCTTGATTCTGACACGAAATATAAGCTTCCTTCCAAGAAAGAGCTGCCTGACTATTAAATTGGTAGCAACTTCCAATCTGCTCATTCTTTTCCCAATTATCTTCACAGCCATTTTCTGTTGTTAGAAAGATATGTTAGCAATCATAAAGTAAGGGCATAATGTTTTCTATTACTAGCAATGCTTACGAATACTGCAATTCAATTTCCATACTCTTAGAATGCACTAAAATTGAAGCTTATTGTTTGACTAGACCATATTTTGATTCTTTGGTTACACAAGGAAATTGGAGTCACGGGAACTAAATGAGTTTGGCTGATTAAAGCTTCCACTTTCCTACCCTCTACTCTCCCTTTATCCTCTATCAATTACAATGCCATATTTTAGCCCATGCCCACCCTCTGCTGTAGGAGAGGAGTCTTCAAATGTGTTTACACTGTCAAGCTCCTGAGCTGATGGAAAACAAGCTTACTTAAAGATGGTGGCAGACTGCAGAGGGGTTTGCCTACAGCTTGCAGTGAAATCACTGTGTGTATGCGTGTGTGTATGTGTGTGCATGTGTGTGTGTGTGCAGACATGCTGCTTAAACACCCAACATTTAGAACCCAAGTGACTACCTTATTTGAAAAACTCTAAATTTTTCTTAATGTTTTAACAGATGATTTAATATATAACATGTAATTAGTATTATATAATCAATATTGCAGATGTCTATGCAGATATATGTGTGCATGTATATACAGACATACATGTTCATTGCATAAGGTGTTTATTATTTTCTTTAACAAATATCTAAAAAGCATGTATAATTTCAGACAAAGACCCTACAAATTATTTCTTAGATGAGATATAAGGTATTGACACAACTGGTTCAAAAAATATACTTAGAGACTCCCGTGTACTCTCTAGAAGAGGAAACCCAATATACACTGTAGTATGTGTCCAAGGCTCCACTCAGGGAGTTTTCCTAAGGGCCTACCATAACCAGTCACACATCACATATTAGACTCAGGGCCTTTCAAGCTGGAAGGGCCCACGGAGATCATCTTGTCTAATGCTCTCATTTCATAGATGGAAGCAAAGATCTAGAGATGTTTGTGGCAGAGCTCTAATCAGAGCACTGGTCTCTAATTCTGGTCTTGTTGATCTCCTGAACGTCATACACTGCTTCTTCAGCCACTTCTGAATGGCTCAAATAGCAATAGAGGTGGATGTGACATTTGGTGAAAACAAAATACGTAGATTTGCTAGTATATTGCCTAAAGTTTCCTTATTACCACTGGGGTCTTATGCTTGTAAATCCAGAAGCTTCCAGTGGAATAGTAGTATGTTTGCTATAAAATATAATGTATATGGTTTAGCAATCCTTGGCTTTGAGAAACTCAGTCTTGCTTCTTCCCTAAAAATAACAGAGAGATATATGAATACTCCCATTTTTACCCTTACCCCCCAAAGGGAGCTAAAGACACTGAGACTAATGACAATCAAGGAAGCAAGGTAGAGTGGAATGAATACACTGGGGAATGAAGGTCAGAAATCCTGGAATCTCCATCAGACTCCCTACTAATGTGGTCTGATCCTGACAGGACATGTCATCTGCTGCCCCTCACCTGAGAAACGAAGGTTTGCAACTGGATAACCTCTAAGCTCTCTTTCACATCTAAAATTTTGGATCCAGATTATAGTGAGGTTTAAATGAAATCAGTGCCTAGTTGACCAAACTCTGCCTGATATTAATTGTAGATGAAGCAAATATTGGCTTTTATCTTTCGGTAGGTTCTGGCTGTTGAAAACCCTGTGCCTCTACCTAGAACAGTAATTTTCAAAGTGTGGTCCCCAGATCAGCATCATCAGCATCATCAGCATCACCGGGGAACTCATTGAACTTCAAATTCTTGGGCCTCACTCCAAATCAACCAAATTATAATTTCTGGAGGTGGGTCCCCAGAAATCTCTGTTCTAACATACTTTCCAAGTGATTCTGCTGCAGAACCACTGGCTAAGGATAACCTCTGCTAGTTGCTTAGACCTCTTCATTTTGAAGCTCAGCTTCCCTTAAGGAGGGATCAGCATTAGTAATACCACCAGGTTGGCTAATGAATGAGGCATGATAGTATATTTATTTGGGGTAAGGACTTCAGAACTGGATTTCCTAGATCTGAATCTTAGCTCTAAAATGTATTAACTATGTGACCTTAGGAAAATGATATAGCTCCCCTGTGCCTCCCTTTGCTCATCTGTAAAATGGGGATAAATAGTGATACCTACCTTATTGGGTTGGATGAAGATTGAATGGGTTAATATAGTTTGAGTGCTTAGAATAGTAACTGACACTTGGTGGGGACCTATAAGTATTAACTACTATTACCTAGGTCTGGAGCTTTTCCCTTTCTCTTTATTATACATTCTTCCAACCTAGTGCCCAACTAAAAATATTTCTGGAGCACTTAACACATGTCAGGTACCAAGACCTATAACTCTCACCTGACTGGTTTGAAAATATGTCTCAGTTATATACTGGATCATGATGCAACTGCTACTTTGGTTTTTCTCTCTTTCTAAAAAACAGTGAAATCTTTAGCACAACCTGAGTAGTTTGCTTCTAGTAAGAAGAAATTAGAAAAAATGCTCTGCCCAACATAAAGAAATGGCAGGAGAACAGGATCACCAATTTTGAGAGACCAGGGATATAGGTCTCTTTGGTCCCTCTTTGCTTCTGGCCATAAATATACTTAAGTCTCTACCACCCTAACAGTTTTTCTTCAAACTATCTAGCCCCCAAACCACCATCTTTGCTCTTTTTCTATTCCATAAAACTTAAGAGGCTTTCTCTCCTTCTGTTCACACTTCAGTCCACTATAACATGACTTGTATGACTAGTCTTTTGAAACTGCTCTAGCAAATGTCAACAGCAATTTCCTAACTGCTCCTGCCTTTTCCACTTCCTCTTCCTGAGGCATCTGTGCTACAGAACACTCCCTCCTCCTTTGTCGCCCATGGCACCATCTTGTCTTGGTTCTTTCCTGGGCCTACTTCTGAAAGCAAGTTCATAGCTACACATTATTTTCTTCTCTCTCCTCAAATATATACCTTCTCTAGGATAATATCTGTTGCAGTCATTTTTGAGTTATTTTGGACTCTTCCTTCTCCCTTTTGTCTCACATAAGTATCTATTTTCTTTCCACATATAAAGTCTGCTACCCCATACATACCTGGTTTTAAGCAGATGCCCCACTTTTTATCATATTCATAATCTAAGGTGGTTGCACACCATGGCCCACCATAATTTTCATCAAAAATGCACTCATGATGCCAGGTCCCATTAACTAAGAATGGAAATTCACAAGGTCTTCCATAGGAGTTCCCATCTCTGGTATATATCTCTGTGGTATGGGGAGGAAGTAGAAGAAAGGAAAATTAAAAACTGGACAATCACCTTCAGTTAACTGATTCCTAAATTTTCTGTGAAAGAAAGATTGCTGTTTTCACTTAAAAGAATACAGTATCTAAGTAGGCTGCACAGTGTGAAAATTCAGAGCATAGATGCAGCATTCAGTTCTAAACTTGAATGCTGGCTCAACTGTGGGGCTGTGGGCAAGCTCTCCAACTTTTATTAGCCTCAGTTTCTATATTTGAAAGTTAGGAATGATAGGATCTAGCTCATAGGGTTTGTTCAAGAGGATTCAATGAGATAATCCATGGAAAAATCCATGGAAATTCAATGACATAATCCATAATCTATGGAAAATCCATGGAAATAAAATTCATTTATTGTGGTGTGATGAAGAGCTAAATGATCTGGGATTGATCCAGCAGGGATCAACTGATTACCATGGGTGGCAGAGTACTTCACCAGAAGGGGTGCCCTGCCTGAGTCTAAATTTACATTCTCTTTTCTTTTCTTTAGTAAGAGTGGGACCAGAAAAATACCTTGGAATTACCGAAGGTGGGTGTGGACTTTGGAACCAACTGTAGTTAGACAGATGGACACATAGACCCATTGTTCACAGACTGGTGGTAGAATTGAGGTTGTGGGTTTCGAGGAAGTAGGAGAAAGAACAACTGGATCTCTGAGAAGCTTCTTGGAGAGGAGCAGGATATGGTAATTCAAGTTATAAAAGAACCAGCTTTAGCTGGACAGTCAAGGGACTAGCTGGTGGCCACCGAGGTAGCAGAACTAGTTTTTCATTTTAAAAATTTCCCTGGTGGGCGCCTGGGTGGCTCAGTCGGTTAGAGCCTCTGCTTTCGGCTCAGGTCATGATCTCAGGGTCCTGGGATCGAGGCCCGCATCGGGCTCCCTGCTCAGCGGGGAGCCTGCTTCCCCCTCTCTCTCTTCCTGCCTCTCTGCCCCCCTTGTGATCTCTCTCCCTCTGTGAAATAAATAAATAAATAAAATCTTAAAAAAAAAAAAATTTCCCTGGTATGTGGAGAGGAACTGAAATATTATTCCGACCTCAAGCATGACTAGAAATACTGAAGGATATCACTAAAGGATACTACTAAAGGATAATACTAAAGGATGATACTAAAGGAAGTGTTCAATACTTTTGTGGATAACAGTTCTCTTGGAAAGGTGTTTTTATAGAATAGCTGACTGTGTAATTATTTTGGTTACCTTTATCCATATCTTTAATTTGTTTGAAACCAAGGTCATTATCAGATCAAATAATGGCTATTAGGTAAAGCATAATGGTCAGATCTTATCATTGTTTATCAGGCTATTAGGGTCCATTAAAAGGTCTCACAGAGTTGCTTAAAAGTGTGCTTAAGATGGTATTTGATTCCACATTCTTTATCATTCTCAGATGTTCATTTAGCTGAAGTACAATACTTAATTTAACAGTTTCGGATATATTAAGTGGCAGTATAGCCAAAAGTAAGAATAATCTAGATGTTTTTATTTGCAAACTATCTTTTAAGGAATATTGGTTTTGTTTTCCTCTGACAAAAATGATTTTAGACAGGATACTTCTGTTAAAGAGTAATTTGTATGGAGCACTGGATGTGGTGCATGAACAATGAGTCTTGGATCACTGAAAAAATAAAATAAATTATAAAAAAGAGTAATTTGACCTTATATTTTATAGGGAGCCTGCTTATTATCTATATTTCATTTTTTGGGAAAGATTTTTTTATTTATTTGTCAGAAAGAGAGAGCACACAGGCAGAGCAGGCACAGGGAAAAGCAAGCTCCCACTGAGCAAGGAGCCTGAGGCAGGATTTGATTCCATGACCTCGGGATCATGACCTGAGCTGAAGGCAGCCGCTTAACTGACTGAGCCACCCAGGCGTCCCCCTATGTTTCATTTTTAATGATACCTAAGCTCCCAAAAGCTCATGACCGCTTCTCTTCCCCTAACATAGCACTTAAAAGGAATCCCTGAGCCCAGCAACTATTACTTGAAGAACCATCAGTTTCTTCCTAAAAATCTTGTGTTTCTGTTATACCAAGTGCTTTCATGTACATTTCTTTCACTTCCTCTTTCCTGTAAACCTGTGAGAATAGGGCAAGTATTACACTTTTTTGTGAAATCCCCATTTTTGCAGTGAAGTTAAGTAAGACATTCAGTAAACTGTAAGTGACAGATGAGAACTGGCTCTCTCGTTAGAGTCCTTGACATGTTAAGGACAACTTGTGACTTTAATGGCTGCCTTCTCAGGTTTCACGTTATGTTTCATAGCTCAAAGCTGGGCTTCAATTAAAAAGCTCTCCTAGTCACAACATGCTTTGAAGAATGATAAGCATATAACCACCACCACATCAGTAGCAGCTAAATTATGCTAACTATTCAGGAAGAGTTTTATTCTCACACATTCTTCACTGCTACTGGATCTCTTAAATCCCATGTGTTTCTCTAGGGAGACAGGCTTTTCCTGTCTGTGTGAATTCTGTGTGAATTCTGTGTGAATTTATGATGATAGCGCTTTTAAAACAAGAGCATATTCTGCAATAGGTACAAATTTGTGGATTGAATCACTTACATGTAAAACTAACATTAATTTCTTCATTGAGGCAAAATGGCTTCAATGGTTAAAGAGGCTGGCAGGCTCCTAAGAGTTGTTCAAAATGTAGACAGTTTCCTCTGGATTTGCCAAATATTCAAAATTTGAAGAGTGTGAGTGAGCTCTGGATAAGTTAATGATTGATATCATTGCATATCTGGATGCTAGTCAAAAGCAACTCATTTGTAACATTTATACAACTAAAGTTTTCTCTGTGATGAACATGACTCACACAGGGTGGGGGTTGGAGAGAAAGGCAACCCAGAACACAGTGACAAATAATTTTTCTTATATTAGAAGTAAAAAATGTAGAGCAAAAACCCAGGGAGAAATAAAAAAGCTGTATTCAGGGAATTCAATCATGATTTTGAATGGTAGCTTTGCTCTAACAAGGTGAATAACCTTGGACTTCACTCTATTGGGACTCAGGTATCTTATCTTTCTTATTTCTATACTGCTAGACAAAAGGTGGGGGCAGGAACCAATTTGGGGAGTCTGACACAACAGTCCCAGATAAGGTCCCTAACTTAAGACAGTAGTCTCTAATTGAAGAAGAGGAAGGGACTCCATAAATTTAAAAGAGTAAAACTGCCAGGACTCAATACATGATTAAATTTAAATAGTGAGAGAGGGAAGCAGGACACTCTAGGGTGACTTGTAGATTTCTGACATAGACCACTTAGATGGTACTAATCACCTAGAAAGGAATGGAGAAGAAGAGGCAGGTTTGACCCTGGCTTTTGTGCAAATTTTTCGTGCAAAAACTTGAGGTATGTGGTGATGAGTTAGAGTTATGTGAGCCTTTTCTCAGAAATCTCTAAATTTCTTATTTGAAAATTCGGTGTTTCAAATATTGTATTTGGTAAGGTCAGGAAACACTTTATGCTTGTGGGCTCTTGCTGGTGGCACTGCTTTGCTCTCTCTGGGGTGGTACCCAGATTCTTAAACTTTTTTGTGCTACTGATCATTTTGTCAGTTGTGTGAAATGAGCAGATCCCCTTCTCAGGAGAATATTACAAATGCATAAAATAAAAACCATAGGATTACAAAGAAAACCAGTTAGACTGAAATTTGGGGGACTGAAGGAATTTACAATTACAACTATATTCCTCAAAAGAATTTTGGGCAGGAGACAGAAAGAGCCCTGCCAAGAAAATTATCCTTTCTGATCTTTGAACAAACACAATGAAACAAGTCAAACCCAGTTCAAAAGGCATTTTCCTTTCATTCCATGTTCTCTCTTAGCTTCCAAGTTAGAGAAAGGCTTTCAAAGGGCAAAATTTAAACTTGTCATTAAGTGGTATCCAGAAAGCAATTGCTTCTTTTTTTTCTTTTTAGGTTTTATTTAAATTCCAAGTTAGTTAACATATAGTGTATCGCTAGTTTCAGAGGTAGAATTTAGTTTCGTCACTTGTATTTAACACTCAGTGCTCATTACAGCAAATGCCCTCTTTAATGCCCATCACCCATTTACCCCCATTTTCCCACCCACTCCCCCCCTCCAGCAACCCTCATTTTTTTCCCTATAGTTAAGAATCTCTTATGGTTTGCCTCCCACTCTGTTTTTATCTTATTTTTCCTTCCCTTCCCCTATGTTCATCTGTTTTGTTTCTTAAATTCACATGTGAATGAAATCATATGGTAATCTTTCTCTGACTGACTTACTTTGCCTAGCATACTACATTCTAGTTCCATCCATGTCATTGCAAATGGCAAGATTTCATTCTCTTGTTGGCTGAGTAATATTCCATTGTATATATAAGAAGAAGCTGGCTAGCACAAACAGACTTATTTAACTACTCAAGAATTGAAGATTAAAGAAAAGGAAATCCCCATCTCTAATTCTCTAATCTAATACTTTCCCATAAGAGTAGAACCTGACATCTCAGACATGGATGCATCTTCAGTAGGAAATAGAAATAGTTACTATAGGAGAGAAATTTGTGCAGATAACTGGGGGCCAAATTTAGCTTAAATGAGCTTTGAGAGAAAAGAAAAATCTCTGTAAAACTAAGTAAATTTACAAAGAAGAGCAAAAGTGAGATAATATTTAAGACTTAGAGATGTTTAAATATATATTTATATATCAACATTTGATCTAGTTTAGCAACATGATAAAAAAGATTTGCTTAGGTGATAACTAATTACATTTAGAGGTTTAAAAAACAAACGTACTCATACTGAGTCAAATTTTTAACTGCAGGAGGGGCAATACCCCTAACCCTCACATTGTTCAAGGGTCAACTGTACTTATTTTTGAAAGCAATTGAAAACGTCCACTCTTAAAATCATAAACACAAACATCAAAGTGTGACAGCCATGCCAAAAATAAAAATAAACTCACATGAGATCTTCCAATTTTTCCAATACATAAAAATCTGTAGACAAGGAGAAATACATTTCCTTTATTTTTTTCTTTTTTTCTTCTTTTTAAACTTGGAATAGGTTTGATTTTATTACGTCATTTGAATTCATCCTGTATGAAGGAGTTCTTTTGACTCTAACGTTTTCTTTCCTCTGACGTTCAGAATGTAATCATAGGAAATACATATGCTCATGTATCATAGAGATTCCAAATTCCAGGTTTACTACAGAGTGACTGTGTGACCTCTGACAAGGCACTTAACCCCTCCCAGCCTTACCTGTAAAAGGGGAAAAGTAGCACCAATCTCACAGAGGTAGCTCAGTGGTAATGCACAGTGCCTGGAATTGAATGCTAGCTCACTGCCCCTACCAATGGATGACTTTATTTGTGGTCACTTGTGTATGTTCAATGTCACATTTACCAAATACAACGGCAAATGACTCAAAGTCCCTCTCTAATACTCACCATGGTAAGGCTGGTTACAGAGGTGTTCCTCTGTGCCTCCTTTCTTCCAGACATCAGATGAATTTGTACTTGCTATAGCATGTCCATTCTTCAGAGCCAGTCTGTACTGGGCAGCTCCATACAGAGAATGGTGCTCACATTTCCACCACAGTAAGGCACTGGAGTCACAGCTGAACATTCTCAAGGAATCTGTGGGTTTGGTTATATCTAGCCCAAGGCACTTCTGGGATTGCAAATGAAAGAGCCGATGCTGGGACACCCACTTCCATAACATGTCCCTACTTCCATCACAATCTGTTGCTACTATCCAGTCATTCAGTGGCTTGATGCACTTACCCACGTTTTCATTGACGATGGTGAATGGATCATTGCCTGAGTCAAGACAGTCAAAGAAGACATTTCAGAATTCTTAACTGTGTGGTCAGTGTGCCTTATTCCCTGCTTGCTGAGGAGAGTCTGAGCACCACTGGACTGTTCCCGCCCTCCAACCTCTATAAACTGTCATGGACTACAGAAGATCAGAGGCCGCTGGTAGCCAGGGAGGCAGTATAGTGTGGGTTAAGAGCATGGGCCAGTCTGCCAGGGTTCAGAGTCTGTCTCTGCTACATACTTCCCCATGTGATCAGGGCATGTTACTTAACCACTATGCCTCAGTTTCCTCCTTTGTAAAATAGTACTTCATATGGGATATTAGGTTAAAATGAGCTCATACCTGTAAAGCACTTACAAGAGTATGTATACTTGTTATTGTTTATTCCATGAAATATCCCCCCAACCCTTTATTTAATGAGATGAAGAAACTCCTTAGTTTTCTTCTTCCTTAGACAGGTGGTCAATGAAAAATATCCTGAACTTATTCAGGCCCACAGCTCTGGCTACTATGGCAGGGTAAATTATTACATGGCATTAATGTGTCTCAGAGGAGATGAGGAGACTTCTAAGGGGGTAGAAGTAGAAGAGTGGGGTAAAGGGATGAGAGGAAATGAAGGTCTGGATACTGAGGATAGGAGAGAACTGTGGTCAGCTCCACCATAGTGCCTTCAGGAACATGATGGGAAGCCCGTGGGGAGGAGTTGTAGGGGGAGGCTGCTGACTGTGTGGATCATCTAGGGAGGTTGAACCTGAGCTCCAGAAATCACCTGAGATACAGAATTCAACACCCAGTAGGTTTGGGCAGTGGGAAACTCCGAAGCAATGAGTGTAAGCTGAAGGCTAAAGGAGGACCTCCCTGAATATTTCCTTTCTCATGAATTAGGGAGACCTCAGTGATGACAGAAACTAAAGTTCTGTTAACTTGGTGGAATGGGGCTGCAGAATAAAATTTGTTCTGATTTTATAAAAATAAAGTAATGCATTGTTCTTGCACACCTGAGCTTGTGGAACAAGATTCACATCTGTTATAACAAATTACAATTGAATAATTTGGCCAGTGTTTTTACAAGAAACATTTTTTGAAGTCATAGCACAAAAGTTCATGTTGATGAGACTAAAATGGGAATATTTTAGACAAATTTAAACAATCATTGTCAATAAACCAAAGGGTTCAGCTAAAGGTCCTGTAAAACTTTAGTTCCCGGAAGGCACTTTCATTTTGATGCCAGCTTTACAATCACTGATTTTACTAATGCTAAATACCTTTTCTAATAATAATTCTCAGCCTTTCAGAGTTAAAAATTCTCATACTAAGGACTTGAGGGGAAATTTTATCATGTAAATAATAACTATAAAATTAAGTCAAGTTTCAGCTTGAACTTTAGAGATTTTTTTTTGTTTGTTTTAAACAGCAGCAGCAGCAACAGGAGAAACAATAGGAAGCACAAAATCCTGTAAAACATTAAGTTACTTTTGCTCTCCAATCTGTATTTTAAAATATTACATAGGACTGGAGCTATGTCCTTGTCATAGCAGCTTCTATCCCTCACTCTTCCTTCCTTGACATCTCTCTGCCATTCTCTACTTTATGGACACCATTTGGGAGGACAGTTAATAAAAAAAGAAAAACATACTATCTTAGAAGATTTTCACTCACAGTTTCTCCAACATCCTCCTACATATTCAATATCCACTCAGACCCATGAGGGTCTTTCAAACTATTCTCTCTTCCCCAAATTATTCTCTCTCACTTCTCAAAAAAAAAAAATCTTGCATTTCAAAGTATCAGGAATTACTGCAGAAAAAAAGAAGTCTGCTTCTGCAGAAGAATAGGCATCCACCACCCTTGCTGGAACCTTCCCCTCCCTTGCCACGTAGTCTCATTGTTCTCTTTTCTGGGCACTTTGCTCTGTGCTCCTTGAACCCAGATAGGTGAACTGGGCTAGCAGCAACTTTGCTATCTTTGCAGTTTGGAATTCTAGACTTCTCAAATTGCCTTTGCAGAATCTAATAGATTAGCCACAGCTGTTAGTATAATGGAACAAGCAGTGGAATAAGGATTTAGATGTCCTAGATTGAAGACCTACCTCAGCTACCAGATAGCTGGGAGACCTTAGGGAAGTCGCTTATTTTCTCCAGGGTCTTTGTATCTCCAAACATAAGATGAAAGCAGAGAAATATAAGATATCTAAGCCACTTCCAGTACTAACATCCTATGTTTCCACAAGATAACAGTTTTCCTAGCCTTGCAGGTTTTACCAGTCTTTGCTAAGTTCATTGGATATTGTTCTTGAACAGATGTTCACAACTTTATTATGCCATGTTAATGCTAGTAGCATTTTAGGTCATTCAAATCCCATTAGTATCAGGCATGTGCACTTAGGTAACAGTGATGCTTTATAAATACTTTTTAAAAAATATTTTATTTATTTATTTGACAGAGAGATATAGCGAGAGAGGGAACACAAGCAGGGGGAGTGGGAGAGTGAGAAGCAGGCTTCCTGTCAAGCAGGGAGCCCGATGTGGGGCTCGATCCCAGGACCCTGGGATTATGACCTGAGCCGAAGGCAGACTCTTAACGACTGGGCCACCCAGGTGCCCCTATAAATACTTTTTGTAGAAGAGAAAAAAAATTGACCCTTTCCCATTTACTATATGCTTTACTTCTAGGACACCCATAGACTTAACAAGCTTGTAGAAACTCTGAAAGACTACAGGAGAGATGTGGAGTAGCATTGAGATGCTATGTTAAAGCAGAGTTGCCAAACTTACCTAATTGTGACATCTATGGTCATAAATACTTGCCTTATTCTAAATCTGTCTTTTAACCAAATTAAAATCAATATGTATTATCAATGTTTGACACCTATAGTGGTCACTTACCACAAACATTAATTATTGATATGATTTAAGGAAACTTGCCATTAGCCTTCATACATAATGTATGTGTAAGTATTCATACATATGTATAAGGCAGGGAGAGTCTTGTCTTCTCACGATTTTCCCCATCTCTTTCCATACCCTTAGCAGAAGCTATTTTGCCTCAGTCCTGTGACCCTGTTGGGATGGTAGATTGAAGAGTGGGAAGGACTGAAAATAATCCCCCTTTAAAGAAAATTTGTTATATAAGGGTATATAAAACATTTCAGAAATGTATTATACTTTGAAAAGATAATTACAGAGCAACTTATAAAACAGATTCTTTATTGATAACCTTATGTTACATCTTATTCATGCTACCTTATATTGGTCCTAAATGGAATTTTAATGCTTACTTCCACATACAATATTTGGGCAAATCTAAAAGGCAGAGGTTGATGAAAAGAAGCCTCATCATCCCTAGTAGCAATTTTTATACGCTTTATTTTATATAAACATTGTAGTGGTGTCTGTGAGGAAATAACTAAGTAACATTATCATATATTGAAAATAAATTTTTAGTAAGCCACATCCGTCAAAGGAAAACCATCTCCTATTGTCTAATCATTAGGTAACTTCTGTCTTACCTAAACCAAAGAGCTTTGCGCATTCCAAAGAGAAGTTGGACATCAACGTTTTATAAACACACACAAATGGAGAGGGAGATGGAGGCAGAAGGATGAAGACTGCAGCATTTTTAGTTTCAGGGGCACTTCTACAGCTCACAATGTTAAGCATTTTGTGGAGTGACCACCACATGTGCAGAATGTACGGGTGGAGTAGGAAAGAATCAGAATCTGGGTTTGCCAGTTCAAAAACAGGTCCTGAAGTGACCTTAGGTTTATAATGGTCTACTAGGAGTCAGAAAGCTTTGGGGTTCAGATTGGGTAGTGTGGGCTGGTGAGAACCTCAGGAGTGCCAGAAGGATTGGTTTACTTCAAGCTGTTAGCTCTCCAAGGAGGCAAAATAGTAAACCAAGCAATTGGCATTTCCCCAAGGACGCAGAAGAACTCCTTCAGCACCTGAGCAACCCAGACCATCTGCACAAACCTAGCTGCATACATGTGACAGAATGCATGCCATTACCAGCATCGTGAAGCTGACACACTGCCAAACAAGATACTCAAAGGGCTGGAGTTTCAAACTTCCAGTGCTTCCCTTAATGGGACCACAGGTCTGGTCTGAGGGTGTGTGGAAGCTGGCCAGAGCAGTTGCTAAGGGTGAGGAAGGATGCAGGAAATCAAATACCTATGAGGACTTAGTGCAGGGAGAATGGAGTTAAGCTGGTGCTCTTTAGTTTTGGTTGATGAGAAAGGCCAGGGATTGCAGAGCTTGCAAAAAGTAAGGAAATCTTGAATTCCGTGGGGAAGACAAAACGGTAAGACTAAAGCGGAAATAGAAACCAAGACTTCAATGATTTAAAGGTTAGTGTGTTTTGACTGTAGTTAGTTATGGCAATGAAATTTTTCTCCCTGGATTGTGGGGCAGGTGGAAGAGAATTCTCACAGCCAGTAAAGGGTTTTTGGAAGTTTCCAACAGGGAGGGTCAAAGAAGAATGGAGAAGGGTGACTCAGATCAGTATTCACTAAAAGACCCTTGATGTGGATAGGGTGATGTCACTCACACCCAGGGAAGCTTCTTTCCGTCAACCCCTGAAAAAAAGTCTAAATCTGGCAGTAACTTAATTTAGCTGCCACAAGAAAATAAGAGCCACAAGGGGGAACCTACAGTTTTCAAAAAATTCCCTCGTCTTTTACTTCCTCAAACAGGCAAGGTAACAGAAGTGGTAGGTGGTGAAGGCTCACTGACTGCCCCCTATGCCGCGCAACTGAGAAGGCCCTCAGGGAACCCTTTGCCAAGGCAAAAAGAAAGTAAAAGCAAACTCCGGTTGCTGCCAGGGGGTATGGTGAGGCTGGCACTACCCAGAGCATCAGCGAAGGGAGTCTATTCCTGATCCTGTTTCCGCAGTTAGAGGCAGGGAGAAGGCCCCTAGGCAAGCGACCAGCGCTCCGATGTGCGGCCCTCGGCCTCAATCAAGGGAGTGTTTTGGATCTGATAAGCCAATTAGAAGAAAGGATCGCTGCTCAAGGCTTTCGGGGAGGGCATCATAACGGAGTTATGATCATGGTCACTTTAGGAGACATAGCTTAACCGGACTTCATTTTTGACGTGCAGCATCGGCTATCGTGCAGCGAAGGCGGGTAATCATTAATCATCTCTTGCGCTGCGGTTAGACAGTTCCTCTAGACACTGAGTGGCCAAGGTGATCAAGAGGCGAAGGAAGGGTGAGACGGGCTAGTTGGAGTTCGGGGGGGCTGCTGAGGAGCCTTTTACTCCAGGGAAGCAAGACTTTAGAGGCGAGAGGACCAGGAAGGGACGGGGGACCGGCGCAGAAGGCCGTGCGCCTTCTCTAAGGTGGCTTCTTCTTCTTCAGCGACAGAAAGGCCCTGCCCCTCCACGCCCCCACCCCGCCCTCCAGCCGGCGCCCGAGGGCCACGGAGTGCCTTCTCCCCAGACCTCCCCTTCGGCTGGCTCCCCTGATGCGCACCAGACCCCCGACGCAAGCGGGGTGACGAGACCCGGAGCGCAGCCCGAACCCGAACCGAGGAAAACCCGGCAGACCCGCCAACGTCAAGAGCCCTAGCCGCCGGCGGGCTGGCGCGCCCGCGATTACCTGAGCGACCAGAGGGCTCCGCCAGACCGAAGCACCTGAGGAGTAGCACGAGGAGCTCCGCCGCGCGGCGAAGGGTCGCCCAGAGCCTCCTCATCCTGAGCGGGCCCAAGTAGTCCAACCGGGTCCTCAGGCGCTCGCGGCACCCACCCCTCCCCGGGCGCCCAGCCGGCGCTTTTGCGGCCAGCCTCCCCTGGGGGTCCGGCCCCGCCCCCTCCGCCCTCAGCCAATCAGGCGGGGCGGGGCGGGGCAAAGACGTGGAATTAGTGGCGGGAAGACAGCCAGCTGAGAGTTAGGCTCACGTTCTAGAGCACCGACCCTCCAGGAGGCGGGAAGTGCGCGTGGAGCGAGAGAACAGAGTGTCGCGCAGACTACTGGGCTCGGGGGTCCTGGCTCCCGCCTTTTGTCAGTAAAGTTGAGGAGACGCGGCACTGCTGGGACTTGGCAACACCCTAGTGGTGGGTTGGGTCTGTTTAGGACCTTGTTCTCTGTGTAGCTCACCTCAGTGTGGGAGGACTTCTTCATTGCCCGGCTGGGCTGGAAAGGCAACCACATCCTCTCGGACCCCAAAGCGGAAGTCTGCACCGGTAGGGTTGCTCCTGCGGTGAAGCTACAGAATTCAGGTGTCCTTGGTTGCGTCTTGTGTATTTGGATAGCTCGGACAAAGGCGAGGTAACGGCACGCTGCAGTTTCACCGCAACTGTTAAAGAGTTAAAAGCAAGAGATATTTGAATGACCCTACAATCAATACTTCCAACGATTTAGGCCTTAAAACCATCTGACCTTTGCACGTAAGCTCTTTTCTTAATAATTAAGTGATAACAATCATCATCATCGTCATCATCCGGTAGAAATGTGGAAGTCTGCAACCCAAACCAGCAATGTGAGAGTAATATTCATCCTCTCTCTGTGGGATCTGCAGTCATTATAAATAGGCTGACCTAAATTGCCTGGGTGTGAATGTCCTCTAATTTCAAACCTCATAAAAGCACATGGTGTGTACCCAGAATCACCTTCATTGCTGTTCTGCAAGAGTGAATTCTTCCACGAGTAGAGGAGCATCTAGGTTGCCTTTCCTGATTCCAACCGCCAAGGCTTCACTGATGGCTCCCAGATCTACCTCGGGTCTGTTCTCTCCCTGCCTGGACCTTTTAGTTCAGTAGATATATTAAGCAATTGCCATTATAGGGATGGGCACCTCCCAGGATAAGATAAAAGACAACATCCCTGCCTGCTCAAGCCTACTGAGTATTGGGGGGAGACTGAGGCACACACACACAGTTTAACTCAGGGCAGAATGAATGGGGAGACTGGACAAAGCTTCAGGGAAGACAACACCTAAACTGGGCCTTGGGTAGCAGATAGAAATTTGACCATGCATAGCTGCTTGGAGAAAAATAGTGACAGAATGGCAGGAAAATACAAAGCAGTGTCAGAAGAGGTCAGTCCAGATGGGCATCCTACAGGGTGCATGCGTGTGCATGTGTGTGTGTGTTGAAAGTAGTTGTGGTGGAGGCCTTTGTGAAAATGACAACAAAGAGAGTTGTGGCTATTTTGTGAAGTGCCTTGAATATGATGTCAAAGACATTGATTTGATTCTCTAGAACTGGCCCGTGGTAAGTTCTGAGTAAGACAATCTGCTACTGCTCTGATTCCCTTTGCATTTGTGGCTGCTTGGTTTTCTGATCCTGGCCAGCTTGGAGCTAGTTGAGGGCAGGGGTCTTACCTTCTCATTATTACCTTCCTACACTGAGTACCAGGCCCGACCCAGAGTAAGCTCTCAATAAACATGACTTTACTTAATTAATAAATTCCTATAGCCACCATCTTAGGGTAGGGCTGCAAGAGCTCCTGCTTGCATTATGTTGCAGTAATTTCTCAACTGACCTTCCTGCCAGCAATTTCCCTCTCAGGCAAAGGAATCTTAAATACTGTTTGGAACATGTCACTTTCTTCTACTCACGTCCTTTCAGTGCTCACTCGGAGTTCAGGGGGGATTGTAAACCCCTGAAATTATATACCACTTTATGAATACACTTAAAATTTTTTTTGAGAAAGAGAAGAGGTCCAGGGCTTTCAGAGAGTCTCAGAGAAGTCCATAATACATAAAGAAAACATATAGGATAAAGCAAGCCCCTCTATGATCTGAACTTTTAATTACCTTCCTATGTCACACCTTAGTTCAAGCAACCTGTCTGATCTGTCTTGCCTTTTCCTATCTCTGCCCATATATCCATATTTTCTCCAATCTAGAATTCCTCTTTTCTCTCTCTCTTGTCTTAGTCCTACTCTTGAGTTAAGGCTCTGCTCCAATCTCATATTTTACATAAAATATCTCTAAGAAGATCCCTAACCCTTGGGGGATTCCAAACATCTGGATAATGTTGTACATTGTGTTCACTTGTCATTTAACATGTATGCCTCCTGCTGCTTGAGTAATTGCCCCTTACCTGTGGTTTTGCTTTCTGTGGTTTCAGTTACCCTCAGTCAACCACAGTGCAGATGTGTGGTCAGAAGGTCAATAATAGCCTAAAACTATGTCACTACAGCATTCAGCTCATTTCATCTTATCGTGTAGTCATCTTATAATCTCCCACCATCAATAGGAGGATGAGTATAGTACAATATCTTGAAAGAGAAAGAGCGAGACCATATTCACATAACTTTTATTGCAGTATGTTGTTATAAGTGTTCATTTTTTATTACTAGCTACTGTTGTTAATCTCTTAATCATACCTAATTTATAAATTAAGTTTATCATGGTTATGTATAAGAAAAATATAGTATGTATAGGGGTTGGTTCATCCTTGGTTTCAGGCATCTGTTGGGGGACATAGAACATATTCCTCATGGATAAGGGGGGACTACTGTACTTTTTTTTTAAGTTACATATCCACTGATACTCCACCTAGGTTATATGTCTTAAATAAGTATTTATTGCTTATGGTAAAAATAAAAAGCTGTATTTCCTTCAAGTCTCACCTTGAATGTCACTTCCTCAAGGAAATCTTTCTTGACTCTGCAGTCTAGTCAACTTCCTCTGTGATAGGTTCTCAATGCATCCCACACTTTGTCTTTATAGCACTTAGCATACAATTATGTACTAGCTCACTTGCGGAATGTCTATCTCCCTTTCCAGGCTGCAGGACCCATGAAGGTGGTGTCTGTTTAGGCTCTTCTATGTTTCCAGTACCCAGACCATGATTTGCTGGATGAATGAGTGAATAAATACATAGTAAGTGCCTCATAAAGGATAAATGAATAAATAAATATCTGGTAAATGCCTGGTGCAGGCAGCAGGAGGTCTAGGCATTTTAAAAAGGGAGAAACCAGCTGGGATGGATGGATGGGAGGGTCTTCAAGAACTAGGTTGAATGTCCTTTGACATTCAATAGAGGTGGTAGATAGAGGTGGTGGGGAAGATACCACATGGCTGAGGCAGTGATACAAGCAAAATAACAGACATCTGCCACCCACCAGGTGCCAGGCCGTTGTGCTGAGCATTTCCTGTGTGCTCTTGTATCTGATAATCAGCCCATGAATGGAATATTATTATCCTTATTTTATAGATGTGGAAACTGAGTCAACATAGACAAGATTGATATAACTAGGCCAAGGTCAACAGATAAGTGAGGGTACCAAAATGGGAATCTAAATCTATAGAACTTCCATGAATGTGTGAGAGTGTTAGTATTATTTTATTCCCAATCACAATTAGGAAGAGGGAACATGAGCTTTTAGATATCTAAAGTACAGTTTTTAATTATAAAATGTATCATACCTAAAAAAGAGTAGCTAGACTGTGGGCCTCCTGATCATGTCCACCTTACTTGCACACAGAGGTAACCCCTCCTCAGAGTTACCAATCCTTTCTTGATAGTTTCCCCATGTATGATTCATTTCTTAAATAGTCTATATAACTTTGCAAGTCTTTGAATTTTATATAAGTAGAATCATTTCAAGTTTTTTGGGGGCACTTATTTTTTTTGCTCAAAATCATGCCTGTGACATTCATCTGTGTTGGTGTGTATAGCTATAGCTTGTTCATTTTTTAGGCAATGTTCCATTATAAGAATAAAGCACACTTTATCCATTCTTTTCCTCATGAACATTTGAGTAGGTTCCAGCTGGGTAATTTGCTATAGTTAGCAATATTTCTGTGGACATTGTTTTATATGTCTCCTGGTGCACATGGCTAGATTTTCCTGAGACTGTGTTCTTAGTTATGGAATTCCTAGAGCATAATGTATGTTCAGCATCAACATTATTAGACAATGCCAATGTGCTTTCTAGTTTGCACTCCCAGCAGTACGTGCGAACATTCCTGCTGCTGAACATGCTCAATACTTGGCATCTTTGGTGCGGAGCAAAATGGTATCTCATTGTAGTTTAAGGTTGCATTTTTCTGATTACTAATGCAGTTGAACGTATTTTCTTATATTTATTGGTTATTTGTATTTCCTTTTCCAATTTATATTCAGGTTATTTGCCCGTTTTCTCTTAGATCCACTTTCTGCCCTCCCCTGCTTTGAATCTCAAGGGCCTACTCTGCATTCTCAGGTTCCCTTTCTCACTGCCTTCTGATGAGAGTTACTGGCAGGAAATGAAAGTTTGGGAGGGGGAGAACCCAAAGTGTTTCTCTCCTCTATGCTTTGGGAGCATGCCAAGCAGTGGCTGTGTCTCTTCTGTGGTTCTAGCTCCTACCTGGAAATACCACCCTTTGTGGTCCAATTCCTACCAGGCAATGGTGCTGTGCTTCCGGCGTGTTTGGGTGGTTCCTTCTCCTAGGTTCTAGCTCCCACAGGGTAGCCTGGGCTCCTATTTGGATAACACTAGTCCTTCTTTGTTCCTCAGGTCCCAGGGGGTAGTAGTAGCTTCTTGTAATTGGTACTTTCTAGATTACCTCACTGGCACTTATTTTTAGGTCATTCAACCTCTCTGTAACAGGTTATTTCCCCTATATTAAATGTCTTCTATTGAACTACCTCACATGGGTTTTGTTCTCCTTACTGGGCCTTGATGATCCTGATTTAACATATGAAAGAACTGTACCTGAGACAACATCCAAAACTGAGTAAGATGTGAATAAGAGAAACTACAAATGGAGCATATTCAACTGCATGAGAAGTTGTGGCATAAAGAAAGCCAGTATGGGGACGTCTGGCCTTTGGCTCAGGTCGTGATCCCATGGTCCTGGAATCAATTTCCTTGCTCAGCAAAGAGCCTGCTTCTCCTTCTGCCTCTTGCTATCCCTGCTTATGGTCTCTCTCTCTCTGACAAATAAATAAAATCTGAAAGAAGGAAAGAAAGAAAGAAAGAAAGAAAGAAAGAGAGAAAGAAAAAAAGAAAGAAAGAAAGAAAGAAAGAAAGAAAGAAAGAAAGCCAGCCAGCCAGTGTGGGATGCATTTTAACTGCAATTTTGATGATGCCCACAGATGGTCCCAGGTGTAGTAAGGAGGCCCCACAGGGCCCAAGCAAGGGCTCGGTCTAAGAATAAATTTTAAATAATTCCCATAGCACCATGATAATAAAGATTTATATTTATTCCTGGTTATAACTAAACTCATGAGGACTATAATCATGGATACAGACCCCAGAGGGCAAATATAAGGTTGTAATTCACTCACTTAAAAAACAAAAGACAAAATTAAACAACTCCTTTTATTAAAATAAACAACTTACTCTGCAGACTTTAAATTGTAGAATTCTCAGATGAGGAAATGTTCCATCAGTATGTCTACAGAACATTGACAGAAAGGACTGGAAAGGAGCCAATGTGTCTGACTCTTTCACTTACTCAGCTTAACCTCATGCACAGATACCAAGGAACTGTGGAATTACAGAATTCACAGAGAATTTTGGAGTCCATCATCTGCCCTCCCATTTTATGGACAAGGAAACAAGTTCAGAGGGTTCAGTGACCTTTGTTGATATAAGAAGAATGAGAGAGATTAGACGCGGGCCCCTGAGATTCGTGAGAAGACTCCCAAAACACCAATGAGTGCACATTAGGGCTGGTTACCTGCCTCTGATAGAAGGAGGGGGTGAAATTTTTGTGTGAGGTGATGATGCAAGGGTGGGTCATAGGTTAAGAGGATGCTGGTGTTGGTAAGACTTGTGTAGCTGGGAGGAGAGTGTTGGAAAGATCAGTAATGTGTTTTGGGTAAGAGTGCAATACCTCAAGCATGATGGGAATTCCTTAGGAAACATTTTGTCAAAGGTGGGTTCTTTGGAAAATAAGGAAATAATTTTAATGGAACGGATGATTTTCTAGATGTGGGAAATGTGATGAAGGATTAAGCTTTGATACTGGTGTGCATTCATTAGGTTTTGTCATGGAAGCAAGAATTAGGGTGATGTTTGCTTTTTACTTACGTAACTGGAAGTTCTTTCCTCAGAATAACCAAATCCATTGCTAAAATCTGTTCTGAGAAAACAACAGTTCAAATGATAAATAACCAAAGACCAGGAGTCCTTGCTCCTCAGGGAAACTGGTCAGGTTTATATTTTAGCACAATTATTTTCCTGGCTTTAGGAGAAGATGGTGAAGAAATCAGAGTGTGATGTGACTCTCCTCTGAAGCTGACTCATAACTCAGGACCATCCAACTTGTTAGTTAAGGGTAAAGTTAAGATACCTTACCTTAGTTAAGGTTACCTTAGTTTAGGTAAGAATGCTGACACACATTTATTTATTTATTTATTTATTTATCTATTTATTTATTTTTCTGACTGACTTTTAAAAACACTTATGAAATATAACAATGAGAATCCTAAGAAATTTTAGTACTGAGAGCTATGACACTATTTACTACTGAGAGGTATTACTGTATTTACCAACTTTACCATTATTCACCTTTTGTCACCTCACTATCTCCATGAAGCAGATGGTCCAGACTTTTCCTTTCTAGGACCCAGTTCCATTTTCTTGTAGGCTTCTTCCAGGAAGCAAAATGTGCCTCCTACTTTGCTGATAGGCTAGAGGCCATTTAATGTGAGTTCACCAGTTCTCTATTTTTCCTTTAACTCATCTTTATCTCAGCCTTGGAGGAAAAGTCAGACCTCTTTTTCTTAATATAACTTCTTTTGTGTTCCTAACCACATTCTTCCCCTGTCTAGTATTTTTTAGTTTCTCCCTCTCCGTGAATCACAGGAATAGAGACTCTGAGCATGTTTTAAACTTTTTATTTTATTTTTTTAATTAAAAAAAGATTTTATTTATTTATTTGAGAGAGAGAGAGAGAGAGAGAGAGAGAGAGAGCAAGAGCAGGGGAGAGGCAGAGGGAGAGGGAGAGAGAAACAGACTCTCCGCTGAGCAGGGAACCCAATGCAGGGCTCAAGCCCAGGACCTGGATCCATGACTTGAGCTGAAAGCAGAAGCATAACCAACTGAGCCACCCAGGCGCCCCCAAACTTTTTTTTTACTATAGAATATAAAAACTACACCCAGAGTACAGAACATAGTGTAATGAACTTACTGTTCCCATCACCGTCTTCAACAGTTATCAATACATGATCAGTCCTCTTTCATCTCTACTCTGACCCACTGTACTCCTTTCAGATTATTTTGAAGCAAATCTCAGACATCAAGTATTTCATCCATAAATATGTCAGTATGCATCTCTAAAAGATAAGATCTTGTAAAAACATTACTACTGTACATTATCTCACCTAAAAAAACAATGAAAGAATCCTTAATACTGTTAAGTATACAGTTGGTGTTCACATTTCCTCAATTATCTTATAAATGTTACTGTTTTGTTTTTACAATGTGTTTGAATCAGAATCTAAATAAGGTTTTTACATTGCCACTCATTGAGATTTCTCTTACGTATCTTGAAATCTCTAGGCACCCTGTCTTTCCATTCTTTCCCCCTTGTAATTGTGTAAGAAAAAGCTGACTTGTTTGTAGAATTTCTCAGAGTCTGGATTTTGATTATTGCATCACTGTTGTGTTAACATGTTCCACTATCCCTCATAGCTCTTATACATTAGTAGTAGGCTTTATGAAACTCAGATTCAATTTATTCTTTTTTTTTTTTTTAAAGATTTTATTTATTCATTTGACACAGAGAGAGAGATTACAAGTAGGCAGAGAGGCAGGTAGAGAGAGGAGAGAGGAGGAAGCAGGCTCCCTGCCGAGCAGAGAGCCCGATGTGGGCCTCGATCCCAGGACCCTGGGATCATGACCTGAGCCGAAGGCAGCGGCTTTAACCCACTGAGCCACCCAGGCGCCCAGATTCAATTTATTCTTGACAGTGTTGTTTCATATGTGTGCTGCTTCCCTGTCAGGAGACCCATAATGTGATATTTTTTTCATTGTTTGGTGGTGTTATCAGCCTCTGATGATCGTTACTGGGATCATTAAGAGTTAGAAAATAGAGATATTCTCTCATTTTTTTTCTTCATTTATTAGCTGGATGCTTGTTTAAAGGGAAAATTTCCCTTATCGACTAGTTCATTACCCAGAGGTACAGATCATATAGGAAACTTGATTATTCCCTTTATTGATCAGTTTTGAAAGTATAAGGAAGTGATTCATTCATAGCATCCTCTAAAGGCGAACAATGAGATTTTAATAATCATTTATTTGTATTTGATATTTTTCAATCCCTTTCATTTATTATATTTATTGATGCTCCACTTTGGCCAGACATTCATAAGAGTCTTTCATGGTTTCCTCATATCTAGAATGACAAGATGTTTAGTCTCAACCTGTACATTTCTTGTCCCAGACGTGGAATCAGCCACTTCCCTAAAGATGTTTGCCTCCTTTTAGTAGGAAGTGGTAGAGACCACAACTGGGTGCTAGGACTACTCTTTCTTGATAGGTTGGTCCTCATTTCCATCATGGGTTTTGAAACCAGACATGTGGATTTGAGTCCTCACCCCACCACTTGCCAGCTGGGTTCTTAGGCAAGATACTTATTGTTGATGGTAGAAATGCCTTTTTATTTTGAAATATAATGCATATGAAAAAAATATGTAAAGTATAAATGTGTAGTATAATAAATTACAAAGTGAATATCTATGTAAAAAATATGTGACATTTCCACAGACACTGTCTCTGTCCCTTTTTTAAATCACACATCCTTTCTTCCTCTCCAGAGGCATCACTATTTCCACTTTTATGGTTATAATGTCCTTACTTTACTTTATAGTTGGATCTCTTACAAATAGACCCCTTAGGGTTGCCTGTTTTTGAACTACATATAGGTGGATCCATGATCTCTGTGTTTTTTTGTATCTGATTTCTTTTGCTCAACATTGTACTTGTAAGATTTATTCACATTGTTGTGTGTAGCTGTGTTTTTTTCATTTTTGTTGCTATATATATATCTCATTATATGAACGCACTACAATTTGTTTATCCATTTGATGATTCCAATTTTTGACAAATACAAATAAGTCACTTTGATCATTGTGCAAATATTCTGATATGCAAATGCATGCATTCATTTTGAATATATTCCAAGGAGTAGAATTGCTTGATCACAGGGTATGCACCTACCAGACTTTAACAGATAATGCTGTACTATTTTCCAAAGTTGTTTTGCCAATTTACTATGTAAGAAAAAGACCCAATTGGGCTTTCTGCTTCTCTTCTTAAAGACAATTCAATGGGAAGCTTTGAAAGAGAAAGAGCTAAGACTAGCAGGGGTTACTTTAACCTGTGGTAGTGAAAAACTGCAATCACAGGAATAAGTCCTTGTAGCTTCCTATTCCTTGCCTCTTTTGGAAATTGTATTGTTCTCTGAAATATAGTTCAAATAGGCCTCTTCCTTGAAGCCAACCCTGATTCCATTAGCTAGAATGAGAATGTTTGATAGGTCTTCCTTTGTATTATAATTATGTTCAGGCTCATCATCCCCAGTGGAGTAGGCACCAAGCCTTAATGGTTTTTATTCTTACTCTCTGGTATAATTCCTTTCAATGCAAAGAAAAGAAGCCTGTCAGGCAACAATGGATGATAATTCAAGAATAAAAACTAAAACCTTCATTTGTTTAGTAAAGGACACTGGGTTTTTCCCCTTCCTTTTTGTGGGTAGAGTTTGGACCACTGTGTTTTGTGAGGTCACCATTAAAAGTTTGGGTAGAATATTTATGGCTACTTCTATTTCCAGTTCCTTCAAAGGTGCCTTGTATGTTTTGTGATTCCATTCACTGAATGGCTGTTTTATGGTGTTACTATTATGTTGTGATGTCTATGTGTAAGTTAAGTAGTTATTGAGTCAAAGGGATTTTTAAGTGTCTTATTATTCTTACAGTAAAAGAATTTAGTCTGTAAATCACCTACCAGGTTGCTGTATGCAATTTATAGAATGAAAGATAGATACCTAACAACTCAAAAATTAAAAAACAGAATACAACCATAAATAAATATGTATATTTTCTACCTTATCAATAGCTGTAATTGTTCTCTGCCCCATGGGTGGTCAGACTTCCCCTGTGAATTAATAGAAAACCAACGAAACACTGTTATGTTTCTTTTTTTTTTAAAGATTTTATTTTATTTATTTCACAGAGGGAGAGAGATCACAAGTAGGCTGAGAGACAGGCAGAGAGAGAGGAGGAAGCAGGCTCCCTGCTGAGCAGAGAGCCCAGTGCAGGGCTGGATCCCAGGACCCTGAGATCATGACCTGAGCTGAAGGCGGAGACTTTAACCCACTGAGCCACCCAGGCACCCTGTTATGTTTCTTAAATGTAGTTCAAATTCATGTTGCTCTTAGCAGAAAGGGTTGATTTCTGGAGCCTTTGTGTGTGCATGTGCGCGCAAGTGGCATACATGCATATCTGTAGGTGTCTCTTCCCTGTTGATACTGTCCTCCTAGGTTTATTTCTTATATCTTTGCTTTTCATATTTTAGATACTGCCTTATGATTGCAAATGACACATCATCATTTCCACACTGGGTATATAGAGCATTTTAAGTTCTTCGATTTGACGTAGAGTTTGCAATTGCTGCATTCACTTGTTATCCCATTGTCATATCTATATATCTATGCCTAGTAGGCATTACCCAGATGAATAGGAATGTACTCTGTCTACTTCTCACACTCAGAGAGGCTGCCATGGCTATGGCCAAAGCCCCTGTTAAAGGGTATCCACAGATTATGATCCTCTGTTCCACATCACCCTATAACTCTTACCATAGCTGATTAGATCAAAGATGAACTCCTTCCTCAAAGACACCAAGTCTTTGAGGCTATGAAATAGCCTTTTCTGACAATTTTCAGATGATTTCTCTGATATGAGGAATTTGAGAGACAGGGCAAGGGGTCATGGGGGATAGGGAGGGAAAAAAAGGAAACAAGATGGGATAGGGACGGAGACAAACCATAAGAGACTCTTAGTCTCATGAAATAAGCTGAAGGTTGCTGGGGGGTTGGGGGGGTAGGGATAGGGTGTCTGGGTTATGGACATTGGGGAGAGTATGTGCTATGGTGAGTGCTGTGTGAAATGTGTAAGCCTGATGATTCACTGACCTGTACCCCTGGGGCAAATAATATATTATATGTTAATAAAGAAAGAACAAAAGTAAGTAAGTAAGAAAGAAAGAAAGAAAGAGAGAGAAAGAAAGAAGGAAGGAAAGAAAGGGACTTTTCTGAGTTGGGTTCCTCAGAAACAGGTCCTGGGATGATTTTTATGAATGTACCCTGGTGAAAATCTGCAAATAAATCTAGAATTTGTCTTACTGTCACAGGACTCTTAAGATACGACATGTTCTTTGGAAAAAGTAGAGTAGTGGGGACATGGGACAGGGAAGGAAATTAAGACAGAGAAGATGGATGTCAAGCAAAACCCCACAGAAGATAACTGTTACAATTCTTCAGAGAGGATTGGAGAGAAGTGATCACATCACAGACAAACCCATCAGGGGAGCCTGGAGTATTTATACTCCCATACTCCATCAATCATTGGTTAAGGGCTGAGCCTAGGTATATAAATTTACAGGCACTGTCTACTCTCTATGCATGCAGAAAAAACTGTCCTCATGCAGTCTGAGGGCAGCTCTTTGACAGTGAGATGCAGGTATTTGTTGTTGAGAGTAAAAGCCCTCTAGGACTGAAGTATACTAATATAGCACAGCCATCAGAGGGGTTCTGCACAGAGCACTGTCAATGGGCCTACAGGCCTGGTGTAAGAGGTTGCTCAACAGGACTATTGCAATTCATGGAGCTAATTTGATCCTCTCTCTTAGGGATCTGGATATGACATATATGGAGTCAGTAACAATCGAATAGGCAGCAGGTCCAGGAGCAAGAAGCAAGAGAATTAAAAAGAATAGAAACAAAAGTTTACAGAATTCACACTTTTTGGGGGAGAGGGGGAGCATGTGCTCTGGTTTCACTCAGCTTTACTCTCATTCCCCTCAGGAAGTAGGTATTTCCTTATTCTATCATTGATTCTCTTTGTAATGACAGAATACCTTAAATATAAAATAAGGATAACAGTTATGACTCCCTCTGAAGAAGCAGATGGCCAGATTCTTGGCTTCAACTACCTTATTATTCTGCTTCCTCTTTTTTCTCTTTTCCTCACTTGTCCATGCTGGGGGAGGTGTGGATTTCACTTGGGATGACTAACTGATTATTACTGAACTCATCCTTCTGTGTTTTCAACATGAGTTGTGAGTATCTCTGACGAATTAGTCTAGAAATTAAAGATGTGTTTGTAACATTTCTCTACCTCACCAGGTTCATGGTGGGCAGCAGGTAGTTGTTATAAACTGTGATTTGGCATCAATGCTTGGACTACAAATACCTCTGTCTCTCACTTTACACCCAGTCCCAAATCCCCCCATTTCTTATGCATTTGCACTCACCACATTGGAGTTGTTAAAAAGAAAATGTTTTCTGGAAATAACCCATATCAGTTAATAGTCTATCTACATTCATATGCTCATAGGCAGTGATAAAGCTAAAGAACGGCAAAACTGTAGTTCCACAGAACAACTATTTCTTACAATCTGGGATAACTCTCAAATCTGTCTCAGTAGTATGACTTGCTAGAGAGAGAACATAAACCAGATAAATATTAAATTAGCACAAGTACTGCCCACTTAGTAGTATTGAGGTGGACATTTTTTCCACCTGGCTTGGTAACTTTATTTCTGTGTCTGCATTTTAAGGAAACATATAAGTAATACTAGTACTATTTCTATAGATAATGGTTAGGTATAAATGAGATCAGGGAAGGGGAAAATGATTTACAAAGCCGGTATAACTTGTGAAAACAAAAATAAGAACTAAAAGCAGTTCTTCTTGAAGGTCTGTATATGTAAAGTGGAATTCAGAATGGCAGATAATCATGTCTTCCCAAATCAAATAGCTGTACTCATGCCAATGCATATACTTTACCTGTACCAAGGCATCAACTTCCAGGTGTAACTGTTTCTGGGAACTCTTAGGAGTAAGGATAACGTGGCTATATTAATTTTTTTAAAGGCAATAATTTTCATTAAATAACATTTATTAAGCACCTACTTTGTGCCTTACTTTTCTTATGGGGCTAGTAATAGTACCTACTACATTAAGGTATAGTGAGCATTAAATGAGGGAGGCATTTAGATTAGCACCTGGAATAGTTCTAGTATGCAATAGCTGAAATTTATTATTAAAATTGTTAGGTACTAAAGTCACTACTGGAGATATAAAAAATGGACAAGATATGGTCCTTCTCTTCAAGGAGTTCCAAGCCTAATGGAAAATGAGACATGTAAAGAAGCATTTATGATATGGTAGGATTTAGTGCAAAATAGAAACATGTTAATGCCAGGGTACTAGCTTAAAAGAGTGAACAGTTAATTTTGCATGAATAGGTAATGAAGATTTTTCAGAGTTAGGCCATAGGGTAACATCTGATACTGGGCACTGATAGAGGCTGTCAAGTGAGAATGGGTGGAGGGCTTTCTAGAAATGAAACACGGTACAGTGCATTTGGGAACTGGAGTGGATACCCAGGAGTGGAGGAAAGTCTGTTTGCAGAAGGTGATACTGGATGGTAAGGTAGAGCTATGTCAGAAGAAGTTTCTCTGTGTAACATTCAGGAGCTTGGACTTTATCCTCCGCACAGTGCAGGCCCCTGAAAGGGTTTAACTAAAAACAACATCAAAAAAGATATAATCAGATTTACATTTTGAAGAGATGACAAGATGACTCTGACAGCTGTGGACAAATGCCAAGTAGGTAAGACTGAACGAGCTGTTGGGAAAGTCCAGGCAAGAAACAGGAGAGTGTTAACGAAGACAGTAATGATGGGAACAGAGAGGAGATAAGAGATAAGGCAACTCATACAGGGAGACAGAATATAATAAGCTGCTATTGAAAGGGTTAGAGATATCATTGTTATTTATGGTACAGTTAAGCCCTCCCAATTACTCTAAAGAAAGTTCTCATTTTAATGCCTGTCAGTCCATGTATTGAGATTCTTTGGATTTCTCTTAAAATTGTATACTGTAGTGTAGGGTTTTGTAGTTTCCATCCAAATTCATCTCCATTTAAATTGTAAATATTGGAAGAGAGGAATAAAGTCAGCGATAAAGCAGCAATGGTCATTATAGCTCAACTTGTGTTTGCTGCAACTCCTCAACCCTGAAAAGTCTCAGAATGAATAATTTAAGGATTATAGTCAAGGTAAAAATGTGAAATTCTGGAGGTATAAAGAAAAAAACTGGGATAGTAATGGTAATATATAAAGATTATATTGATGTATGTTAGTTAATTACTCTAATAGAATATTAGTACTATTTGGAAAGCTGTCAATGTCATCTCATATTTAAACTATTAAGTGCATATTTAAGCTGAACAAATCACTTGCATTCATTTCATGGCTAATCAATCCAGCTGGAAATTGTTTGCCAAATGGTAATGGGATTTTCTCTAACAGCCAGATACTTAAGTCACTAGACACCAAATTATGGGATAAAAAAAAAATCAGTTCCACATCCCAGACAATTATTGGCTTAAAACAATATTGTGTTGAGTCTTGGCGCATACCCTCTAACAGCAGATGTCTTTGTTTTGGACCATTTTGATGACCTTAGTAACTCTAGCATGATAAACTAATGATGCAAATTATTTTTTCATTTTGAATTTTACATTGTAGATGGAACTATTGGCTTTTAATGTAACATATTTCCATTGCAGCCAAGGCCTCAATTAGAGTAATAACAATGGTGAAAGAGAGCAGGTGACATATTTTAGAGCTATTTGGAAGTGGAAAGCAGGAGTTGAAAGAATAAATTCCAGGCTTCTGAAGTGGGTGACTGGCAAATGATGGTACCATTTGCTGTGATAAGGAAGACAGGAGGAGGGGGAGGATTTAAGGAGAAGACAAATTCTGTTTTAAATTTGATGGATTTGAGATATCCATGGTATGGATGTGGAAAAATTTACTAATCCCTTAAATCTAGAAATCAGGAGGGATCTATCTATGTTGGTGACAGAAGTTTGGGAGTCATCAGTGTATAGGGAGTAGATAAAGTTACATGAATGACTCAACAATGAAGAATTCTAAGGCATATTAACATGGAAGGACAAGAACAGGAGAGGAAAGAGAGGAGGCACAAAGACAGTCAAGAAGAAAATGTAGAAGAGGGACACAATGAAAGAATATTACTTATAGAGAGATGGTTTAAATCATTGGTTTCCAAATTTTTAAAGTATGTATTCAAACAGTAATTTTTTGAACAATCCCCATGTATATTTGCTTATGGATTACATACATATAATATTTTCATCTATATAATATCTATTAATAGATAGACCCTAAGATCATGACCTGAGCTGAAAGAAAGAGTTGGACCCTTAACTGACTGGATCACCCAGGCATCCCAAAGATGTATAAATATTTTTTTGGACTTTAAAAAATGCATTTTGTTTTATTATTATTATTATTTTTATTATTATTGTGTTTTTTGGCATGTGAAAATTTACTATGGTCATGTTTCGACCATCAAAATTTGTGATGTTGGTCTTTCCTTCTTGCCTTTGCATGAGGCCAAAAGAGAGACACTGGCTACTTTGACAACCTTAAAGTGAATTTCAGGAATGTCACCGACAGCATGACCTTTGTAACCAAATCCAGCAACCAGAATCTCATCATTTCCCTCAGTAGAATTCAAACAACCATTAATTGGGTATTAAGCCTGTGATTTTTTTTGCCATTCTTGATCAGTTGGAACCTGACACACTTCCTAATGGCAGAATTTGGCTCTTTGACTTCAACTCTTACTTTTTCCAGCACAATTGCCTTTGTGTGGGAAGCACCTCCAGAAGGGTTGGCCTTCACAGCTGTGCCCAAATGGGCTTTCTTAGTTACTGTTAATCATGTCACTTCTGATCTTGTCCATGGCTGTGGAGCTTTCTGGCAGTACGAAGACCATGATACTTGCACATCCTGCCAGTGCCACCAGCCTGAGCAAAAAGTTATTATTTTTTAAGTAATCTCTACACCCAGTGTGGGGCTTGAACTCACAACCCCGAAATCAAGGGTTGCATGATACACTGACTAAACCAGCCAGGTACCACCTTTTTTTTTTTTTTGACTTTTAAAAATCTTTTTATTATGAACAAATTTTAACATACTCAAAGGTAGGAAGACTAGGATAATAAACCTTCACATATCCATCATCTAGTTTCCACAGTTATTAACTTAATATTGATATTTTACTTTGTTTTTATTTTTTGGTGCTTTAAGTTTTTATTTTAATTCTAATTAGTTAACATACAGTATTATATTAATTTCAGGTGTACAATATAGTGATTCAACAATTCCATACATCATCCAGTACTCATCAATGACAAGTGTACTCCTTAATCCCCATCACTTATTTAATCCATCCCCCACCCCCATGTACCTCCCCTCTGGTAACCTTTGGTTTGTTCTTTTTTTTTTTTTTTTAAAGATTTTATTTATTTATTTGACACAGAGAGAGATTACAAGTAGGCAGAGAGGCAGGCAGAGAGACAGGGAGAGGAGGAAGCAGGCTCCCTGCTAAGCAGAGAGCCCGATGCGGGCCTCGATCCCAGGACGCTGAGATCATGACCTGAGCCGAAAGCAGAGGCTTTAACCCACTGAGCCACCCAGGCGCCCACCTTTGGTTTGTTCTTGATAAATAAGAGTCTGTTTCATGATTTCTCTCTCTCCTTTCCTTTCGCTCATTTGTTTTGTTTCTTAAATTCCACATGCATGAAATCATAGGTTATTTGTCTTTCTCTGACTGATTTATTTCACTCAGCATTATATTATCTAGCTCCATCCATGTTGTTACAAATGGCAAGATTTCATTCTTTTTAAAAATTTTTTAAAAAAGATTTTATTTATTTGACAGAGAGAGACACAGTGAGAGCGGGAACACAAGTAGGGGGAGTGGGAGAGAGAAGCAGGCTTCCCGCTGAGCAGGGAGCCCGATGCAGGGCTCGATGCTAGGACCCTGGGATCATGACCTGAGCTGAAGTCAGACACCCAGTGACTGAGCCACCTGGGCGCCCCAAGATTTCATTCATTTTTTATGGCTGAATAATATTCCATTGTGTGTGTGTGTGTCTATCTGTATATCTATAGATAGATAGATATCACATAAAATGCATATTTTTCCCATTTTAATGTCTGTCCATCAGAACTGAAATCACTGTCCACACATATATGAACTTAGTCCCAACCAATCATACTGCCATTATTGTAAGTTTAAATAAATCTTTAAGTTTAAGTAAATCTAAAAGTGTTCTTTTAATACATATTAACTGAACTTATAAATGACATGGAACCTGTGTCATATTTAATGGGCAGTGTTTTTCTTTCTATGCCTATGGTGCATAGAAAGAAATATGATGTATTTTATAAACAATAGAAGTTGTAATGTTTTCTTCTATCACCTAAATGAAACATCCCTAGTTTGGAGATTGGGTTTAAATTAAGAGGTAGGGGTCAATTGTGTGGAACATCTTAAATCGATCAAATAAAATATTATCTTAAGAAATGGAAAAATGTTCATCACTTTTAAAAACCAGGTCACTGGAGGCTTTGCGGGGGGCAGTATCAACAGTGGAAGAGGGACAGCCAGATCACAGAGGTTCAAGGAGCATTTAATGCACACTCACTATATGCCAGACACTGCTAATTAAGCAATTCTCATGCAACCCTGAGAAGAAGTTATGATTATTTCTAATTTAAGAAAATAATCAGAGACTTGAAGAATCTAAGTGACAAGTAGTAGGTCACACAGTTAAGTAAGTGGTTCTGGCAAAATATGAACCCATGTTGAGCATTTTAAAAGCTACGCTCTTAAATAATATGCTTATAATGTCTTCTGGCATGAGGTTAGTTAGTGGAGATAGAGACTGAGTACAGATATCTACTCTTCCAGGTAGCCAGGTATCTTGACTATGGATAAGAGCAGAAAGAAAGGGAAATAAATGGCCAAATATCGGGAAAAATTAAGCATTTTTATAAGGTGCAGGGAATGAGGCAGAAAAAGAGAATTTGATGCACTGGGTTGAGATTTGCAAAGTAGAAGAGGATAAGCCATTTTTCTTCAGCTCCAACTCCAGACAAGTACATGGCCATTAGGCAAGAGCAAAATCCCTAAGGATCTAGAACACAGGAGGGAAGTTCAACCTCGAGCAGCAGGAGGTTGCCTCCTCCTACTAAGGGGAGGAAAGTGGTAAGAACTGGAGTCAGGTACAAAGAAGTATGAAGGTTTTGTGTGGGGAGGAGGAAAAAGAGGCATGGGAGATTCCAAGTACACATTATTTGTTTTCTCTGTGGAATAGGAGACAAGGCCATTGCTTAGAGTGTGTGGAGGGTGGAGAGAAAACAGGTAGTGGTCAGACCTGACAGTACTATTATAAAGCTTTAAGCAGTATCTGTGGGGAGTGGGAGCTGGTACAGTTTTGGAGTTTTACCCTGTATAGAGAGACGGTGGTTGGAAGACAAGGAGACAAGGGAGTCAAAGACTCCAACAAAATAGAAGTTGCTGACAGACTGGAGAAAATTGAGATATCAGAGTCCTGGAAGTCTCAACGAGGTTACTGGTTCCTCAGATATATGGGTCAAAGAGAAAGCTCAAAGAGAGAAGAGAGTTGGACCCTGGCATTTGAACCTTCATAGTGGGGACACTTATCTCCCATCCTTCCAATGACCATCCTTCTAAATGCTCTCCTTTTATGGCAGGAGTGGAAATTTGAAAATTACATCTCTCAGACTCCTCGTGGAGTTTCAGCTCAGGACTCTCCTATAGAGACCCTGGGTTGAGATTTGCAAAGTAGAAAAGGAGAAGCTGTTTTTCTTCAGCTGCAGCTCCAGACAAGTACATGGGCATCTGCAGATGGCAGACATCTCAGCAGCCATGCCAGGCTTTCCAAACATCCTCCCGAGAACCACCTACTTGGGTACTGCAGAGAGCTGAGATCTTTAGTACATATTTCAATAAGAGGCATGCTTTTCTAAATTTCATGAATTCTAGCAGTGTCTTCTCTCTCCTTTGCTCCCCTGGACCTTCAGAGATTGTATAGTCCTCTATTTTTTTTTTAAATAAAATCCCCTTTTACTTGTGCTTAGAGAGCTTTCTGTTTTCCTGACATAACCTTGGCTAGTATGCACCCCCCACAATTCTTCACTTAAGCTGGATTATGAACTTTTCCATGATCATATCAATATTGGTGAGGACTATCATATCTGTTTATTGGGATTCTTAGCTGCAAGCAACATAAAGACTATATGGCTAAATTAAAAAGAGAGGAAATATATTGAAAAGATTTCAAAGAGCTTGTGGAATTGCTAGGAGGACGGCAGAACCAGGCTCTGGGAATGAATCTAGACAGTGTAGGGGAAACATAAAATTATGCCACAGAGTCCAGCGCAGTGACGGCGGCTGCAGAACTTACAGGCAGGTTTGCCTCCCTGATGAATCCGTCCTCTCTGTCCTAGATATAAAGGTGGCAGGGAAAATGAGAATCTGGGACTTCCAGCTAATAGAATGACAGCTCTGTCTCATAAGATGGAGGAAACTCAAATAAGAGATTCAGAAGCTGGGATGCCTCATAATTGATAAATATCTACTCTAACATTCAATCTTGTGCGTGTGCTATAGTTTAGACCCTTTTGTTTTGTCTGCCAGACCCTCCAAGTGCTCATTGTCCCTGCTATGTGTAATTATCCTTCAAGGGCCAGTTTCCTCCTTGAAACCTTCCCAGCTGGAAGTCTCTGCTTCCTGCCCTGACTTCCTATTGCAATTTGTATCTTGTTTGACCTTTTTAAATTCTAACTTGTTTTTATTGATATTTGCAGTTGAAAATATTAAAGTTATAGCATATTTAAGACTGAATGAACATGAGAGGTCATTTAATGTGACTAGCTTATCAGCTCCTTGAGGATCATCGCTTGCCTTACCAATATTGTGTGTCCACGGTTCCCAGCATAATACTCACTTATGATAGATACATCTTAAACGTGAACTTAAAGTAAAGAAACCACACCAAGATTTGCTTGTCCCCATTTCCATTCTCTCTTCTAGCCACCTCCCTCTGCCACCACCTGTTTGTCTTTGATGCCAGCCCCTCCCACATCCTCTAAGATCTTATTTCGCTCCTTTAATTTCGCTAGAATCTTCTATCACCCTCTTTTCAGATTTCTGCCCAGTAGCCTGAAATATGTTCAAATATCCCCTGTTCTACAACAGCCTTTCTTGGTTATCTTTCCTTCCAGCTCCACACTTAAAAAAAAAAAAAAAAAAAGAATATGTAGCTTCCATGTTGTCAGTGCACTCTTGTCTCTCTCTTCTTTTTCTTAAAGTCTGGCTTGTTTCCTCTTAAAGGTGCCTAATCTAGGAACTGTTTGCACGCATCCTCTTTGGCATCCCTGGTTGTTTGCCACCGGTGAAAAAGTGATTACTGCTCTCTCTTGTCCTAGGAGACTGCACTCCTGATTCCTCTGCTGCCTTTCCTTCCTGGTTGCTCTAGTGAACATTTGTCAGTTTGTGGCTGCTTAGCATGCTGAGCCCTGTCTGTTTGGGGAAATTGCTGGGGCAGGGGTGTGGAGGCAGGCAGAACCCATAGGTCGGTGGAGGCTCTAACTCTCCCCTGCCTCTCTCCCCTGCTCTAGTTACTAGTGTGCTATTTCATGGCCTGTGCCCTGCCAATCAGAGGCTCTGGCCCAGAACAGTCGGGAATTATATTATATTTCTGTAGGTGGAAGTAGCACAAAAAGTCTCCAACCCAGAGCAGTGGTGCAGCCTCAGCAGTGCTGAACATGCCCTGCAGGCAGCACTGGGTGCTGTTCTCACCAATTACTCCTATGGCCTGTGGGAGCTTGTCCTGGCTAGCAGCTGCTGGCCTCATGTGGTCCTTTCTTGCTGTCTGAGCCTGCTTCTCCCTTACCTGCTTTCTGAGAACAAGGCCATATGGCATCAGTAAACTGCTTTTCTGCTTGGGTAAGAGTTAGTTGGTGTCTGTGGTTCGCTCTCAAGATCCCCCACTAGTACATTTCCTTTTCTTCCTCCCACCCCCTAAGTGAAGGTATTCCTCCTGTCTCTTTCTGTGTCTGTCTTTTTTCACCATCCACACTTTATAGCAAGCTAGCAAGCTCATCTATTGCCTGGGTGTCAGTTCACACCTTTATGCCAATTTCTCCTAAATCTTTATCCAGATTCCACTTCTCTCCTCAGCTTTGATCTAAGCGCATGCTTCCAAATGCACACCCTCACATATCCTTAAGATGCATCAAAATGAACAGCAGACTCACCAACTTTTATGTTGTTTCTAAATCCATTTCTCCTACAAATTTTTCTCTTTCTTGCCCAACACGCAAACTGCATTTTTCTATCTATGCCATCCCTCACATCCACAAACGAACAGTACCAAGTTCTTTTAATTTTTTTTAGGACTAGTACCTCATATTCTTCCTTTCCCTGCTACTATCTTCAACTTTTACCTGAACAATTGACCTGTGCTCCCTACTAAGCTCCTCTTGTTGTTCTCCTGAAACAACTTGACACATGTGGTCAGATTAAATTTTCTAAAACACAGTTCTGGTTATATCACCCTTTCTCCTGCCCCTTCATGCACCTTCGGTGCTTCCAGTCTAAAGTGAAAACTCTAGAACCTGATTCTCAAGCCACCCACAATCTGATCGTAACCTAATTCCCCCTTATTTATGGTATATGTGGGATTTTTTTTAAACATTTAATGACCTGTCATCATGTTCCATATTTTCCCACCTTGAAGCCTTATGTTTTCTTTACATCAAGTGTCTTTCTCTGTAGTTCAACCCAAGTACCAACTTAAGTACCAAATCAAATGCCATCTCCTCCAGGAAGTCCTCCTCCTGGTCCCCATATGAAGTGCTTCTCAACCTTTAATATGCATATGAGTCACCTGGGCATCTTGTTAGAATGCATATTCTGATTCATTAAGTCTGGTTAAGGTTGACATCTAGGATTTGGTATTTCTAACAAGTTCCTCCTGATGTTGGAGGCTCCTGGGCCACTCTTAGAGTAACAAAGTCCTAGAGAGAAGCATGTTCTTTCACTCAATCATAGGACAAGATACCAGGGCAAGAGCTGTATATTATTCATTTACAATATTCCATCATCTTTTAAGTACCCATTTGCCTCCTCAAAGACAACGGTTAGGCTTGGCTCACCATTATTTTGGTTGAATACAATGACTCAATCAATTTATTCTAACAGAATGAAATGTGCTCCTTGTATCATCTTCTTTTCTTTTCTACTCCATGGTTACCCTCACTTCTTAGTGTAACTGGATTTTACATGGATAGATCTATGGGAGGAAGAGAAGTCCCCATATGTGACCTGCTATAGGTAAGGATGATCCAGCATGTTTAAAATAATGCTAATTGGGGCACATGGATGGCTCAGTGGGTTAAGCCTCTGCCTTCGGCTCAGGTCATGATCTCAGGGTCCTGGGATCAAGCCCCGCATTGGGCTCTTTGCTCAGTGGGGAGTCTGCTTCCTTCTCTCTCTCTGCCTACTTGTGATCTCTCTCTCTCTGTCAAATAAATACATGAAATCTTAAAAAAAAAGATAATGCTGATTTAGTTGTTGTTATAGATCCATATCTTAAATGCCAACAACTGAATCTACTCTATCTCAAGCAGAAAAGTAATTTATGAAAGCATAAATAACTCACAGAATTGTGGAGATGGTCAGAGACTACACAGTCAAGGAAGTGCATAAATTGTACCAAAGGATTCCTCAGCCACACCTTTTGAGCATAGATTCTACAGTTTGCCACGTACTTGAAGGTAGTCCTGGAACATCAGAAACTGCTCCTTCTGAAAGCTGTATGTGTTGGCCCTTCTCACCATAGTCTCAGGTCTGTTCCTTCATGTCTGTGTTACTTCCTGGTGTGTAACAGTGTTCCACCTCAGGTCTGTTCCTTCATGTCTGTGTTACTTCCTGGTGTGTAACAGTTACCGCAAATGGAGAGACTTAAAACAGAAAAGATCTATTCTCAGAATTCTGGAGGCCAGAAGTCTGAAATTACTATCACTGGTAGAAATCAGGGAAGGTGTTTGCAAGGTGGTGTTCCTGCCAGAGGCTCCAGGGGAGAATCCACTCCTTTTCTCTTGCAGGTTGTGATGACTGCCGGCTTTCCTTGTCTTATGGCTGCAAAACTCCAGTCTTCAAGGCCAGCATCTTCAAATCCCTGTTTGCACTATCATCACATTGTCTTCTCCTCTTTGTGTATGCAGATTTCCTGTCTTCCTTTTATAGGGATACCTATGACTCAGTGTGTGGCCCTCCCAGATAATGTAGGTTAATCTCCCCATCTCAGTACCTTTAATTTAATTTACATTGACAGGGTCTTTACCAGGTACAGAAATATTCACAGGTTCCAGGAATTAGGACCTGAAATCTTTGGGAGCCATTATTCAGCCTAATATAATGGTGTTTGCTTTTGAATTGAAGTGTCACTCATGTGCATCTCATTGGTGGAGCCTAGGTCACCTGCCTATTCCTGAGCTGCAAGGGAGGCTAGGGAGCAAGCTGGTCAGGAAAGGTGTTCGGAGATGATACGTGGCTGAAATATATGTCAACTATCAACTAAACTAGTCTCCAAAGCTTCATCAAAATGAACTTTGTAACAGAATCTTTAGGCTAAGAGAAGCTGCTCATTGCTGAATGTTTTGGGCACCAAATTTCAAACCTTGCATCTATTGACAAGGAAAATCATCAGTTTAGAAAACCATTTTTTTTTTCACTTGGGGAGGAAGTGGGCAAAACAAAATACAGGTATGATTTTGGGGGCTGTATTCCTCTTTTGATCATAAGAAAAATCTGCCCCAGGACCCTAACGTGAACAATTCAGTTAGATCCAGTATTTCATTAAGAATAATATTAGGTTATAATGTCATGGTAAATTCCATTTCTTATTGAGTCTGATATATATCACTGCTGTGATGCCTAGCCTTGTCCAGTAGATTCATGGCAATAAGGACTTGGGCAATAAGAGATAGATAGCTTCTATTTCTTCAATTCCCTGAAATTTTACTTTCAAACAAACAAAAGGGTCTTTCTTGGACCTCCCTCCTTTCCCCCAATGCACATATGTACCTCCATGTCAGCAATTAATCTCCCCAGCTTACCTGTACGTCTGTTAGAAATAATGGTGCCAACTCTTATTTTCCTAATCATTCGGCCCCCCAAAATTCTAATATTCTGTTAGAGTGTGCCATGCCTTAGTGATGTTATAGTGATGTCCAAATTACTATGGCAGGAACATTAATTCTACATTTTGGGGTGTATGTATGTTTAAAAAATGGAGAGAACCATTAGAAGTTACGGAGATTAACATAGCAGCTTCATAGATGTCAGTGAATCTTGGGCTCTTCTGTATAAATAATCTTCTGAGAACATTGTTTTTATTGTTGACACTTTGCTGCAGGTTTCTAAGACACACTTAAAATTCAGTTTGTTCCCTTGAGTATATTTTGTGAATCTGGCAGCATAATGAAAACTTTCTTTTGGAAGTCCCAGAATCAAAGTGATGAAAAAAAATTAAAGTTGTGGGGAAAAAATAATTTCTTTCTTTAACCTCTGAGGCTTCCTATTTCTTTGTTGAGAGAGATTTTATTTGGGAAAGGACTGTAGTGTTGTGATCTGATTGACAGTGATCCCAGATGCCCCAAACACTAGCAGAAAGTCTGGGGCAAATTCCTGACCCTTGCTGGTACTCTGTTTCTCATTCTGAGATGAAAGTAATAACCACGTCACCATCCTGCTTCCCAGCGCCAGTTGCTTTCCTCTTTCTTAGATATGATTGGCATTTTCAGAAAAGTGTATTTTAGTGCTTGTTTTTCTCTTGGGTTCTAGAGTGGTTTTGTGTATACCAAACATCCACAAAATGTCCATCTCCTTTTTGTCCCCAAACCCCCTGATCTGATGTGACCTTTTTGGTGGGGGGTGGAAAGATGAAGGAGAATTGTAGAGGTTTTGGAAGCTTCACTCTGTGAATTAATACTTCTGCTTCAGCATAATGTTGGTATTTGATCAAACATAAAAAGCTTCAAGCTTTTAATGTCCTGCTGACACCAGTATCAACAAAGCATTGAAGCGGAAGCTTTCTGGTGGCTGATTAGAGGGAGATTTTATATCACTAGCTTTAAGACTAAGTATACCTTTTAGTAGATCTTTCTCAAGGATAAGCTACATCATGCATTATAAATCAAATTCAAGAGCTTTAATAAAGGACCCTTGATAATTTGGTAATATATTATCACTATGTTTTGGAAAGGCGATAAATGACTGCTTTTTATAGTGCAATTTAAAATAATAATATGGATTACAGTTGTGTTCAGTCATGAAATTATAATTTAACAGTTTGGGCTTATAATAACCCTTTTTCCCTTGACAGTGTCCACTCTTATTTCAGCCCAAGAATGGCTTACTTGGGAATGATTTACTATGCTTGCTTTTAGAGTTTGGTAGGGCTGAACATGTGCTTAATTGGAATTTTATGTTGTTGTCTTGGAAAAGCTTCACACAAAAATGAAATTGAAAGCTGGAGAATAAAGACTGCTAAAATGTGAGCCACTCCAGTATCAAAACCATGGCGCATGTTTGCAAGCTTGCTATATCAGGGCCCTCTAGGAAATGGGTGGCTCATGAGATGTGAAATTGAAGAGAGTTTAACAAAGGAGCTGTATTATAAAGGTGTGGGAAGGTTAAAGGAAGGGACGAGGGACAGTGAAGCACCCAGGAACTCCATGCAACAGGGAACCATTGGCCCAATTACCCGAGGCCTGAAGAAGCAAGCAGTTCTGCTGTTCCTGGGGCTGGAAAACCCAGTAGCTGTGGAAAAGGAGGGGCAATGAGAGCTGTGGCCCCAGTGGAGGAATGTGGCCACTGTTAAGTTACATTAAGCCAAGAGGGAGCCAAGGGGATTAAAATCCAAACCTTTCCTTTTTTCTCACCTTTGAATTTCCTTTTGGAGTGTCCCATTGAGCTGGACCCAACAGAAGCTAGATGGCAAGGAAGTCCAAGAGATACAGGCTGAGGCACAAAGCAGGGTGAAGACCGGTGGGGCGTGGATTTGGAGGAATATCCAGCACACGTGGAAGACTGGAACAGAACTGATGTTAAGAGACTTCGCATTTATATCTGATATGGATGTGACCTATTAGAATCTACACTCAGTGGTCTTGCAGTTCCTATTCTTTGGCTTCCCAGTCATTACTAATGAAAAAGGCTTTGTCAAAGTTCTCTTTTTTCCTGGGGTTATGTGACTTTTAGAGCTGTTTGATATCTTTAATCAGTTCGGAATGCAGCTTACTAGCATTTAATAAGAATGCATCAGTCTTTGGGAACATGGGACCAAAGAGAAACAACCCAATCTTGCTACTGTTTAGGACTGTAGGAGGAAGTCTTGCCATTCATAAGATTCATCAGAAAAAGCAAATGGATAACTTTGCTTTTAGTCATTTGTCGGTTATCTGTAGAGCTCCTCTGGGGTTCCTATATCCCCCTCATCCACTCCTTTCCTTCAACTCGTTTCCACTCCTTTCCGCTTTTAGAGCTCTCATTGGGGCTGTTCCAGAGACCTGTTTGGGTTCCAAAGCAGAATAGCAACTATATCTCACCTTTCAAAGTATCTGAGTTAGCTGAAAAAACTATTTGCCCATCTCTGATTTTATGGTCCAGTAGCAGGGTCTCTTTGGTTGTCCCTGTCTACCATGCCCCCAACTCCTCTAACCTCTGCACCTGTCTTGTAGTGCCCTGGGATTAATCAAACAGCAGGCAGCACAAACTACTAACAAAAGCTGGAAACCAGGAATCACGAGATCAGGTTCTGAATCCAACATTGCCACAAATTAGCCATGTATCATTCAGTGGTCAAATTGAAGAATATTTCTAAGCCCATTTTCATCATCTGAAAAACAGGATGCATGACATTAATCTGTGAGCCCTCAAATAATACTGTGAAATAAATAGGAGATGAGAGCTGGTGGAAGATGCCTAGTTGTCATCACAGAAAGTGGACGCTAAGTGGAGATGGGTTGGACCTTGAAGATCACAATTGTGTTAATTTTAAGCCACAGAAAGTCACTCTTATTTGGGACCAGGGGATGTCATGCCTTAGTTCTTCCTAACTAAACACCCACAGAAGCCAAGCTAGAGATTGTAATGCCAATCTAGGATTGTTCTGCCATCCGAGTAAGCATTGTGCATGTGTTTTCCATCTTTGCACCAGGACAAGTTCCTTGGGTCAAGATCCCCTTCCCAATGAGATCATCCACACCTGAGCACCTCCAACAGTGAAAACCCGGGGCCATCACTGCCCCTACAAAATCACACAGGAGACTGAAGTTGCTATCACAGTGCCAGTGTATTAATTTACAATTAGAAATTTAAGATGAGTACTTGCACAATGAGCACCTTCTTTAGGGTGCATGGGAATTTAATCATAATCACAAGCCATTTCTTGTATCGTAGGCAACCCCTCTCCTAGGACCTAATATATTCAAAGTCTGGGAGATCAGAATTCTCTCCATACTTGGGAAGCCTACACTGAGGACCCAAATCCTAACTAGAGATTTTGGGGCATGGAAATGGAATAAAGAAAGTTATGCTTATAGCACAAGGTAAGATAGTTTAGTAATTTATCCATCTCACCCTGGGATGACTTTGTAACCCTAAAATTCTTGGGCCATTTCCCAAGAGCCTTGTCAGGAAATGGAAATACACATTGTCCAATACACAAGTCCCTTTCCCTCCAAAACTATTGAGGATGTCTGTCTGTGAGCCGGCTTCCACAGGGAACTGATTCCCCCTACCCCTTTCCTCAGCACCTTCTTGCTTTCTTTCCTCAGACATGTCTAATCAACTTACAGTGTAAGCAGGTAACCTGGGAAGCTATGTTCTCTCTTGAAATGACTTGCTTATTTATGCTCAGATCTATTCTGTGTGGATTTCAGAGTTAAGTTCTGAGGGAAATTCTTACTTCCTGTGTTTGCAAACCGTAAACACTAATAACTGAAAAGCAGCTTACGTCTTGGCTGCCATGCTGGGCCAGTCAAGCCCTCTGTGAAGTGTGCTGTTCAAGCTGGGGGTTGGGGAGTAAAGCTGCTGCTCTCACTGGTTCCTTCATAGGCTTCACACGAATTGGTTGTGTTTGTTCCCTTATCTATTTATGCCAATTGGTGCTAGGTATTATAATTTTATAGTTTAGTTAAGTTAAAAAACATAAAACATATAAAAACGTATAAAAAGAAAATTCCTTTATGAAAATTTAGCTAAAAGCTTTGAGAAGATTCAATACAAGAGGTGAATAGCTAATTCTGTTGTTGAGCAAGACAATTATAAATGTTGGGGAAAGTTATAAAAATTTAGGGCTTTGCACTCAGATTGGCCTACAGCTATCTTTAAATTTGCACCGCACTAAAACACTGAAACTGGAGATTGTGGACAAAACCCTGTGGGTATGCTTTATGCATGAGGCCAACAGGAACCCATATTAAAATGAATGATACTGTTCCTGTACCAAAAAATCTGTGAAAAATGTGTCTTCATGTATCCTAATAGAAAATAAAATATTTACACTTAGTATGCCTCTATCAATTCCTATGATTCCTTGCTCTAGCTGATATTTTTGATTCCCTGAGTCCCAACTGAATTAGATGAAAGTGCTTCCAATGCAATATGAGTAATAACAACAGTAGGATGATTATGATGGCTGCCATCCATGAAAGTACACTTCTTAACAAATGCAGTTTATTATTAAAGTGTAACATTAAATTTACTTATTAATATGCAATTCAGATAATACAGATTATCTTCTAAAGCAGTACATAAGCATAAGCAAGTAGGCCTTCCTGCTCAATATTTCTCTTTTCTCTCTAAACTTTCCTTTGGAAGTGTAAGTTGTAGTATTTACTCGGAGTTTCTATTGGGAGTACCAATGTCACTAGCTCTCCAATCCTTCCCTGTGGCCAGGAGGCACTGCTTCATTCGGAGGTGCCCTGTGTTGGGCAGTGTGAAAGGCACTGGTTTTCCTTTGCACTTTGAGGTGTCATCTGGAGTAAAACAGGAGTAAAACAATCTCTTTGTCTCATTAGATAAGCTTTTGCTTAAGGAGTATGTACCTATGGGCTGGGTAAACACTATCTTTATTTAGACATGTTAATTCTTTTCAAAGAATTTTAATTCCAGTATAATTAACATACAGTATTATATTAGTTTCAGGTGTACAATATCATGATTCAACAATTCTATCCATTAATCAGTGCTCATCATGATTAAGTGTACTCTTAATCCTCTTCACCTATTTCACCCATCCTTCCACCCTCCTCCCTTCTAGTAACTATCAGTTTGTGCTCTATATTTAAGAGTCTGTTTGTTTGTTTGTTTTTTTTAAATCTGTCTCTCTCTTTTTTTTTGTTTTGTTTTATTTCTTAAATTCCCCACATGAGTAAAATCATATGGTATTTGTCTTTCTCTGACAGACTTATTTTAGTTGCATTGTACTCTTTAGTATCCATGTTGTTGCAAATGCAAGATTTCATTCTTTTTTATGGCTGAGTAATATTCCAGTGTGTGTGTGTGTGTGTGTGTGTGTGTGTGTGTGTGTGTGTGTACCACATCTTCTTTATCCATTCATCTATTGATGGATATGGATATTTCCATAATTTGGCTATTGTAAACAATACTGCAATAAACATAGTAGTGCATGATCTTTCCAGACATGCTAATTCTTGAACAGATTTCTCATTAGTTCCTACAGAACTGCCTTTTGTTTTTTGTTTTTGTTTTTGTTTTTGTTTTTTTTTTAAAGATTTTATNGTGTGTGTGTGTGTGTGTGTGTGTACCACATCTTCTTTATCCATTCATCTATTGATGGATATGGATATTTCCATAATTTGGCTATTGTAAACAATACTGCAATAAACATAGTAGTGCATGATCTTTCCAGACATGCTAATTCTTGAACAGATTTCTCATTAGTTCCTACAGAACTGCCTTTTGAATCAAGAACTCCAAAGTCCTTGGTGACAACAATGTAATGTTTCCTTTTAAGTCCCCACTCCTTCCTACCCTTTCAGTGAGTTTTTCCTGGTTCTGCCTTCTGGCTCTGGGTCTCACTCTCTCCTCAAATCCTGCAGGAGCAAGAGTCCCACTGACTCCTATATCTCTAAGTTGGGTTTTCAGCTCCTACCAGCTCTACTCTCTAAGAAGGTAAAAGTAAATTTTAAATAACCTCCTGGGGACATGACCTCATAAGTTGGGGCTAAAGAAGGTCAAGTTAATTCACAAAATGCCATGTGGAAACAATAATAAAGTCACAATTTTAAGATTAGAGGAGGGGCAAGAGAAAATATTAATATAGTCTTTTAATAGTTTGCCATATTAAATTCAAAGTATATTTATTTGAAGAATGCCTAGGAAAATATACGATGCTTGAATTTAATGTAAATGAGACACTTAATGGGAGAGACTGAAAAGGGCATTTTATATTCATTTTTAAAATCAATTTCCATTATTAAACAAAAGCTGAAACAAACTGAAAATAGCATAGATTAGGACATCTTTTTTTTTTTTGCAAAAAAAAAAATGGTACCGCTACTCATAATTACAAGAAATGGATGACAGTATTTTAAATGAGTTAACTTTGGCCCACCATGCTCACTTCATGGTGTGAAGAAAACAGCACTTGAGTGATTTTTTCCCTTAATTTGTTCTAAATTACAGTAAAGTGCTCTGCAAGAAGCAAGTGCTTGTGTTAATTAACTCTGAGTAAAGAAGGTCACTGGTATACATGGGACTCATTTTGTGGTTTTAGTTATGGATTTTCTCCTGCAATTACAATTCTTCNGTGTTAATTAACTCTGAGTAAAGAAGGTCACTGGTATACATGGGACTCATTTTGTGGTTTTATTTTTTATTTATTTATTTATTTTTTTTTTCATTTTGTGGTTTTAGTTATGGATTTTCTCCTGCAATTACAATTCTTCATTAGGCATTACAAGCACATGTAGATTTTCAATTTTTTATCTAGCATTCCAGATTTAGGCACATTTGTTGATTTTTCTCTTTAAAATTTAAAATGTAACAGCAATATTGGAATTGATGTAAATGGAACATATGGTTCAACATATTTATAAGTATACCTAAAATATTTACCATTTACGTAGACCCGAATATTACAGCTGAATTTTTTTTTGGTATTTTTAAAAGTTTTAATTCCAGTATAGCAGGGGTGCCTGGGTGGCTCAGTTGGTTAAGCATCTGCCTTAGGCTCAGGTCATGATCCCAGGATTTTGGGATCAAGCCAACAATCAGGCTCCCTGCTCAGTGGGAAGCCTGCTTCTCCCTCTCCCACTCCCCCTGAATTTCCCTTGTGTTCCCTCTCTCTGTGTGTCTCTCTCTGTCAAATAAATAAACTCTGAAAAAAATTTTAATTCCAATATAGTTAACATACACTGTTATATTAGTTTCAGGTATACAATATAGTGATTCAGCAATTCTAACCAATTACTCGATATTCATCGGTATAAGTGTACTCTTAATCCCGTTTGCCTTTTTTACCCATCCCCCACCTACTTCCCCTCTGGCAACCATTAGTTCTCTATAGTTAAGCATCTGGTTTTTTTGATTGTTTCTTTTTTGATTGTTTATTTTGTTTCTTAAATTCCACATGTGTGAAATCATATGGTATTTGTTTTTCTCTGACTGGTTTATTTCACTTAGCATTATACTCTCTAGGTCCATCCATGTTGTTGCAAATGGTAAGATGTTATTCTTTTTATGGCTGAGTAATATTCCAGTGTGCATATATACCACATCTCGATGCACTCTTCTATTGATGGACACTTAGGCTGTTTCCATAGTTTGGTTATTGTAAATAATGTTCCAATAAACATAGGGGTTATAGCTGAATTTTTTTTGACCACATGCATTTTTGTACTTCAAGTTTTACAACATAAAGAATTAACAAATCCGAGTTTTCAGTCAATGTATATTGAAATGTAAAATCAAATATAAAATTCTAAATGCTGTAAATTTTTGTAAATAATCCAAGATACCCTAAGTTTTGTCAGACTTTTGAGAACCATAAATCGCTAAGTCAGTATTTCTAAAATAGATGTTACTTTTAAATGTTTATTTCTAATGTTCAATTATAAAAGCTTTAGTTTTTTTTAGTGTAAGCCATGATTTTTATGCCTACAAATTATAAGAGAGCCATAGTATATGTTAATTATTTTTTTATATAACACATGATATATAGATTTTTAAATTGATAATGTTTATAGAATTTAATATTCTATATTAAATTCTATAGAATTAGAATTAGATTCTAATTAGAATCTAATTCTAGAATCATATATATAATATACATATTATATAATATATAATAATATATATGTGGTATGGTATCATCAGCTGTGGTATGATCAGCTGTGGTATGATCAGCGCTGCATACTTCCTTGCCTCCTCCAATCCACTGCTGTAATAACCTGGAATCACTATAAACAAGTTGGCTCTAAGTGGGTTTAGCTACAGCATAAACGTAGTATTGACCATTCTTGTGACTGTCTTTTTTTCGAGGATTCCAAAGTTAGCTACGAGACAAGTTGGGTCCGCCTTTTCTTCACTGTTAGTCCCAAACTGAAAACTTTTTTCCAACCTCAAAAAGATAGTAAAGAAAGCTGTTTGATATAAAATTTTCTATTTAATAAGCATCATTCTCCATGTTAAGCCTCCTTCTCTATCTGACAGAATTAATCAGTGTCCTGTTATTTTTTTCTGATTCCATTTTTCTGATTTCTCCTGTTATTATTTGTACCACATTGTATTGCACTTGTTATATACTTAACCCTTGAGGCCCTGTGAAAACAGACACAATTTTATTTATATTTCCAGCACCAGAGCCTAGGACTCTCTCTGGGCCATAGTAGGCTCTCAGTAAATGTTCACTGATCAGAACTGCTTATCAATATGTTGAAGTACTGCCCATATATAAAATAGTGCTTACTAAGACATGTCCATGTATATTGAATTGCCCATTTTAGGTTTTTAATTTTTTTAGATCAGGGTCAGCAAAGTTTTCCACTAAAGGGCCGGATGGTTAGTGTTGTCGACTTTGTGGGCTATTTGGTCTGTGTCACAACCACTGAGCTCTGCGTTGCATCCTGGAAGTGGTCAGACATGGTGTGAAAATGAAGGAGGATGGCTGTGTTCTGATAACTTTGTTTAACAAAAGCAGGCAGCAGGCTGGATTTAGCCTTCCCAATCTCTGCCCTCGGTCACTGTTTTGAGGGGTGGAGGAAGAGGGAATGGAGATGCCAGCCATGTGTTGTCAATAATCACTACAATCGAAGTGTCTTACAAATATTGGCACTGAGCATTATGATGGACATAACGTTTTTGAAATATCTGCCATTATGATGAAGCCATGAGGTATCGTGGATAAGCAGGAGTAAGAGAATAAGTCCTGACAAAACCCGGGTCAAGAAAGACTGTGGAGAAAAGAGAGCAAAAACAAGTAAATGTGGCTGACAGCAAGATGAATGTAGGTCCAAAACCTTTGGTAGGAGGACTGTTAGGCAGATTGAAGAAAAGACAAATTCTTCTTGTTTTTCATTTGGGTCAAGAGAGAAAGAACATCAAACAGCAGTGGTCCTCAAATGTTTGCGTTTGCATACTTCCTAAAAGGATTTTGAAAAAAAGATGTATATCCCTTTGCACATATCCAAGTTGACAAATAAGTAGGATGCAATTTTCAGCATATTATAAATGATGGCATTGAAAAAAAGTGTCATCTCACTCTGTTAATATAGCCAATGGAATCTCATATCACGGCAGATTTTTCACTTGTTTAAAAAAGAATTTATTTATTTGAGATATAGCAAGAGTGAGAAAGAGAGAGAGAGAGAGCACACATGTGTGCACGAGTCAGGGGGGAGAGGGGAGAAGAGGGAGAAGCAGTCTTCCGCTAAGCAGAGAGCTGGCCGACAGGGGGCTCTATCCCAGGACTCTGGGATCATGACGGAAGACAGACACTTAACAAACTGAGCCACCCAGGTGCCCCGATTTTTCACTTTTTATTTTGAATGACTTTAGGTTTACAGAAAAGTTGCCAGTATAATAGAGAATTCCTGTCAGCTTCCTCTATTGGTACATTTCACATAACCATAGTACAATCATCAAAATTAAGAAATGGGGCGCCTGGGTGTCTCAGTGGGTTAAGGCCTCTGCCTTCGGCTCAGGTCATGATCTCAGGGTCCTGGGATCGAGGCCCACATCGGGCTCTCTGCTCCACAGAGAGCCTGCTTCCTCCTCTCTCTCTGCCTGCCTCTCTGCCTACTTGAGATCTCTCTCTATGTCAAATAAATAAATAAATAAATAAATATATAAATAAAATCTTAAAAAAAAAAAACTAAGAAATGAAGGGCGCCTGGGTTAAGAGGTGTCAGTTAAGTGGGTTCCTGCTCCCTGCTTCTCCCTCTCCCTCTGCCTTCCCCCCTGCTCGTGTTCCCTCTCTCTCTCTTACTCTCTCTCAAATAAATAAATAAAAATCTTCTAAAAAATTAAAGAAAACTAAGAAATGAATACTAGTATGATACTGTATTAACTAAACTATAAATTTCATTCTAATTTCACATTTTTCCATGATGTGCATTTTCTGTTCCAGGATCCAAACCAGGATGCCACCATGCATTTAGTTGTCATGTCTTCTTATTCTTCTTCAGTAGATGACATTTCCTCAATTTTTCCTTTTATGACCTGGGTGCTTTCGAAGTGGTCAGTTATTTTGTAGAAGTTCCTCAGTTTGGATTTGTCTGGTGTTTTTTGTTATTAAATTAAGATTATGCCTTATTGAAGAGGATACCAAAGAAGTCATGTGCCCTTCTGAGGGCATCATACTAGGGAGTACATGATGTCGATATGGCCAATTACTGCTTGTATTAGCTTTGATCACCTGAATAAGGCGGTTTCTTTACTGTAAAGTTAGCACTTACACATTATAATTAGTTACTGTCTTGGGGTGATACTTTAAGGCATGCAAATTTCCTGTTTCTTCTCAAACGGTCACCCACTAATTTTAGCACCCACTTGTGGATCTTGTCTATATAAATTATTACTGTTGTGTTTGCCTAATGGTGATTTTTGTTTCTCTCATTCCTTAACTGTAATTCTTCTGTAGAAAAGAACTGTTGTTTCTTCTCAGTTTATTTATTCATTCATTCAGTTGTTTATTTTTTTTATCAATATGGAGTTTAACATATTTATTCTATGGGTTACAATCCAATACTATCAATATTTTTTTTTGCTCAAATTTTTCAAATGTTGGCCATTGGGAGCTACATTACATTAGTTTCTGTGTTCTTTGGATATGACCTCATCTTTTTGTGAGCAATTTTTTACTTTCTGGGACCATAAGATAATTCACTTTCATCTTGCATTTTTCCTGCCCCAGACCTGGAATCAACTTCTCCAGGGAGCCCTAGTTCCTTTGATTGGAAATACTTTAACAACTTGAATTCCATCATACTCTATTTAAAAATAGAAATACACACAATCTCTTGGAAGTCAGAGATTTCACATTTTTTTCCTTAGTCTTGTATTTCCATTCCAATTCACCTATAGAATTTTATCTTAATGTAATATATTTTTAATCTTGAAAATATTTTATTCATCACCTTGTCATGTTGGCCTACAGTAAAAAATATGTATATAAATTAAAATTATTTTAAAAATTCTCTGTGAACATAGGCCCTAAGTGTTATATATTTCTTCTATATTGAGCTGTCACTTCAATTTTTATTAGTACACAGTTGACCAGAATGACATAAATATATTATGACAGTTAATAAATAATTAGTATATATCAAACTAAAATGTTATAATCATCTCTTAATGAAATGGATGTATCACAGATAAAATTAATTAATTTTAATTTAAAATTGTTAGAATACGTCAGGATTTAACATGAATTCTATTATTATTATACTCAGCTATGTGTGCTAAGAAACTCTGATAGAGATTGTTGATGCTCATTGTAGTTGGTTATCGTCTCCTTCCTGAACACACTGAGAGATCTCTCAGACTTTCTTGTAGTTAGCTTGGATGGTATGACTAGTCTGGCCAATGATATGTGAGTGGAAGTGCCACTTAAGGACCCAGAAACTTCAGAGTTCTCTACTCCGTTTTCCTGTCATAGTATCACTGAACCCCCATATTCCTGAGGTAAGGACATGCAACCTGGATCTATGAGTTTTTGCTTGGATGTGAACTTCCCTGGAGAACCAATGGAACCATAGCAGGCTTTGCATGACCAAAAAAATTAATTTTTGACTTTTGTTTTGAACCATTAACATAAGAGGGTTTATTTGTTTCTATAGCATGCCCTAACGTATCCTGACTAATATAAAAATTTTCTTCATATAAATAAGTAGATGGGAATGAAAGGGGGTTCGTTATAGCAATATAATTTCATTACTTGAGTTATTTTCTCATTTGTGTCCAAAGTCACAGTGATTCTACATTAAAAATCACTTTTCATCATCTGACAACTGATAATTTGATTATGTCCTTCTTGAGTTTTGCTTAAAGAAAGAACTGGAAACAGTCAAGTTGCAAAAGGATTTGTTACCCAGTCATTAGAGTGATTTACTTTGTCAATTTCCTAGAAGTAAAATTAATAGGCTTTACTAAGACTTTTCAAATGACTATTAATTATGCCTGTTACTCTTTCACTCATAGGCACCCCTTGTTTTATCTGATATACAAAGTAAGGTTGGGAAAAATGATATATTGTTAATGTCATTATGGTTTTGTCAATACCATTTTCCTATTAAAATGTCTTTATCTTATGAAATAAGTCAATCAGAGAAAGACAATTATCATATGATCCCTCTGATATGAGGAATTTGAGGGGCAGGGTGGGGAATCGTGGGGGGTAGGGAGGGAAAAAATGAAACAAGATGGGATCAGAAAGGAGACAAACCATAAGAGACTTAATCTTATGAAACAAACTGAGGATTACTAGGGGGTGGGAGGGTAGGGATAGGGTGGCTGGATTATGGACATTGGGGAGGGTTTGTGCTATGGTGTGCTGTGAAATCTTTAAGCCTGATGATTCACATACCTGTACCTCTGGGGCAAATAATTAAAAAAAATCTTTATCTAAATAAGTGCTTTAATCATGACACTAGACTTGCCAATTTAGTTTATTCAGGTAATGAAAAACATTCGTCATAAAACTTAATAGTTAAGGCCAACCTTCATTGTCAAATCCCTGAGCAAAATAAGACAAATAACTGATCAGAAAAAAAATCTGATTCCATTTTCAATTCAGTGAGCATGTTAATACATTCACTTAGAAATCTAAGACAGATAAAGCACAGAGCTGTGTCATAAGTTTTTCATCAGGAGAAGGTAAGATGTCAGCTTCTTATCAGTATCTACACTCCCTTTGCTTTCACCAGAAATTTCTCCAGAAATACCTTCTCTGACAATAGTTAGGGGCTGCATGAGATAGTCTTAAACAAAAGTAGTAGTTATCATTTCTCTTGTTCCACTGTATAATGCATATTAACTTAGAATATCCTGGAATTACTTAGAATATCCTAGAATAACTTAGAAAACATGGAATTTCTCACTCATCACTTCATCCTTCATCAAAAAATGTATGAACACAGGGAAAGACATGAGGCTCTACACTGGTTTTAGAATTCCTTTGTTAAAAGAAGCTTCATTGACGTCATGACTTTGAATTTTTTCCGTTTGTTTGGTTCCATGGAGGATTTTCCCAAGATAAAGCATCAACCAATATTTGGAGAGAAAACAATGTTTTTTGTTTGTTTGTTTGTTTGTTTTCTTTTTTTTAAGGTAGAGATAGGCATTTGTACAAGAGAGATGGAAAAGAAGAACCAGCATGACACTATGATCTCATATGTGTTCCCACGCAAGTTAGTTCTAAGAAATATATGAACGTTAAAGATTCTGGAAACTGAGCTCCTTAAAAATATCCATGTCCCTCTGTTCCTTAGAAATCTTTATATTCCTTCAGGGTATGTGTCCTTAGTATGAAGATTGTTAACTGAAAGAATGTATTTCAATAGTCCATGAAAGCTACCTACTTAATCAAAGATAGGTCCCAAGTTAGTTTCTGTCAGGTAGAAGTAGGAAGACTCCAAGGCCCTCTAAGTTGGAGGCCCTCCTATATAGGAGATGTCTGGACCCATGAATGCAAAGTCCTCTCACAAACCCACTGTCGATAAGAAATAAACCTTTGCTGTGTTCAGCCACTGAGATTTTGGGATTGTTTGCTACAGCACTTGGCCTTCCCTAATAGAGTTACTGATGGTGCTAGGTAGGTCTCAGTACTGCAGAGGTGAAGTGGCCTTGTATAACTGCAGCGTTCAGGTAGAGAATTGAATGGAAGTACAGCCAGTATACTGGAGACAGGACAGTGCCAGGGAGAGCCAGAATGAGAGCCAAATCAGAGAATAGACTATAGGTTGTACTAACTATAAGTTTCATATCCGATGCCAGCAAAGTTCCCAGGAGTGGCGCCAGAGAGCTACCCTCAGTGGATACAGATAACACGCATTTATGGTCACTTATCACCTTCTTCCCCCAATACTACAATGACACAAGTTTTCATATATCCAACACCATTTTGAGGAAAAGGAAACTCCAAAAGACTGTTTATTTAAAGAGACCATCTAATCCACCCTTGATAGGAAGTGAACTTTCAACTGAAGAAGAATTTAAACTGAAAGAAGACTGTTAGAATTGGAAGAGCCCAAGATATCTTTAATTGTGAAACCCAAGATTTTCCATTACCCAGAGTCATGGATAATAATTGATTTTTTTTTTTGGAGATGGGCACATTAATTATGTGTGAATGAGCTTGTGACCCTGATGCTTTTTTGCTTTTCAAGCTATAGCTATGAAATCTAGTTTAGATTAAAAATAGATGTGCAAAAAGTGTTTTAAAGTGCATATCTATAAATAAAACATAATATTTCAGTACTTTCTATTCTGAAATTTCAGTAATGGGAAGGAGTGCGTGATTCTGTCCATGGGACAGATTCCCTAGAGATGTTGCTCAATACTAAATAGTAAAGTACAGAGCATTGACAAACAGAGCAGCTTTTTTCTGCAAAACCACTTTATTAATGACATACTTTGTCAAACTGTTATATGTGACTATTCCACTTCAATATACCTTGACTAGAAGTATAACTGATTAGCAGTTTTTACCAAGCCCACCGAAAAGAATAGAACTTTAATTTCACTTGACAGATAATTAAATCGGGCTTTTATGGGAACTGGTTAGTTCAAACCAATTATTCTTGTGAGTTATAAATACACAACTGCTACATAATATAATATCTTTTAAAACATGAAGTCTCAAAACTTAAAAAAAAATTATGGAAGTAGATCATCCTAGTGTGTAAGCTACACACCAGGAGCCAAGAGCCACTTTTGGAAGCCGTATTAACTGCTTCAGACCACAAGGACTCCATTCTCAGGGTATGCTCATCAAACTCTATTTCTAATAATGATGGCTTTTCACTTAGAGATTCACTCATACTTTCTCCCAGAGCTCCACCTTGTGATCAGTGGCCACTAGTTTCAAGGCAGCTGGGTGTAATAATTAAAAATGCACACTCAGGGGAGGCCTTGAGATTCCCCTAGTTCCTCTCTGTCACAAGATCTTACTTAATTTTCATAACCACCTGGTATTTTCCACTTATGAATATCTTTACAGGATTGCTCTCACTTTTTTTCTCATCAGAAAATAAGTGACATAAAAACAAGTTCTCATTAATTTGCTCACTCCAATACATCCAGTTTCTAGAATGACACTTGGTTCTTAATAGGGATGCAATGAACATTTATGTAATAAGTAAACTTTAAAATGTTGATTATGAAGTCACTTTTCCATAATGAGAAATTTGTGAAGGAAAGTCAAATCTGTGATATTTAATTTATGCACAGTATCACGCTATTAACCATTATTTACCAACTGCACTGACTAATCCAACACAGAGATGGTTCTTAAGAACCATAGTTTACTAAATAGAATACCCCACATATATTCATTTGTAAAGCAAAGGTAGCTAGATTATAATTGGAGAGTCATTTATTTAGTACTTCTCAATATATTTTCTAGTATGGATCTAATGGTACTGTAATTAATATTTTCATTTTTTCCCTTTAGATTTAAATTATATTTTATATCTTTCAGTTGTTAGGAGAGTTATAGATTACTTTATACCTTTAGTTTTAATAAAGGCCATGAATCTTAATGATAGTAAAACTAATAAATTCCTTTAAGCTTATCTATATTTTAAAATATCAAACACAGTCATCATTTAATAATTGAAGATTTTAGGCCACATTATGTAGTTGCTTATGCAAGTGTGCCGCTAACCAAGATCTTTCCTATTTAAAGACAGGTCATTTTTCTTCTTTAGTTTGAGAAGTCAGAACTAATAAAAACAAATATTACCCTAAATATTAGTTTAGAGCCCAGAATGTGTGAGTTTTAAGGTTAGAAATTAGTTTTCAAAACCCTGATATTAAAATGACTGAATTAAAAAACAAACAAGAAACCTCTCCGAAGCCTTTAACTTTTCATCTTGTATACAAGCAAAGAGCTTTAAAATTTGTTTTGCTTCTTCTCTTGTTTAATGGAATGAGTGTGAGTAAATGTCTGAATAGATCAGATTAGTTTTAAATTTCTTTTAAATTTCAGTAGAAACATATTAATACAAAACTTATTATTCACATTGGTTTGAGAGTCTTCAATAGGGAGTTACTTTTAATAGTTCTTGTTTTCTGACTAGTAACCATTGTATAATTTCCCCATTTTAAGAATAGATCACAGTTTGGGGAAATGAATAAATCGACACCCATCTGATTTGGTTACAGTTCAAAACCAGTAGTCAGTTTAAGAATAATTAGAATAGTGACACAGTTCACATTATAGTGGCCTCTGGCCTGTAAAGGAAAATGCGGGGGAGATTCCTCTTAAGTCTTTACTTATCGTTAGAGCTGTGGCATTCTGTGAATTCATTGTTATTGGTTGGCCTTCTCAATATCACAAATGAGAATATCTTCTTCTAAATGTACTGTGCTGAAGTTGGTTGTAGGGTAGTAAGGATTCCCAAACTGTGCAAGTCTCCTGAAGACTCCTCTATTGTGCTTGTATATGCAGAAGGAAAGTGTGGAAAGTGCCAGAATCACTATCAGTGTGAGTGCTACTGCAAGAGGTACAATCCTGTGGTTTGGTCCTGAAAGAAGATGAAAAAAGAAGGAGTTCAATGACAATGAGTTAAGGTAGATACTGTTCCATAGTTACTTTCTATATTATTATTTCTAAGAGAAATCAAAATGTTCTGTGTTGTTCAAACCTACCTTTCCCTGAGTGCGCCTTTACTGTGTGCATATCTAAAACAAAAACAAAAAATGAAAAAAAAACTGAGATGAAAATTTTCTTTTAATTCAGCAAAATTATGTTATTATTTATAGCAGGGCTCAGTAAACTATGGCTCATGGATCCGATCTGGTGCTTGTTTTTATAAGTAATGTTTTACTGGAACTTAGCCATACTCATCCGTTTGTGTATTATCTGTGGTTGCTTTCATGCTACAATGGCAGCGTGACAGAGACTATATGGCCCCCAAAGCTTAAAATATTTACTGTCTGGCCCTTTACAAGAAAATTTTGCTGACCCCTGATTTATTGTAATCCTTATTATTGCTCACAAACACATACGCTGCTTTTTTTTTAAGCTGAAAAATTTCCATCCAGTCTCAGCACTGTGCTGCAGTAAAAATATGAATAAAATAGAGTCCCTGCCTGCAAGGAACTAAGTTTTGTTAAGCCCTGAGATGGAGTTTGTCTGGCAATGATAATCTCTTTATCCCCATGCAAGGATTTTAAAATCAGCACCTTCTCACCTTTGTGATCTCAAGAATCTTGGGAAATGAATAATAGCTCCTCCATTCAAAAAACTGGAGGGTTCCTATTTGAGGACTTTCTACTGTAGAAATGTATCTCTTTCAAGTAGACTCTCTGTCTCTAAATTGGAACTCTGCTATTTTTAATCTACATCAAGATCCAGAGAAATATGTAAAGAATAACTCAGAGGAAGATCAATAAAGGGGTTGTGAGTGGAGGAAGTGCCTTGGTGCAGTACTTCTGCCCATTCACTCATACACTTAAAAGAAACATTGTCACCAACAGCAAAACCCCATTAACAAAATTTGTTTTTGCAATTTAAAAATAATACTGTATACTTTTTCATAATACTATTGAAAACATATTTTATGTGTGTGTGAAGATACTTTTTAAAGAAAGACTGTTAAAAGAATATTTATTTTCTGGATGCATGCAGTGGGCAGATATAGAAGGAGGATGTAGAGTTAGAATATTTGGAGCATGGTCCTTGATGTGGCCTCAGTTTGGACAAGTGCTTTTTCTCATCCATATAATGGGAATATTATATCTGTTCCACCGCCTTAGGAAGTTGCTGTGAGGGATGAAAGAGGTGTCCTTTATATTATAGGAAGCTTTAAAGTCCTGTACAGACATGTAGTATTTCTGATTTTTTTCCCAGTTAATAATTATCTATTTTTCCTCATTATCTATCTATCTATCTATCTATCTATCTATCTATCTATCTATCTATCTATCTATTTACATATAATGTATTATTTGTTTTAGAGGTACAGATTTGTGATTCATCAGTCTTACATAATTCACAGCACTTGCTATAGCACATACCCTCCCCAATGTCCATCACCGAGTCACCCCATCCTTCCCACCCCCCTCCACTCTAGCAACCTGATTTGTTTTTAAAATTAAATGCTATTGATTACTTGGGCACACTACTTATTAGGCTTAGTCATGTTTTCCACACAGAGTTGCTATCCACACTACTGGAGCTTGAACACTGGTGCCAACACCTACCAGCTTTTTTCTCCTTCATTCCCCCCCAATGTCTAATTAGATCACCAAATCCTGATGATTTTCCTATTTCTACTCTTTTCCTATTTCTACACTTTTCCTATTTCTACTCCCTTCCTCACGTTCCTGGTTCTATTGCTCAAATTACAACTGCCTCCCTTTACATCTGGGTGAGTGTGATTCCACTACAGGTATCTACAGAGCACATAGAGGTTCTGTGTCTTCTTCCCCATGCAGTTCAGCTCTGCTCTCTGCAAATGGATCCTACCTTACTGTCCAGTTTTATTCCCATCACCATCTAATGTGAGCCCTTGACTCTATCTATGCTCATTCTCAACTGCTGCCTTCAGTCATACTGGGACTTTTGTCTAATATGCCTTCCCTTCTCTATTCTCTTTACCTCTTGGGATTCCAAAACTTTATCTCCTCTTGGAAACCTTCACCAGCAGCCGAGGCCACACCAATTCCTCCTTCTCTGCAATACTAGCATCTAGAAATGTGATTATTATTAAAAACACATTTCTATTGTTAATGATAATTGTTAACATCCTATCTTAGAAATCTCTGTATTGTTTGTAACTAACTAGAAATTTTGGCTTAGATTTCTAAAATTATTATTTCTTTTTATAACTGTAAACTATGTAGCTCAAGACAAAGTTAAAATATGACTTTTATAATATATTATGGCTAGCAACAGAGAATCAAATCTACCATCCACAACAAGAATACCTAGGCCTAGATTGTATTTTCTGGGACTGATGATGAATCTTAAAAATTCTGAGTAGCAGTTGCCAGAATAAGGGTTGTTGATCAACATTGCTAGTTCCTTTTTTTTTTTTTTTTTTAGCTTAAACTGCTTTTTTGCCCCTTAACAGCTAGGGTGACACTGGAAAGTCATAGTCTTTATAATGATTTTCTTTCTTCATATTAGAGAAACAAGGAGCTGAAATGTCCTCTGACTTGTTAGTTGTTGAACAAGATGATAATGTTAGAATCTTATATGAATACTCCCTGAATACTTGGATTTTCAAAGCTTTAAATGCTACAGAGGTGGATCAACATTCGTCAAGGTAGAATCAAAATGAAGAATTACCCTCTGGCTTTACCCACCTGCTTCCATTTTGCATATAAATCCTTTTTTTTCTTGACATGGGGCTAACTGCCATACTCCTTCAGCGATCCTCAGGGCAATACACAGATGGGGTTTGACATGATCCATCTCTGGCTTCCGAATGCCCCAGTTTGACTGGTCTGTGGGAGTTCCATCAAACCACTTTATGGTTTCATCTGTGGAAAAATTGTTGACTTACTATGAATTATATATACAATTATCAAATATACTAAGACTGGAGTAAACCATAAAAAGCAGCTCCTCAATTTAATGAGACTGTCTCCTTATCTGATGTATGCAACTCATTAGGTACAGTCATGAACTCAACATCAAAAGGTAGGTATTAGTAAAGTTGTTTTGTGAACAGCTATTTATTTTAGATATATTATTCTAATTCAGTTCATTTAGAATATCATCTTTCTGAATATAAGTTTGAATTTTGAAATATTCCCTATCATTATAATCAATTTAAAGAAATCATTTTAAGTTCTGACATCTATATCATTGCAAAATAGCTTACTTTCTAAAATAATTTTACAGTGAATTTCTTTAAAAAGCAAGCCACTGGTGTACTGAAGGGTGGGGGCAATGATGGAGTCCATCCATGTGTAAGTAATAATGGGGTGCATTGTTTGAAAGGATTTAAAATCAACAATAAAAGGAACTAAAAGTTGGTCGTCTTTTTATTATCCCAATGGACTAGAAATTCTAAACAATGTCTGTGGTTGAAAAGCTCCTCCTTATCAGAGTGGACCCACCCTTCTCCTTGGCATACCACACTGTAATAAGTTCTCCATACCAATTAAGATAATTTCTTTATAAGTACTTTAAATAACCATCAATTACATAGAGAGAAGAATGCCATGCTCTCGTTTGATCACAAACCCTGGTTTTTATGAGAATCAAATAATTCTAATAGCACAATTTATCTCTGAAACATTTCTATAACGCTGTTGTGCTTTTATAACATTGAGGAATAATCTGGGGATTTTCAAATAAATAGGGTTTTGTTGTCTATGATTAAGTCTATGAACATAAGTTTCCATCCAAGAATCTTCATGATGTGAAGGTAAGTATAAGATAAGCTTATTGTTTGCTTGTTTTCATTTTTGGTTTTGGGGGATTATTTCAAAGGACCCAAGGGTATAGAAAAGGGTTAGCAATATTGTCTTTGGAAGAAATGGCTTTAGGATTCATGCTATTTTTTCACAGCAAATCTATATAAGCAGAGTTTTCTGGTTTGCAGTTGCCATTTTCATCAACCTTGACCACCCACCATGTATTTATTTATCCCCTCTCCTTTTCTCTACCTAAATCACTTACTGTCACCATCAAACTGAGCATTCAACCAAACCGTCTGGACAGAGGAACCAAAAGCAAAAAGCTCTTCTAGGAGAAATGAATTTTCATCTTCATCCTTGATTGTTAAAAGATTAGACCCTATAAAAGAGATAAGAAGTAAATAAACTAGTATTTGTGTTTACATGTAATACAGTTAAAAAAAATGTCTCCTATACCCTAATTTGTAAAGTTCAGTCTTTGCAGAGTGAAAATTTCTATTGTAAATAAGTGATTTTTGATTAAAAATTTAAAAGTTATACCACATTTATTAAAAGATACAAGGTTGTACTTAAGAAGTCAAATCATAGAATATTAATTTTAGAAAACTTAAAAAATTTGTAATTCAAATGTATTCAAAGGGAACATTTTCTTGGGAAAGTGTAGTATTCTGAGACATCATCTTAGGTTTTCAAATTCTATTCTGGACATTGAATTTCATAGATAAACCATCCCCAAACAAGCAAATTCAATAGTCTTTATTTTTTCAATTTTTTTGTTGCTCCTAAAGTCACTAAATAATCAGACAAATGAAGAAAACCACATTGTTTACTGAAATGTCAAGAAGGAATGCATTGAAAGCATTTTACCATCACAAAAGAATTACCTTCCTTTTTGCAAAATTCATGAGCAGCCTCAAAACTCATACTGTCTAGGACTGTAGAAAAACTGTAGCAATTACTTTTGAATTTTATCCAGGGAATAGATGTTTCTGAGCACAACTCTGGGTGTCCAAATGGTTTTGTTTCTATGAACAAAAATCAGTTATAATTTTAGGGTGGTGACTGGGTTCATTTATTAAGATAAACATTGCATTAAATTCTATGACAGACTAAGATAAATATGTGTAATGAGATTTTCATGCTAATACTCTGAAAGAGTGGATTTAATATAAATGATGATAAAATCAAGATTGGTTTGTAGCATTTCTGGCAGAAAAAATCTTTACCTATACATAACAGGGTATATTAATGCATAACTTCTTAGGCTTAGTTTGGGTGCAGCATGGGTGAGGGTGGCTGTCTTTTGTGTTTATAATTGGTATCCTAAAGGTTGGAAAAACTGGGGGATGTGATTCATGGCAATACTGGAAACTGAATGACGTCAGCAAGAGGCACTTCCAAATGTACAAAATATGTTCTGTGCAGTGCTGAATATTATAGATTTAGCAAATCCTTACCTGCCAATCAACCTATGAGAGAAAATAATGCATTCAGTAAAGTAACGTCGCATAAAAAAACATAATACATAACTAAGGGAAATTTCAGGTGGACTTTGCTTTAGAGGTCAAACATGAGAGTCAAATCCACACTGAGATCCTAATTGTATATGGCTGTGGGCATGTTACCTATCCTTCTCACACTTTGGTTTCTTTATCTATAAAAAGAGAGCTAACAGCAACGTCTTTCTTACATGAGAAATTAAAAAAAAATTTTTTTTCTTCTAAGTAATCTCTACACCCAACATGGGATTCAAACTCCTGACCCTGAGATAAGAGTTGCATGCTCTACTGACTGATCCAACCAGTGTGCCCCTACACAAGCAGTTTAAATGAGCTAGTGCCTGACACTTCTTAAGCACTCAATAAATGCAATGCTATTGAAAAGGGAAGGATAACTTTTATGGTGTTTTAGAAGCAGAGTTACATTTTCCCTCATACATGCTCTTAATGCAGGTTTCCAGCCTGATTTCCCACCTCTCCTTACTACTACTCCTTACTACTAGTACCCTGCCATGTAGGCAAATTGCAACACCAGCTTTGCTTTATACATGTCCAATCCTTTCTTCCTTCCATCTTTGCCCAAACTTTCGTGCTCAGAATGCCTCTCCATGTCCCATCATTTTCTGACTACCTCCCATCTATTCTTCAAGGCCAGTCTCCATAGTAATGTCCTTCAAGAAGTCTTTCTACTTATTCTCAAGTGGGTATGATGTGTTCTCTCTCCTGCTAACCCCCACAACACTTGCTACCTCTTTTCTATCATTTGGTAGCCCTGCCTGGTATAATAGTTATTTGTCTGACCATCACCTATCAGACCAGACAGAGGCTTCTTGAGGGCAGATACCTCTTATTACTCTTACTCATAGCTCCTGCTTAGCACAGTGCCTTGCACACAGTAGGTTCCCAGTATGTTTTTGTTGAGTTGAATATAATTGAACCTACCAGTAGGTACATGACAAATTGCTCCTTGAAGAAATGACTCGCAGGCTGTGCTACTCCAGCGCCCATTGGTGTCGGCAAAAACACAGTCACCCAAGATGGATGACTCATCATCTTTCCAAAAAGTGAAGGAAGATTTGGTTCCATCTGACCAGTCAAAATTAAGACCATTCTGTGGAGGGAAATTGAGCCATCATCTCCTTGCGAGGACTGCTGGAGGCTTTACCCAGTGCTATTTGAGCAGCCATTACTTCATACATAGATTTATTTTTCCACATCTAGACTTATTTTTCAGGGGGTCTAGGACAGCTTGTGAATATGGCCTGACAAAAAGAAATATCTGTCATAGCAGTATTTTTTTGGTTTTGGGAATCCTTTGTTCCCTGCCACCATAATTTCCCAGTAAGCAATCAGAGTGAAGTTGATCCATATCTTGTTCTTGACACCAAAACAAATTTCAGATTGATAAAATTGAAAACATAAGTGCTTAAGAGAACTTGGCTAAGTATTTTATTCTCTTGGTGTGGGGAACATCTTTTCAAGTCCACTACAAAATCCAGGGGCCATAATGCAAAACTGACTACATGAAGTTAAAACATTCTGCAATGCAAAGATACAGTAAACAACCATAAAATACCATTCTCTCACCTATTCCAATGGCAAGGAAATTTTGATAATACCTGGTACTGATAAGGATATGAAAAAATGACATGTCATTATAGTCGTTGGCATGTAAATCAGCACAAATTTTTGGTAGGCAATATGGCACTATCTCTTAAAATTTAAAGTGTACTTAGCAATTTCACTTCTAGAAATTTATCCAACTTGCACAAAGATGTTTGTATTATTTTTAGTTGTGAAAAACTGCAAAATAACACAAATTTCCATTCAGGGGAGAATGGTATGGTATATCCTTATGTGGTGCTGTACCAAAGAATGTGTTAGATTTTTATGTGCTGACGTAGAATGCTGTACCAGGTATATTAAACAAAAAGCAAGTTTAAGGACAGAACATGTAGTATAACCTCATTTGTACTTAAAAAACAATATAGATATTCACACATTATGTATATATATGTGCATATGTAGAAAATTTCTAAATGACACACAAGAAACTGTTTACAAGTGATTATCTTTGGGGAGAAGAACCAGAGGTTGGAATAGAATAGATAGATTTTAGTTTTCACTACTTTGAGCACATAATACTTATACTTAAAAAAAAAAAGAGAAAACTAAAAATGTCTTCCTTTCCAAAATACATCCCTAGAGGGAGAGAAAATCTATATGTTAACTTCGAAGGGGGTACTGAATTAATTAATAATCACATTTCTACACAGGAAGCATGATCCATTTTTCTTGGGGATTTCTTAAATGCAACAAATTACTCAAATATAGGTGCTTGAGTTTAAGATGTGTTCCATTGCCCACATGAGGCAGGATCCCCAGATACTCAGAAATTTCCAGAGAACCTTTGAAGGGCATTAATTCCCAGAACTCAGGCAAGTGGATGTAAACTCTTAAAAAGGTGTATACCTATAATTTGTGGTCATAGGCTCTTCATAAGGTTGGTCAGTAGTTATTCTATAAACCAATTACTTAAATGTTATATTTATTATTATTTCTGGGAATTTTTTTGGTGTTAATTTCAGTGGCCATATGACTAAGGAGGTAGATGTGAAACTTACTTAAGCAGGGATGTTCCAAGGGGTTTAAGATACCTACATCTGCAGTGAATAGTCCAATCCAGTGGGCATATCCTATCCTGTTGAGGATAACAGTGAGGAAGGACTGGTGATACTGATCTGTAATGCTGGCCAATTCTGCTCCATGCATTAGGCAGGTTTTTATTGCTGTATACCAAGTCATATTTGCATTAATTATCTTATAAGTTCTATTCCCATATTCCAAGGTATTGGGGACTGGATACATATCTGATGTATTTACACTGTGTCCAGAGGTATCTAGAACAAGAGCAACAAAAATCATTTTGAGCATCTGGTTGAGATAGGGAGAGGCAAAGCTCAGTTTGGATCCCTGTCATAATGGTCCATTCTGTGGTTAACATCAGAGTTTTCCTTCCCAGAACTATTTCAAAATGAGGTTAATACCTGAAAGCCTAGGTGATGCTCAAGAATGAGTACACTTAGGAAATTTAATGTATGAGTGTCTTTAAAACTATACACGTATAGTTAACCATTTCTAGATTTCCTATTTTTTTTACTGTCCCTTTTTAAACTGACCACTTTTTGATAAAACTGATCTCCTTAGGCAGGTTTTATTCCACTACCTATACCTAGCCTAAAACATACTGCTCTGGCAGAACTTAATACTTACTAAGAGAATATTAACATGTATTATGTCATCATATACAATGTTGTAAACATAATTTCACAAGTATATATTATCAAATACCACCCTTTATTAAATTTGAGATTGCGTGATAGTTGTTATCATGTTTAATGTTTACATGTATAAATTCTAAAAATAAGTTTAAAATTACATTAATAAGCACTTAAAATATACACAGTTCCATAAAGACTTACTTAATATGTCACCTGTCAGAGTCAAGATTTACAAACTAAAAGGCAAAGTTTTCCCAGACATGATCACTGGTGCTTTTTTTTTCAAGAGTGACAGATTATGTCACAGAGAAGCCTGTGTTTTACATCCAAGATATTTCCTCTTTAATATGTGCACTTGCCTTTTTGTTCTATACTGTGTTATGTACTAGGATAGGCTAATTTTAGGAAACCTAAAACAGAAAAACAAGGTAAGAATTTCTGAGCTGTCTGATCCAAAGTAGCTGGGGTATTTCCCAGCTGGTTTTATTACATTTGGAGTTGAAAAAGAGCATGATGAGGTGTGGATAGTATGGAAGACCTGGGACTCAATCCCAGTCATGACTACACAGGCCTAAGTGACCTTAGGAAAATAAGTCATCCCTCGAAACCTCAAATTACTGTTCTGTAAGAGATGAGTAAGTTCTTCCTTAGAGGGGTGTGGGTAGAATTCAGAGATAACTATATAGGGCACTTATTGGAACTCAGTATTTGGAACATAGTACCTGGAACACAACAGATGCTCAGTAAATGTCGGTTCTTTATGCCAAGTAAAAATGGGAATTTGACTTTTACCTGAAAATGTGACCTCAACATTATAGTAGTACATTTTGTAAAACCAAAGTGAAATTAACCTATTTACCAACCAAATTGTGATGGAGTATACGGTTATACCTGTTTATTCTTTACTAGAGGCCTGTTTGCCACCCTATGTACCAAGTCTAAGGTTATTTTTTTTTAAACTCAGTATAAGGATGTGCTGGGTGGCTCAGTTGGTTAAGTGGCTGCCTTTGGCTCAGGTCATGATCTCAGGGTCCTAGGATCGAGTCCCACATTGGGCTCCTTGCTTAGTGGGGAGTCTGCTTCTCCCTCTTCCTGCTGGTCCCCCTGCTTGTGCTCTCTCTCTCTCTCTGACAAATAAATAAAATCTTAAAAAATAAAAATGTTAAAAAACCCAATGTCATACCATAGTAGATTTTTTAAAATGATAATAATTAGTAAGATTAAGGTAAATGAAATTTTTCATATCTGTGACCTAAATACCAATTTAACTGTTTCCTCCCATTATATATCTGTATTTTCACACATATAAAATTCTCCAAGTGTAATTCATTCCACCAAACTTCAAAACATAAGTGATTAACATAATTTTGCCATCCATTGACCTAAAAAAGAAAGATCTATTGGAAACCAAGTCCCAAATTGGGGCTGTTGACTTTTTCCTTTTCTCCCTGTTATGTAGAAATATTTATCTTTCAAGCAGTTAGACTTTAGGCTCTAAGTCCAATGTAAGCACATATTTATATGGCAAATAAAGAAGCAGAGCAGAATTTGGGCATTTATTGTAGCCTACAAAAAATTGTGTAGTTAAATAATATTTCTAAATAATAATAGAAACTACTGTCATTTGTTAAGATGCTGGCAACTTGCTAGGCATTGTATATATATACATATACATGTATGTGTATATATATATACATACATATATATATATAGTTCCACCCAGCTCCAGACCCAAACTATAGTCTTCTAGTGTAGCATCGTACAGGGAAGCCTTGCACTTGGTGAAAGCATGAGATATGAACTATTGTTGTTCTTGCCATTTTTATTTTTATTACTCAAGGTTACTTATAGTGCATCCGCCCTGATCATCAACCCTACTGACTATGTGTAATTACCTGAATATACTCATAAACCCAGAACAAAGCAGTAAAGCCATTTAATATGGCCAAGTGGATGCATAAATGCATCTCTCAAGTGGTCTCTGCAGTCTTTAGAACCCCACTAAAGCATATAATCCTGGGGTAGTGGAGAGTAAATGAGTAAATACATGTAAAACTTAAAAAGTAAGTGTCTGGCACTGTTAGCTATGAAAATGAGAGTCATATACTATGTAAAACAAATATGGAAGAGAAGAGTGGGGCATAGAAATGAAAGGAATAAAAAAGCAACTATTTCTTACCCTGCATTTTTTCACAAACAAACCCATGACCTTCTTTTCCACAGTCTTCAAAATACCATTTTCCAGTGAAATGAAAATTAGGATTACTTGATAGCAAGGCACAGAGAGGAATATGTTTTTGAACTTCAGTGGTGTTATGACTTGGAATCTTTAAAAAGACACATATGTTTTTAAAAAATGGTAACATATAGCATTATTATAACACTGACATTTTTATTAAGGGCAATTTAAAAAATTCAAACACTATTATTCCTTTATTTGCATTTAATAAACCCAGTCACAGATCACTTCATAACCTACAAAATAAATAATTATTGTGATAGTAATTACATTAATGGAACACATGAAAATGGTATGTAATTACATTATTAAAATTAATACATTAATAACAGACTAATAAAAATTTATGCCTATAAAGTATAGAAGTAAAAAAACACTTTAGTAAGTATCATATAGGATCTCTTGCTAAAATGATTTCTAAAAAATAAATCTGAAAACTTACATTTATTACATCAAATGGAGACCAGTTAGAGTATGCCACAGGCTTTCCATTTACCCATTTTTCATAATTACCATTTAGTAACCCTATCCACACATTAGTGGTCTGGCCAAAAAGATTCATAGTAATGAAAGCTGAAAAATAGGAATACATTATCAAATTTAATACCGTATAAACCATTTGGGTAATCATCAAATTCTGTTTATAGCTGTGATTTTATTTAAATGACAACAAAACTTAATTGCCAATCAAATGTAGGAATTTGTTACTTTGTTCTTATTAAGGTAATGCAGTTTCTTTCACTTCTGTTTCAGTTTAAATTGACATGCATTAGCTCACTAAACCTGGAATTTCATCATATCATTAACAAAACTATTTCCAGTGTTCATTTGGGGCCTTTCTAAACAAAAGAGGATTTATCTACTATACTTAAACTGAAGGATACAATTGCCTAAATATCAAATACAAGTGTACAGGTAAATCTACAGGGATCTAAAAATTGTATCATGCAGTTATAAAAGAGTATACTTCCGATTATTTTAGCCATTTTGAAATAAAGACCATAAATACGTCCTTATTTTTTCCACTACTAATGGGGAGACAAAAGCTTCCAAAAATCAGCAGTTTATAAGCAATGCAATGTACTTTTACAGATGTCATGATATAAGCCTTACAGGTTAAACTGAAAATTTATGTGTCATCAGTAATATAATACTTAAAATGTGGATTTGGAAATATTAGTATTTGGGGGAACATTTTAATAAATATTTGAATAAAAATGATTATTTTTGCCTGATTGAGCACTGAGTACTCTACCTTGCTCCACCTCATTTTCAATGGCGATTAGTGTTCCCCCTTCTTCAACACAGAAATCTTGAGCGGATGTCCAGTTTTTCCAATCACTTGGATCTTTGGGGATTTTCACCAAAAGGCACTTTTAAAAAATGTCCAAAAAAAAAAGCATTCATTTCCATATTTTTCTAAATGAGTTAAAAACTTCCCAAAGACACTGAGGATCAACCTTTAGAATTCTTTATAATTTTATGAAGCAGAAATGACTCATTTTTTTCTTTGAGCTACTCCAAAGGTATGAAAGTAAAATAAAGGACCAGCTTTTAGGGTAAGTCAATATTTGTATGCATTTGTATCTGGCAGGAACAGAAGCAAGGATATATTTTGCTATGCAGGATATCAGAACAAAGTCTTCTGTTCAGTGAAAAATAGTAATCCTTTTAAAAAGGAGTCAGTCTGATTGCAAAGTGTATAGTGGTAGACTTAAAAGATCTGGAGGTAGCAGTTAATAACTTAGTACAATTTTATTTACAAATACACTTTCTTACTTTAAGTGAGAGAGGAATACTAGGGATCAAACCACATCGGGTATTTAAATTCACTAATTACTTGAGTTAGCTATGTGGTTTGTAAGTCCACAAGAAAGAGCCAGAAAGGAAAAAAAAGGGGGCACATTTGGAAGGGAAGCAAGGGCAGAACCAAGGAAACCTAGGAAGGAGAAACAGAAAGGAGGGTGGCTAGCAGTGTCAATGGAACATAAAAAGAAGGCTGTGGGATTTGGCAGTGAGAACTGATTGTTACTCATGAGAGAATCATGTCAGTGGCATGGCAAGGTTAGTCATTATGGGGTAAGAAGTGGAACAGTAACTACTGGACAGGTCAGGGAGGGTCAGTGAAATTTAAACATGTTCATAGGGCCAGGTGGAGTCAGGGGAGAAGGAGAGATAGAAAAGAAAGGCTATCAGAGATCAGGCAAAGTGCCAGAGAAGTCAGGAGAGACTGCATACAAAGGATATTCCATAGGACTATTCTCTTATCAATGAACACAGGCAAACCCAAGCATTGATAGGTAAGATCTCAAGATTTCACTACCAAGAAAACTTCAGTTACAAGATAATTCTAGGCTAGTGTGGAAGCCTACACTTGAGAGAGCATCATTCCCCATCCTCCTTTGGAATGACATCTTTCCTCACCTTTTAATTTCTATTTTTGTCAGTCCCCCAACTCTTCCCCATCATCATAAACTGCTTAAACAGCAGAGAGACTAAGTGTCGCTCTTCTTTGAACATCACAACAGAGAAGTTCCCCAGTAAATATTTATGGAACATAATAAAAACCAACAGACCCCTAACTAGTTGTCAAATGACATTCTCAGGCATTCTAGATTTAAGTCCAATGGTTCTCAAAGGGGAGCATTCAGTAATGTCTGGAGACATTTTTGGTTGTCACAGCTCAAGGGAGGAGTTTTGCTATTGGTGGGTAGAGTACAGGGATGCTGCTAAACATTCTATAATGCACAGGCCAGTCCCCTTATAACAAAGAATTATCCAGCTCCAAATGTCAGTAGTGCCCAGGTAGTTCTTTTTCAGAACGTAATCCTGATCATGTCACTCTTTAGTTTAAAATGATTAGGGATTTCCCATAAATAAATAAATAAATAAATACATACATACATACGTACATGCACACATACATACATAAATACATACGTACATGCACACATACATACAACTATTAAGAATTGTCCACATTTTTAGTATAAAAACCAGAAACACTGATGTAGCCTAGAGTTACCCACTAACAGAAATACATTTTCAATTCTTTTGGTCCTCTTTACCTTGTTCGCTTCACAAAGAAACGGAATTGGCTTTAAAGGATTTTAACTTTATAACAACTATTCCTTTATCTATTTCCTTTCATTTTGTCTCTTTTCTCTAATTACAAATTCCAAAGAGTGGCACACACTAATTATTAGGCAGTCTTATCATTTAATATGAATTCACCTTGTGTTCAGATAGTCACACTAATGAACCATTCATAAATACCAATGAACCTCACTGGTTTAGTTAGCTCAATAAATCTTTCCAGAAAACACACACATGCTCCCCCATCCTACCTTCCTACTCCGTTCCCCATCCCCCCACATTTGCCTCAGTCATGATTTACTAGCTTGACTATTTCCTATTACCACAACTTCATTGTTTCTAAAGAAAAACCTACAAAACATATTTACTAATGCAGTTTGAGATAGTGTCATTAGTAATTAAAGCAAAGCAGTAAGATGAAGTACAGCACTCTTAATTTTAAATTGTTTATTTACTTACTAATTTGCAAAATGTGATCAAGTTTAATGCATCTCTTATTATTGCTGTGAATTAAGGATATCCTACTGTATCGCAAGCAAGTTCTGAACATAAAGTTCTTTTTTTTTTAGTCTCAAAGTCATTTCCAGTTCAAAATTTGAAAATGGAATTTATGACCTTTCCCTCAGACTTGGTCCTTTTCCAGTATTCGTACTGATGTTGACTGGCAAAGTCAGCCATGTATTTATATGAGTTTGAAACCTGGGAATCTCCTTGCCTTCCCACTCCATCCCCCTTTCAATTACCATTTAGACTTACATCCTGTTTCTCAGAGTCCTCCCCGGGGACCATCCTTCTTATTGCTGCCACCTCACAGTCTCTGCCTTCACTATCTTAGCCCAAACTACTTCTCTCTTGCCTAGACTATTACAAAGCTTCCCAGCCACTCTTAAAACCTTCCTCATCCTTGCCTTCCTCCAATCTGTCTTTGCCATTGCAGCATGAATGATTCTTTTCAAAACTCAGTCGTGATCGTGCCCTTCTTTAGTTAAAACCTTTGAGGGGCTTCCTATTGTTCTTAGGATAAAATCGGAAACTTTTTTAAAAAAGATATTATTTATTTATTTGACACACACACACACACACACACATTACAAGTAGGCAGAGAGGCAGGCAGAGAGAGAGAGAGGAGGAAGCAGGCTCCCCGCTGAGCAGAGAGCCTGATATGGGACTCGATCCCAGGACCCTGAGATGAAGGCAGAGGCTTTAACGCACTGAGCCACCCATGTGCCCCCAGAAACTTTTTTTCATCTCACTTTTCACACTCTAGTTCTCTATGTTTCCTTTAGTTTCTTCAATAGGTCTATTCCCTCTCACCACAGGACTTTAGCACACGCTGTACCCCCCTGCTTTTAATGCTTCCTGTCCTTCTGACCACCTCAATCAGGTTCTCCTGTTAAAAACATTTAGAGAAATATGTAACTCCCCTTCATCGCATATGTCACAGTTACAGAGTTATGTTCCTGATTGATTTACTAATGTTTGTTCCCCCTCTAGTCTGTAAACTACAAAAGAGAAGGGATTGTGTTTGTTTTTCCTTACCATAAAATTCTCAATATCCACTATAGTTAAAGGAATGAATGAATAAAGTATTGATAACATGGATACTTTTTCTTAGAAAAGAGGAGAGTGTTTTTTACAGGAAAATCTATGTTGTGCGTGAAATCAAATTTTGGTTAATCCCAAACTAGATGTGCAAAGCAGCCATTAGCACTCAATCCAGATCCTTGTATAAAAATATGTGAATAGGTGCGCCTGGGTGGCTCTGTCAGTTAAGCATCTGTCTTCAGCTTCGGTCATGATCACAGAGTCCCAGGACTGAGCCCTGTACTGGGCTCCCTGCTCAGTGGGGAGTCTGCTTCTCCCTCTGCTCTTACCCCCATACCCCTGCTCCTGTTCTTTCTCTCTCCCTCCCTCTCTCTCAAATAAATAAATAAATAAATAAATAAATAAATAAATAAATCTTTAAAAAATATGTGAGTAGAAGCATAAGAGTTAACCTAATACACACACAAGCACATGCACACTTAGAATTTTTTCTGCTTACAGCTCTGCTGTGACAAGTATCTTAGATCCCTTACTTTTATAGGGGTAATCCCAGGTCAAGACTCATATATCATCAAACATAGAGAAAATAATTGATGAAACATTAGAAAAGATGCTTAACTTCTGGTAGCTCAGTTTTAAAACTCAAAGGTGGATAATTAGTCAACAAACTAGGATTTTTTTTTCTTAGAAAAAAAACAAAAAAATATTATCCCTAGGAAATTGACAAACAAGAAGCAAAATTTATTAGGACATACCATACTGATGCTCATTCAGAACTGTGATGTGAAAAATGTCTGTTATTGCTACCTCCCAGTTTTCCTTCTGCAACTCTGTTAATCAGGGGCGCCATCCCCACAGGGGTCTCCTCCTCTCCATTTTTAACCCTCCTATTACCAGTTTTCCTAATGATCTGATAAGCCCACTTATTCTAAGGTGTAGATGACAGACGAGGCAGTCTCAAAAATATTTCCCTCAAAAAAATAAAATAGAGTCAAGGCAAAGGAGTGAGGCCCTAATGGTGGGATTTCAGCCATCTCTATGCAGGGGAAGGCGTGGTGGGTGAGGACACTTGGGGCCCTTGTAACCTCACCCTGCGAAATATCACCTTTTTCAGGTAGCCTGCTGTGACAGTATTTATTAGTCAAATCCTCTGAATGATTCAAAGACTAAGTTGTGCAGCTGTTGCATTGCTGAGTGAATATCGGCTGCACATTTGAATAATGGAGGGAGCTTTTAAAAAACACTGATATGGGCGCCTGGGTGGCTCAGTGGGTTAAAGCCTCTGCTTTCGGCTCAGGTCATGATCTCAGGGTCCTGGGGTCGAGGTCCGCATCGGGCTCTCTGCTCAGCAGGGAGCCTGCTTCCTCCTCTCTCTGCCTGCCTCTCGCCTACTTGTAATCTCTCTCTGTAAAATAAATAAATAAAATCTTTAAAAAAAAAAAACACTGATATGTAGATCCAATGCAGATCAATAAATCAGAATCTTTAGGAAGTCCCCTGCACCTTGACATTTTTAAAAAGCTCATGGGGCGATTCTAAATATTTGATCAGGGCTGTGAACCACTAATCTAGCTGTTAGTTATCAATAAAGATTTTTTTAAACTTCGAGTTACACAAGTATTTTTAATCCTACTCCAATCCTGCTTCAGAAAGTCTTTCTCCTCTCATGTGTGTGTTTGTGCTTTACTCATGCCCCCTTCTATTCCTTTCAAAGGAGGCATTCATTTGCTCTCCTGCCCTGAGTCTGTTCCACCATCACTGCTCCTATGCCTCTATACATACATACTCAATATGCTTACAAAAGAGAAAACATGGACTGGAGTTCAAAAGTGCAAATAAAGAAGTTTGGGGAGAGGGTAATAACCAAGTCCTGAACCAAAAACAACCATTGAGAGTTTCTGAGAATTATTTCTGTAATGACAAGAATTTGATTTGCTGTGAATTTTCTTAAAATATCCTCTTTTATACATGAGAGAAATTATGACTAGTAACTAAAACAGTTGTGTTCATACTTTGGGGTTGTTCACTGCAGCAAAAATGTGATTTTGAGGCAAGATAGGCATTCCTTTGTGGGTGTTCCATATAGAGCACTCCAAGATGCATCTGTTCTAATAGTTGTAAGGTACAAAAATTAACTAAAAACAGACCAAAACCTTAATATAAGAGCTAAAACTGTAAACCTCTTAGAAGAAACATAAGAAGTAAATTTTTATGACCTTGGGTTTGGCAACCTATTCTTAGATATGGCACCAAAAGCATGAATAACAAAAGAAAAATTAGGTAAATTGGACTTCATTAAAATTAAAACTTTCATGCATCAAAGGACATTAGAAGAGGCAACCTATAGAATGGGAGAAAATACTTGCAAAATATGTATCAGATAGAAGCTTAATATGTAGAATATATAAAGAACTCCTACAACTCAATAGTAAAAAGAAAAATGACCCAATAAAACGGGGCAAAGGACTTGAATAGACATTTTTCCAAAGACAGTATACAAGTGGCCAATAAGCACATGAAAATATATTCAGTATCATTAGCCATTAGGGAAGTGTAAATCAAACCACAATGAGATAACACTAGAAATGTACTAGGATGGCAATAATTAAAAAGATAGAAAATAACAAGTGTTGTTAAAGATGTGGAGAAGGGGCACCTGAGTGGCTTGGTCTGTTAAGCGTCTCCCTTCAGCTTCGGTTGTGATCCCAGGGTCCTGGGATTGAGCCCCGAGTCAGGATCCCTGCTCAGTGGGGAAGTCTGTTTCTCCCTCTGCCTTTCCCCCTGCTTATGCGCTCTCTTTCTCAAATAAATAAATAAAATCTTTAAAAAAAGATGTGGAGAAATTGCTAGCATACACTGCTGGCAGGCTTGTAAAATGATTTAGCCATGTGAAAACAGTTTACTGGTTCCTCAAAAAGTTAAACATAGAATTGATGTGTGATGTAGCAATTCCACTCCTAGGCACATACCCCAAAGAAGTGAAAACAGGGACTTCAGCAGATATCTGTATGCCAATGTTCACTGTAGATTTATTCACCATAACCAGAAAGTGGAAACAATCCAAGTCCATCAGATGAAAGGAAAAACAAAATATGACATGGAATATTATTCAGTCATAAAAAGGGATGGAGTTCCGATACATGCTGTAATATGGATAAACTTTGAGAACATTATGCAGAGTGAAATAAGCCAGAAACAAAAGGACAAATATTGTGTGAATTCACTTATATGAAATATCTAGACAGGCATATTTGCAGAGATAGGAAATACATTAGAACTCACCATGGGCCAGAGAGAGAGGGGAATTGGGAGTTACTGCTTAATAGTTACAGAGTTTCGGTTTGGGATGATAATAAGTTTGGGAAATAAAGGGGATGGTTGAACAACATGGTGAATGTAATTAATACCACTAAATTGTACACTTAAAAATTGTTTAAATGGCATATTTTATTTTAAATATATGCTACCACAGTAGAATAGCATAAAAAAGAACTAATTGTCAAAGATTTTAATTAAAAACTTAGTAATACTCAGTGTTCTGTTGAATACTTGCTACATTTCTTATATTGAAATGTATAACTGGTAGATTTTATAGTTTGGGAAAATAGGAATCACAAAAAATATTAACTATTAAAAATGTATCTCAATACCATAAAGTTTTAGAAAACAACTATATTTTAGAAGATATCTCAGTGCCACCAGATGGACTGTGTCATGGGGCTAATTCTTAAATTCTTATATGAAATGACAACTGTAGGAAAGAGACAAGACTATCAGACTCAAGGTCAGAAAACCTGGAGTTGGGGCACCTGGGTGGCTCATTCGTTAAGCGTCTGCCTTCAGCTTGGGTCATGATCCCAGGGTCCTGGAATCAAGCCCTGTGTGGGGCTCCCTGCTCTGCGGGAAAGCCTGCTTCTCCCTCTCCCACTCCCCCTGCTGGTGTTTCCTCTCTCGCTGTGTCTCTCTCTGTCAAATAAATAAATAAAATCTTCAAAAAAAGAAAAAAAAGAAAACCTGAAGTTGATTCTCAACCTGACACTTATTTGCTGTGAAGTTTCAGAAAAAGCACACAATGTTATTAGTCTTGGTTTTCTTATGTATAAGACAGGATAACAATTCTGTGTATTTAAACAATTCAATAAAATAAGATATATGTATATCTTATTTATATATACATATATGTTTATACATATATACACACATATATATGATATATATATAAAATATATATATATTAAATCACCCAACAAAAACTCTTAGCCACAAGGTGGGAGAAACCCAAATGTTCATCAATGGGTGAGTAGAAAAACAAAATATGGTATATATGCACCATGGAATATTATTCAATCTCAAAAAGGAAGGAAATTCTGACATATGCTCCAACATGGATGAACTTGGGGAACAATCTGCTTAGTGAAATAAACCAGTCACAAAGGGACAAATAATGTATGATTCCACTTGTCTGCAGGATCTGAAGTAGTCACATTAATAGCAATAGAAAGTAGAATGGTGGTTGCCAGGGCTTGGGGGAGGGGAAATGAAGGGTTATCGGTTTTTGGATTTAGGGTTTCAGTTTTACAAGATGAAAAAGGTCTGCAGATTCATTGCATAAAAATGTGAATATACTTAGTACTATTGCATTATACGCTTAAAACTGGTTAAGATGGTAAACTCTATATTATGTGAATTTTATCACAATTAAAAAAAATCAATGCCAAATATGTATTAGATGCTCAACAAATACACGTAAAATCCAAACAGCCCCATATCACAAATTAACAATGATAAGAAGATCACAAAGAAGAGAAGGCTCTGCCAAATATAACTGAACATACAGATTGAAAACTGGCTGTCCACAGTCAAAGAGCAATTTCTTATTAACATATTAAATTATGACACAGTTTGGGTTTTTCCATTATCAAAGAATGAAATATTTATAATTTGGGATGGATTTTAATTACTTCCACCTAAGGCCTATAAAGTCATTTTATCATAAAACATAAGGAGTGGAGGGAAATTCTTGGCTTTAATTGGAGGCGGAATCAGAAATAATAAATCTGGTTTACAATATCCCCACTGGCAATTAAAAAAAAATTTCAATTCTGCATGGAAGAACCAGCTTTATGAGGCTCAAGATGACATTGACTGAGTTACGTTATTAGTGGGTCAATTCACAAGGCAGGCGGAGCTCTGTGCCTGCTCCGGGCAGGGAAGACTCAAAAGAAGAAGATGGAGACTGTACCCTCTGGAGTTGACAGCTCATTTGGGGGCAGGGCATAGTTACACAGGCTCGCATGCATCACCCCTAATGAAACAGTCATACAGCACAAGGAATGCCTGTACCAATGCGAAAACTAAGTATACAAATGAAGGGTGTTGCCAAGGCTGTTTCCTTATTCCGAGAAGTTTGCCCTTACCTACGCTGAAAACTCAAATATCTTGAAAGTTGTGACAAAAAAAAATTCCAGGCCCAAATGGACAACTCCTGGTTTTTCAAAGCCACACCCACTGTCTGATTATGTTCTGAAATAAACATCTACAAAATAGAAACAAAGGCAACTTATTGAAAAAGAGTTTACCTTATAGTTAAAATACAGCCATCCTCTGGGACATGTTCCATGTTGTTTTGGAGTATCTTTCTCATTCTCTATGACCCAAACCTTCTTTCGCTTACAGATGCTAGGCATAGAAACAGAACAGTCTTCACTACCCCAGAGTCCTGGAGGAGTAAATGGGTTAGAAATGACCTGAAACAATGCCGAGTCTTTGTAGGCATTCTTTATCACATTTTCATGACTGTTAATGGTTTATCATAATTTTTTTAAATCTAGAAATTGAACTAAACTGCTAATGGTAGAGTTCTCTAGTAATAAAAACAAACTGAGCAGGGTGCTAAATCAGTAAATCTAATTCAAGAATGTAGAAATTTTGCAAGTTCAAAACAAACAAACAAACAAACAAACAAACCCTAACTAACTAAAATACTACAGTTGAAATCACAGAACTGGTTAAAGTTCTGAGAATATTTGGTTTGGTTAACAAAAAAATGTAGAGTAATATTTTTGTTTTAAAATATTCAGCTTCAATATAAGGAGAAAAAAGATTCTAAAACAATAAATGATCATTTCTAATTTATAATTCTTTAGAAAATATACAGTTTGGAAAAATTAACTCAGTCACTTCTATGAAAGAAGTACTTTTCAACACTGACCCTTAAAAAACAAACAGGCACACATAGACATGCCCTCAAGAAGATATATCCCAAAGTCCTTAGCCTCCTGGAAAATGTATTTTAATTTAGAAGAGCTATATTTTCAGAGTAAAGGTTATAGAATGCATTTCATTAGCATTCAAGTTATAAATCCCAGAATAGGGCAAGGATGCATGTAAATTGCAAAGGCAGTTTCAGTTTCCTAGTGTGGGGGATATAAGCCAAAAAATGTTGGCATTTTGAAGGAAAGACTGGAATGCTATTTTCAATGCAGAGTAGCTGCTAGTCTTCAGAATCACAAAACAGCCTTTCCGTAGGCTGTTGTGACACCTGCTGGCAAAAGAGAGCTGATTAACAATGTGGTTTTTCCCTTTCTCTGCAGACGGTCTTACACCAAGGATTGCTTTCCATGTTTATCCCTCTCCTGATTTGGGGCACAGGTTCCTTATGAATCCGTTAAAGGTCAGGAACATAATTACCTTTTATAGGATAGAAAGAGTGGAATGGATATGAGTGGGAAAAAATCAACCCAAATAAGTCTGTATTGATGAATTGAATTAAATTAAAAAACCCATCTTAAAGATACATGTATTTCTAAATACAGCCTGGAGATAGTTGGTGTTCTATGGCAAAAAGCAGTTAATGCCAGGTAATAAAAAAATATTGAACTCAATAAAAATTTTTCTTAATGGGAAAGTGGAAATAAATTCCACGGGGGTTAAATTTCTGGCCAACTATAACTGAATTATTAAGAAGAGGTTTTAAAAATGGGCCCATATTGAAATTTTTTAGAGATTAGTATTTGTCAGACATATTTTTGACCAGTTTCAATGGGTCTATTTCTGGTGCTGTTTTGGTGCACGAGGAATGACTTATCTGGTTGTAATTCATTGTCAAGAACATGAATGCTGGAATTAACTGTAGGAATGGCCATCCTTAACACTTAAGACTAATGAAACTCATCACATTCAATTAAAAAGCAAGCTAGCCAAACAAAACCTCCTCACTGAACTAATCCAATGAAAAGAAGACTTTAAGCCTTCTGAAAATTATCAGTTTGTATTATAAACCCAAAAATAACCTGTTATGGATGAAATGAAGCCACATCTCTGGCTCTGATTATTCATGTGTCCTTCTCTTCCTTTTTCCCAGTTCTGGTATATTACTGGTGCTCCATCTCTCCAGCTGTAGGTAAATTAAGAATTTTAGGGTCTTCTTTTACTCTGTATGTTCAATCTCCAACACCATTCTTGGAGTTCTGGGGTAAGTTTTATTAAATTAAAAAGATACTCGTGTCTTTGGTTAGAGAAATGAAAATTTATAAGTTAAAGATAATGTCTGAAGGCTATTTAACAATTGATCACTAAAATCTAGTCCAATCATTCTGCAAATAAAACCTGTCAAACAAAATAAAATGCAAATTGATCTAGTTCCATACCGAAATTCATCATTGGCTCTTTCTTCTTGAAGTCCAATCCACCAATTTACACCATATTTTGATAGCTATTAAAAAGAAAAAAAGAAAATGTCAGCCTTTATTCTACTTATTTTCCCTTTTTACTATTAAGATTAATGGGGTTGCTGTTAATAGCTTTCTATTTTTCAGTATTTTACTCTATTATCTAAAAAAGAGTACACTAAGGCCTAACATCTTGAGAGAACCTGAAACTTCATTATTTTAAAATAGTCCCTCCTCATTATGTAGGAAATTGGAATCAAATACTGAAAATCTTTCTTACAACTGACCCTATGTATTTAAAAGTAAATTTTCTAACTCTCATAACAGGGCTTTAAAAAGTAATATTGTAAAGTAAAATAGGAAGTGGACTCCTATTTTTTTTTTACTAAAAATTTAAAGTTTAGTGGTTTCTCATCTCAGTGATTTATAGTTCACTGCCTATGTCACACTGAAAAACAGTTCAAGGCACAAGGACATCAATAGAAAAAAGGGTTTTGAGTTTTTGGCATTAGTCTAATTGTTAAACTTTTAAACTGAGTATTAGCACCCTCCCCATTTTAATAGAGAGACACAATATAGGACAAAGGAATACTACAGAACTTCCACTGCTTAACAACCAGAAAATTATTTCTGTATTTTACTAATTCTGTGCCGTTATTTATCACACAGATCTCAGCACAATAAAGTATAAAATGAAACAGCATGTTCACGCATGTGTGCATGCACATAAACACATACATTACAGCAGATGTAATACTGGTCTTATGACCCAGGAAATTGAAATTCCCTCTTTACCTATAAAAGAGGAAGAAATAGTAAGGATTTCTCTAAGACCTCTAAATCAATATACTTTATTGTGGGTGTGAAATGTAACTTAATTTTTAAGCTAAAAACCTGTTAGTTTAAATTTGTATATTTAAATTTGCACTTCATTTCTTCTGTAAAAATTGGAGAATACATTTTAAGATATACATATATTTTTTCCACATGAATGTTGGGTCGTCATACAACAGATCCTAATAGTTCTCTAACATTTTAATTTATAAACAGATATTTTTATTCTTTGAACATTGTGGCTGTCTGCCATATCAGCAATTTGAGAGTAATGCAAGATGGAACAACTATAATTTGGGATCCCTGAGGTGTTGTTTCATGGACATGTTCTTACATGCTAAATTTAGATTCCCATTGTCAGGCTTTGGAATGGGTCCACTGAGACTGGCTATGAACTCAGTGGGAGAACCACAACAATTTCATTCAATCCAAAGAGGTCTCGTGGGCAACAATAGTGGAAATCAGAGCCTGATTGTTCACTGCCCCAATTAAGGACCTCTAAAGAGAAATTATAACTACTACATTTTAAGGGACATATTTATTACCACCTCAATTATAGCATGGTGATCCTCCACATGGCACATCACAACCTGTTGTGATATGGAATAGAATCTCAAGCTAGAAGGACAAGCTACAAGATAGCTAGGGTGAAAAAATCCATGGTGAAAAATAGATGTTGTAAATTTTAGCTTAGGTATCAAATTACAAAGAAAAAAAGGAGAAGACTTATTAATATTCTTTCATATAAAAAATATAATATGACCACAGATTTCATAACCTCAACAATGTTTTGTTACAGTCATTATAGATAGCATCATATGGGAAGAATACTTATAAAAAAATAAAATACAGCAATAGCCAACATAATCTATGAAGTAATATAAGAAAGAGTAACCTGTCAGGTCTTCACATGTTTCCATCAAAAATATCAAAACCAAGTTATTTTAAGGGTTTAAAACACCATATTTTGGAAGATGACTAATACATTTGATACACTTTTGTTAGAAGTATTTAGACATGAAATTATTTTTTAAATTTTATTTATTTATTTGAGAGAGAGTGTGAGAGAGAGAACACAAGGAAGGGGAGCTGCAGAGGGAGAGGGAGAAGCAGGCTTCCCACTGAGCAGGGAGCTCGGTGCAGGGCTCAATCCCAAGACCCTGGGATCATGACCTGAGCCAACGGCAGATACTTACGCGACTGAGCCACCCAGGTGCCCCTGAACATGAAATTAAAAATAAGAGTAAGTTGCAATTTTGAAATGCAAATATTGCACAACACAGTATAAAAATGTTAGGGGATTAATTGGCTAGTAGTTCCTGTTAAACAACTCCTAAAGTACTTATGGCTTTTTACTTTTTTGGCATTAATCTAACCAACATGACGGCTCAAAAAAGAAGTACTCAAAAATTCACTCTCATTATGCTTGTGGTATTCTGTTATTCAAAGAGAAAATACTGACTAACCACTTTTCCAAGATAGAAACATCTTGTTAAAAAAAAAACCTGCTTCAGATTTTAAAAATTGCATCCAGCTTTCTTTTTCAATAGTTAGTTCTTTTATTTTCCAACTAAATGTTATTTTTGCTTTTCACATTTCTAAGTTACTACTCTTTATAGGGAAACTATACAACACATATGTAATATTAAAAATATTTAATTAGGGGCACCTGGGTGGCTCAGTCAAGGTTGAGCATCTGCCTTTGGCTCAGGTCATGATCCTGGGATCATGGGATTGAATCCTACATTGGACTCCATGCTCAGCGGAGTCTGCTTCTTCCTCTCCTTCCTGCTCATGCTCTCTCTTGCTATCTCTGTCTCTCTCCCAAATAAATAAATAAAATCTTTAAAAAATATTTAATTACTATTCTGATTCTTCTTGCATTTATAGGATGAGTATGCCACAAAAGTGAGTAGTATGATCTCCACATGTTTAGCTCCTCGTCCCGGAACAAAATACCTTCCGGACAGACTCATTCTAGTAGGACATTCATAGATATGGAATTTCTTACTCATGAAGTGTAAATGTTCACCATAAATATCACTACTACCACCACCAAAAAGTGCCTAACACAGCCATCGATTATGTGATAATAAGAACTGCTTTGGGAATATACAGTTTTCTTCTTTCTAAATTGATACCCTTTTCCCTTAGCTCCCTTGCCCCTTTCCATTCTACACATTTTAAACCATCCAGTAATTTTTTTTGGTAGTACAGTATGATGTTAACTTAGTCAGCTGCTCACCCATCATACTGACAGGACGTTCTGTATCAACATGGTCACAGACCATGTTGCAATTTTGCCATGTAAGACACCACAAGGTTTGTCTGGTTTGATATCACAACTATATCCAGTCCTCAACTAATATCATGGCACTAGGTATGACTTCTCAAACAGCTAAACCCATGGATTTTACTATTCTCTTCTACGGGAGGTATTAACCCCGCCATCCTCACTGGCTTCCCAACTACTAATAATTGGGAGAGTGAATTCAGGGAAAGGTGAAGAGAGGAGACCTGCAGATATTCCTAGGCGAGCTAAGCTCTGTTGGAAAGATCTACAGAAGGCTTTCATTGCTCATGTCTGAAACAGAGCTGGCACCATCTTTTGGAGAGGGATTTTAGAACTCTTTTTGATTTTGATATAACGAAGACATTGTGCTTTTATATCCCCTCTATACTGCGATTCTGCTGCCAGCAGAAGGTTTTTAAATAACCCTGTAAGTCAGATGGCCTGGGTTCACTTCCAGATTCTACCACTTAGCTGCCGTGGAAGTAACCAAGTTGCTTCACCTCTTCAGAGTTTTAGCTTCCTCAACTGTAAAATGTATTAATAATAGACTTCCCACAGAGAGTCCTTGGAAAGATTAAATGCCATTAAATATTAGTACTTAATGCAGTGCCTGACACAATTACAAGTATTGGCCAAATATGAGTTCCATTTGAGACATGCACTTTGTCATATCGATGGATAGACTGGTTTTCAGACATTGACCTGATGTCTTATTACTGCTACCAGGAGTCTGTTGTTTTGTTAAAGAAACAAATGTATTTTCTGACATCATGTTGATGCTTAACATGGATCTGGCTTGAGTATTCCATTTGTAGGAGAGGAAGGGTGGTAAAAAAAATAGCACACAAACTCATAATGGGGAATATCTTGTTCTTGTGGTTGGTCTATCATTGAGACTCTATAGAACTGTGGAGTTGTCACCCAACCTGCCTGTTTTTCAGCTTCTTTCATCACAACTCAGTAGTAGTCCTGACCTACCTTCACCTTGCAGGCTGTCTATGCATCAAACAAGATTATAGAAATGGAAAAGGTCCATGTGCTGTAAGGGAAGACATTTCTCTTACGCGTCAAGGATGTTTTAAATATACAGCTTCGTTTTAACAATCAACTTAAAAACATGTGAAAAGATGATAGCTCAAGAAAGGATTCCTGGTGATCATGAAATAATGTTAAATTATGGGAAAGAAAAAAGGTTTTTTTTCTTACTTTCAAAGATTTTCTAGGGAAGATTGGGAGTGAGTTTCCCCCCTTAGTGTCCCCTTGATAATTTGTACATATTGCTCTCGTTTCACTTACTATTATTTCCAGCTTTTTAAAAACAGACACTCTATCTCATTTTTGTGTTCTTGACATTTCTATGTCTTTGACAAATATCGCAATGTCTGACACATACCTAATGCTCAATAAATGCTTGTTGAAGAAATATACTGAAAACGTACACTATTCCTTGACAGTCTGCTTCATTATTTAACAGGTTTTGCATGCTCCTTTCCAGTTGGCCTAGCTCCTCAAAGATTGTCCAAGTCTTTATCTTAAATTGAAATGGAAAACCACTCCTTATCATTTTCTGAATATTGAGTCTTTATAGACATAAAAGTATTATATTCTTATAAGTAAAATTCAAAACTTTGAAACAGCCATGAGCAAGCACCCCCCCCCCAGTTACACCTTGTCACTCATTTATTCTTTATTATCCTCCATGGCATTTATTTATCTTTTAATAAAATATTATGTAATGCTATGTATTTATATTGATTACAGTCTTTCTTCCCAGACTAGACTATAAGCTCCCCGAGGGCAGGAAATTTTGGTCTATTTTAATCACTGATACAGTCCCAGCCCTTAGAAGAGTAGACTGAATAAATATGTGTTGTATGATTGGATGAACCTCATTAAAGCAATATAACTCTACTTACTCATAATTGCTGCTAATAGAGAATGAAGATAAGTGAATAATTGACCAACATAGTAAACCTGAGTTTCCATTATTTTCTCTTAATCCCTATAACAGGAAGAAAATCAATTCTCAAAACTCTGTGGCTTTAAATGAAACTTAAATATCTGAAGTCAAAATAAAAAAAAATCCCCCCAACGACAGAAGAAGGAGCTAAGCTCTGAATTTTTCATGATTAATTGTACTCAAATACCGCTCTTATTTTGCTGTGGATAAATTCTTGCTCATGTGCAGAATGAATTGTGAGAAGATCACCACGCAGCCAACCACAGACAAACTCAAAGGAGGGCCATTCTGCAGCATAAGTATGAAAAAGATACTCCGCATCCTGATAAAAGAGCCAGGGTGCATCTGAAAAACAACAAAAACAAAAAAACAAAAACCAATACAAATGATGCAAAAGCCATTGACTGATATAATGCAGACAAATAGCTATGCTATGATTGTCCCCTATATTTGTAATTTGGCTCACTTAGCATTAAAAAAAGTGTGTGTATGTGTGATATACATAAATAAGTATATTTATACACATTTTACTAAGTATATAATTTCCTTATTTTCCTTGGTTTTTCTCATCTGAGAAAACTTCATTTGTATTGCAAGGTCTGGGAAAAACCATATTTAAAATCATGTGTCACAAAAACAGTGTTTATAATATAAATCTTTAATCGCTTAATGACTTTTATTAATTTGACCATTAATTAATTGAACAAATTAGTTCTAGATTGACATAAGAAAAGAGAAGCTTGATTGGAGGACTGTAATAATACAGTAATGGTACATAATGGCACGTAATTAGAAATTCAAGAATTGCCAGGATATTTCTTACCGTATTGGTACCAGGGTGGAATCTTGGGTCTCACATCTGCAAAGTGAAAGCAAACCACCTTGAGTGAACTTTCTTCACAAGTGCACCATCTCTGAATTACGGTATTTTGTACTTTGCTTTTTAAGAGACTATTTAAAAACCAGGTACTTTGTGCTGTTTGAAATATGGTTAGTTCTTGTACTTGAACAGGAGGCTCAAGAGAGGCCTCTGATTAAAGAACAAACGATGTGAACACTTGTCAAGGGCCTACTGTGTGTCACACACTGTGTTAGGTGCATTCACTTACTCATTTGACAAGTAATTTTGTTTGCTTGTAATGTCACTCTGACATTTCTTCCAGATTGTGCTCGAAAAATACCGTATTCCACAGTATAGTTGGTTATTCTCATTCCCTATTAATTAAATTAGCACACTGCTCTCATGTTACTTTTTTCATTCCCCTGTAAGATATTCTTTGCTGAAAATGAAACAAGATGGGATCGGGAAAGGGACAAACCATAAGAGACTCTTAATCTCACAAAACAAACTGAGGGTTACTGGGGGGTGAGGGTAGGGATAGGGTGGCTGGGTTATGGGCATTGGGGAGGGTTTGTGCTATGGTGAGTGCTGTGAAAGGTGTAAGCCTGATGACTCACAGACCTGTACCCCTGGGGCAAATAATAATAACAATTAAAAAAGGGCATTCTTTGCTAAAATAGTATGGTTTGGTTCATCATGATGGTTGTTGGTACTGTAGTCCAGGATGTTTAAATCTAAGATTTCTGTAACTCTTCACTTGGAAAAGTGTTGTAGATTATTAGAAAGCAAACATATAGTAAAGATCTTAATATTTTTACCTCTTGGAATTTTGCATATCCATTCACGTTTGGAACTGCAGTGCACAGGCAGCAATGTTTTATTTGCCTTATAAACAGCACAATTTCTTGCATCTTCTCCAAAATAAGTATTGTCTAAAAATGAAGAGACAACCTGCAGCAGATGAAGTTCATTATTTCTTAATGATGATCCCCCACAAAAAGTTTCAAAAGATCAAAAGAGGCATCTCTGTAAATAAATCACCACAGACTTCTGGAGGAAGCTTAAGAAATGTCTGGATAAGATTTCAGTTAAAGATTGTTCCACATTTGTGGAGAACAAGCTAACCAAATTAGCATTTTTCCTTAAAGATGCTTTTTTTCTTAAAAAGAGGCAAGCTACTCCTTCCTCCAGAAGGAACAAATCAGACGCAAGCTTCTGAACTTTCACTGTTGTCTTGCTGGCCACAACAGGCAAGTCCTGGTGCCCTGGGACCCTGGGTAAGCTTCTGGAAGGCCCTTATCTGTCATATTTGGGTCTCATCTGTGATATAGATTTCTTTTGCATATACACTAAGCTTTTAGTCTTTATTATTTTTTTAAAGATTTTATTTTATTTATTTCACAGAGGGAGAGAGATCACAAGGAGGCAGAGAGGCAGGCAGACAGAGAGAGGGGGAAGCAGGCTCCCTGCTGAGCAGAAAGCCCTATGCAGGACATGATCCCTGGACCCTGAGATCATGACCTGAGCTGAAAGCAGAGGCTTTAACCCACTGAGCCACCCAGGTGCCCTAAGCTTTTAGTCTTTAATCACTAAATTCCAAGTTATCACTAGCTTTAGTTGGTAAACTATCCAGCACTTTCCATGAATGGTCATGTAAGAGAGATGTTAAATAAAAATTCAAAGAAGAGTGGATGGACCACAGGTAAAACCGGAGTAATACTTTGGAAAAAAGAGGATATTTGAAACATTTATACTTCTCTTCAAACATGTACACAACTGCATAACAATTCCTCTAACTTAAAAATATGTAAGCTCAGATTCAGACAATAGTGGGAGTTTGAAGATTTGTTTTGTCCAGTAGGGCATGGTAGTGAGCAACTCCATGCACTGCTTCATGGCTTTATCTCATTTACTCTGAACCAAACTGTCTATTTCTCTCGATCACTAATAAGATAGTTTTACTAAAACAAAAGTAAGCATTCTCAACATCTACATATCACATTTCATTTTCCAGGTGCCACACTGACATTAGTCATCCAACTGTGCCACGTGGTGACTGCCATTTATGCAGCAGGTGGACCCTGCTAAGTTCCTTCCACTCTCTGGGTCTCAGTTTCTTTGATAGCAAAATAGATGGAGGGGGTAGGTGATCTCTAAGGTCTCTTCTGACTCTCTGGTCCTGATACCCTTCTCAGAGAAGCAGTACAGAGGTGGAAATGTTTCATATATACACATGTATATATGAAATGTATATATGTGTGTGTGTGTTATATGTTTAACGAGCATGACCTTGTTATTTTTGTTTTCCACATTATAGTTTTCCACAGATTTTTCCTTGTCATAAATTTTCTCCAGGAGGCTAGAGACCATTTTTCTCTATTGATCTTTACTATTTCAAAGTCCGGCTGCTAATATTTTGCCAACCAGGAGATATAACATCATGGCTTTGGAGGCCTGTGTCTCCTCTGCATTATTTCAGGCAAACTATTTAAGCATTCTAATAACCACTGCACTGAATCATTATAAGGGTGAAATGAGATCATGCAACAGTGCGTTCAACCCATGTCTGCAATATAATTCGGGCTCAATAAATAGGAGCTGCATGAAGTGCTCACTGCAGGCTCTTGCTAGCCTCCTAGTTCACAGGTGTAACTGAATACATTGATTTTGCATGTGACCTCAGATGGATCTCATTTCAATCTGGGATACTGCTTCCATTTCTTCCCTGTCATCTTGAGGAAAATAGGAGAATTCCACATTACACCTGAAAAAAAATGTCATAGTGACTTCTTTCTTTCCTTCTTTTTATAAGTATGAGGCTGAAAGAAAAGCAAGGTTTTTTTTTTCCCCAACCGAATAACTTGCCCTGGTTGAGAAGGAGATGGTATTTCTCAGGCTGGCATTTCTGTCCTTTTAGAGATAAATCAAAAATGGTTCTTTGCATTGTGATCTGGATAAAGGTGCCTCATTGCTATAATTAGGTGCTAAGCTAGAGAGGCAAGGTGGAGTAAAGAAAGTCTAATATTATTTTAAATAATAGTTGCTTCTTCCTCAAGACTCTTTACATGGGAGATAATTTGGGGGGAGTTTTGGAGATTTTGATTCCTTTCCAGTATGAGATCCTACAGTTGGCCTCTGAACTATGTGGCTAGCGAATCTTTCCCAGGACTTTGCAGAAATAACTCTTATGGTACCAAGATCTGGTGCAGTTTTTGATCTGGGTCTGAGTCACAGGAAATATGGTCATTATTTCCAGGTTCTCTTGGTTGGTTGACCAAGGTGTTCCAGGGCCCCCTATTTTGAATTCATTTCCTTGTCTTCAGTTTGGAAAAACTTACAGGAGTCCCATCAGACCACTCCCAAGAGCCAGCATTCAGTGGGTTTCTTTTATTAAATCCAATCCAGAACTGCCTTTCTTCTGTCCTGTTAAAAGAAAAAACAAAAACTTGGCTCTTTCTATTGAATTCACAACATAATGTAATAGATTCAAGAAATATCTTAAAGTATTTATGTGCGCAGGAAACAGCTGATTCTCCTGGCAGGACTGATCAGTCAGCAAACATTTACTGAGCATTTCCTATGTGCAAAACCTGAGCTATGAGATGAATGTAGACAAGATTAGCCTGGCTTCCTATTTCTCTTGGCTTGTATGGTGTGCTCACTGGTGACATATAGTTGGGGGAAAAGTTAACACATATTGAGAACACTCCTTTCTCATGGTCATTAGGAATAGCAACACTTTTCAAGCAGGATAAGAACACATGAGAGCAAGTTGGTAAGAAATTTTGGAACCTCTTTTCTCTAGAGGATTTTTTACTACTTTATTATGTGTATTTACCACTTTCCTATTTTGATTTGTTGCTTTTTTGTCAAATGTTCATGTATTCTTTGGAGGTTAATTACCATCACCCCCTTTAATAAAAGGTACACAGCAGATTTTGGTTTTTGTTTTTTCAGATCCCAAAATAAATAATTTCATAGCAAATCAGTCTGAGGCACAGTAGATTAACTTCAGCAGTCACCAATGGGTTAGACTTGGTGAGAATCCCCACAGAGAACCATCTTTCCTCCAATTAGGCAGAGGACAAATACATCAAACCACAGAGTACTCAATAAATCAACCAATAAAGTCTAATTGTATAACCAACCATCTCACTAAGATAATTTTCTGAGAATAATTTGGAGAATTAAAGATTTAAAAGATTCAGAAGTCATGACAGATGCTTTATTTTCGTTAGTGCAATGAAGCAAGCCTATTCTGAAGCATCCTCTTTTCAGATATGTGAGCTATTATGCCTGAACAATACAAATGAAAGTAAAATGTGACTTAGAAATTCGTGAGATCATTGGGGCCTAGTTGGTGACCGCCATGATTGCATTTACCATTTGCGAGGTTGTGGAGGGGAGGGTGCTGCCACGTACGTTAAGCCACGTACCTTAGCCTCCATGACCTATGCTGGGAATTCATATCACTCTCCTGCCTTTTTTTTTTTTTAAAGATTTTATTTATTTATTTGACACACACAGAGAGAGAGAGATTACAAGTAGGCAGACAGGCAGACAGAGAGAGAGGAGGAAGCAGGCTCCCTGCTGAGCAGGGAGCCCGATGCAGGCCTCGATCCCAGGACCCTGAGATCATGACCTGAGCCGAAGGCAGAGGCTTTAACCCACTGAGCCACCCAGGCGCCCATCACTCTCCTGCCTTGAGAACTTTTTATTCCTTTACTTACTCAGTTCAGAGTTCTACATTTTTCCTGAAATGTAGCCTCTTGCAAAACACCTGGCTCCTAGATGGTATTAATTTTCTCTTCATCAATTTCCTATAATTGTGTAATTTTTAATAATATGATAAATAATAAAATAGAAATTTAAAAGCAGTGCCATAAGAAGGAGAAGCATGGATGCTACTATGAGAACTGGTTTATTTGCTATAATCAAGCATGAGATTTTGTTAAACTCCTGGCAGTCTGGATACAAAGTAATAATATATAGCTTTTCTGATTAAGTGCTAAAGACTAATGATTTGATAGATGCTTGGCATTAAATTCCACAAGAAATTTCCAGTGTGAGAACTTACATAAATAGAAATGACAGAATGATATCTGATCTTACAGCAAATTTGGAAGCAGTTTGCATGTGGTTATTTCATATAGTAAACCTCACTATACTCAAGTATGAAAGGATGTTTTGCAAGGGGCTAAAGTCATGAAGCAAAGTTACAAATTAGAACGATGGAGACTATCCCATATCCCTTGGATGTGTGGCTCCACACCAGACTAACAGACCAATTAATCAGGAAGCTTCTTGGGTGCCTGGCTCAGTGGGTTGAGCCTCTGCCTTTGGCTCAGGTCATGATCTCAGGGTCCTGGGATGGAGGCCCGCATCTGGCTCTCTGCTTAGCGGGAGTCTGCTTCCTCCTTTATCTCTGCCTGTCTCTCTGCCTGCTTGTGATATCTCTCTCTCTCTGTCAAATAAATAAATAAAATCTTTAAAAAAAATCAGGAAACGTCTTGAACTTTTCTTCAATTTCAGAGAATCTGACTCAGCAGCCTTGGTGTGAGACTAGAGGGCTTTGTGTCAAAAGGTGTCCCAAATGTGAGAATCAGCCAGATTTGGGAAATACGGTTTAGGTCAGCATTTCCCACAGGGACTAGCCGTTCCATGGGATGTTGATAAGTGTCCTCAAAAAAAGAATCTTGTGGTCAAAGAAAATGCTTCCTTCTAGAAGCCTTTACAATGCTAATGCATATGGCAAATATCCAAGTTTCTGCCTTGTTTTGCAAATATATTTGACTCCTTCCCCCAACAGTACTCTATGAGACTCACATTGGGAGATGTTGTCAAAGGCTCCTACCATTAAGGTCATTACTATAGAGACTAGAGATGAATAATTTGATAGATATTGCATATTAATCTTATTTTGGAGTGTTCTAAAGGAAACTTATGGGGTAGGCCAGGATTTTCCTCAAAAAATAGTTTTGGATTGTCTCTGTAATTCAGGCAAGTGTTTCATTGAGACTCCAGATTTCCAGAGCTTGGAGCATGGTACCTCGTGTTACATTTGTTTTTATTAAATCAATGTATGGAGCCATGGAGCCATACTGCCTTGGGGCAGGATTTTTGTCTATTTTGTCTATTGCATTCTCCAGCCAGCTCTGCATATAAAAGTACCCCTCCCATAGAAGATAGTCCAATAAGTCAAGCAGAGAAAGTCAATTGTCATATGGTTTCACTTACTTGTGGAACATAAAGAATAAAATGGAGGACTTTAGGAGAAGGAAAGGAAAAGTGAATTGGGGTAAATCGGAGGGGGAGACGAACCACGAAAGACTGTGGACTCTGAGAAACAAACTGAAGGTTTTGGAGAGGAGGGGGGAGATGGGATGGGTGAGCCTGGTGGTGGGTATTAAGGAGGGCATGTATTGCATGGAGCACTGGGTGTGGTGCATAAACAATGAATCTTGGACCACTGAAAAAATGAAGTTAAAAAAAAAAAAGAAGATAGTCCAAAAATGTATGCTAACTGACAAGAACATTTTTAAGAAAGAAGCCAATGGATGAGAAGATTCATTACAAGAGAATATAATGGCTATCTTCAAATATTCAAAAATACAGTTGACTTGATCTGTATTGCTCTGGCTTATTAGAAAGTTCATCTTCAAAACCAGCCTCCAACAATGGAAGGGGCTTTCTCCCAAATAAGGAGCACTCTGAAAGGAATTATGCAAATAGTAGGTGACCACAGGAATATAGTGGAAAGAATTTTTGCACTGGGTAAAAGGTAGCACAAGCCTTTTATGTTTCTTCAAATTTAAATTAAATTGATTTTGTAACTCCATGTAATTCAAGATTGTGAAACTCACAAGATCGATACTGACAAATGAATGCCTGCTTCCTCAAATGTAAAATTAGGACCTGGATTGGAATATTTTCAATCAGTGGGACTTTTTTTTTTTTCCCCAAACAAAATCTTACATGGACTCTTATTCTATACAAAGTAAGCAGAAGTGGAGATGGTGAGTCAGTGATGGAATTAGGGCCTCTGCCCACTTGGTCCCCTCCTGGTCTTGGGGTTCCAGGACTCTCAGGATTCTCAGACAACACTTTGAAAATCATGGGGTTAGATAATTTGAGTTTGGCAGAAAAGTTCTAAAATTCTGATCTGAGGTACATAGAAAAGATTTCAAATATCAAAACAATCGCCACTTTATTCTTTGTTTTATGAGAACTTGGAATAAGAACTTGGTGCAATATAAATATAAAACCATATGTATGTATTTTTCTTTCACAACTAGTGGCTAGTTGGTTTTAGGCTTAAAACAAATACTTGAGATTTTAGACAAATATTTGGGATACTCATCCCTAATAAGTCATTACTGGGAAACAGAAAATTTGATTGCATTTTTTTCAAAATTAACAAATATTTACCTATTAAATTTTGAATGTAAAAGCTCATTCACAAAATTCTCTTCCTCAATATGGGCAAAGCTTGCAAGGTGAGCTCCAAATTCTTCACAAAATGCTTCTGCTTCTCTCCATGTCCTTTTCATCAGGACTTTTTCACTATGAAATACCTGGTTTAGTAGGAGAAAAAAAATGTTGACACTATCATGGATAAGGTGAGGTTGTTTAATTCTGGACAAGAAAATAACAGTAATATAATTGTCATTTTTCTATATTAAAAGCTTGACCCAGTAGGGAGAAATAATATTTATTGAACTAGAATGTGTCTATGCATCATAAAACTATCTCATTTTATTCTCACAACAAATTCATGAGGAGGATATAATGAGCTCAGTTTTATAAATAAACTCCTTAAGGACTCTTTTTTTTCCCCTCTAAATTTCCTGTAACTGGCACATACTTGTCCCTTAATAAATGTTTGTTAAGAGATGAGGATAGTCAGGCTACAAGAGGTTACAAATTTCTGGTCACACAACTACAAATAGGCAGAGCTAGGATTAGATCCAGTGCTCCCTGCTTCAGGAGCCCATGAATTTCTGTCCCACCAGATTGCCTTCTGACAAATTAGAATTGGTGGAATGATCATGAATCTGGCTGACCCACAGCAGGGAATGAGAAATGAGACCTGGGACCTAGGGCAGGTATATTACTAAGGTCTTTGGGTCTTTGCTGTGCCTAAATTCTCTGCTGTTTCTCAGCTGTCTTCACAGTAGCTGGAAGATGTCAGTCAAATGGAGAGTCTACTTCTGACTTTATTTAGGATCAAGGGTGAGGGTCCAAAAACACAGAACTCCAGATCCTAGGCCTCTGTGCCCTCCTCATTTTTAACTGCCTGATATTATGCCAGAGTCTCTGATGGCAGGCAGGCACCCTGCGGCCAGGCTTCAACAGACTGATTTGCTGCGACCAGAATGAATAGCTTTCTCAGTCCTCCGGGCCACAGCACAGCCTTTCCATCTTTTAAATTATATGTCAAAACTCACCTCCTCTGGGAACCTTTTCTTGAATCACTTAAAATTCATCAATCCCACCACCATGCCCATCAAACACACCATACATTTGTTGACATGTCAGGGTAATATATAGCAGGAAAAACACTGGACTAGGGGTCCCAAGACCAGGGATTTATTCCAACTCTGTCAATAAATAATTGTGATCTTGGGCAAATCACTTCATCTTGGCCTCAGTTTGCTAATTCCTAAGCTTTAGCTTACTGCTTTGTGAGGTCACTTTTATCTGATGAATTTATCTGATGAATTTAATGTAGGATTGTACATGTGTACATTAAATCGAACGCATTCACAGATATTTTATGACAAGAAGATTGTAGGTACTGATTTACATCTAGGATCTAAAACTTATATGCAAAAAGGCATTTCCTCACACATTTTTTTCACACACACACACATATATACACACATATATATCAACTGTATGTATTAGTTTGTTTGATCCTCAGGTGTCTGGCAAGTTGCAAAAGCTATTTTTAGCAGCAGAATGGTATTATTCCATAACAAAGACTATTCATTTTCTTACAAACTGTGGAATTGTACCATTTCAATACTCAGTGAGCGTCTGCCTTGTTCTTTTTATACTATGCAGTAAGAACACTATTGACCAGGGCCTTGACATCAGTCTTCAAGAAGAGACCTTCAGTATTTCCAGGGATACATCAGTCTTTTGACTTAAAAGAATTTTGGAATATAACTGAAAAGACAGAGACAGTCAGCATATATTAAGTACCTGTTCTGTGCCAGGCACTGTTCTGGAGTAAGGGAATTTGGGATACATGGACCAAACTGAAATAATGTTCATCCCACTGAGAATGCCTAGGAACCCTTGGCATCACCTTGAAGCAGCTGGCCAAGCCAGGCTCTGATTCCCAGTCCAAGTAGCAGGGGTGAAAGGGCCATCTCTCTTCCTGCTCAGTTTTCTCCTGTTTTCCCACTGGTTGCTTACACAGGGACATTGCCTTAAAGTGTCTACAGTCCTTCACTTCCCAGCGACCAGGTGGACTCCTTCCTCGCATGACAACACAGCCACCACTGTAGCCTAAAAGCAGAAAACAACACTTTTCAAATACCAGGATGACTAGAACATTTTGTTCTTAGAAGACAGGTCTTTAGGGGCACCTGGGTGGCTCAGTCATTAAGTGTCTGCCTTCAGCTCAGGTCATGATCCCAGGGTCCTGGGATTGAGTCCCGCATCGGGCTCCCTGCTCAGCAGGAAGCCTGCTTTTCCCTCTGCCCACTTCCCCTGCTTGTGTTCCCTTTCTCGCTGTCTCTCTGTCAAATAAATAAATAAATAAATAAATAAATAAATAAATAAATAAATACATTCTTTAAAAAAAAAGAAGACAGGTCTTTAGAATGTTGCACAATTCACATCTCATAATGAAGCACCCATGTAAGAACAATAAAGATGAAAAAGAAAGCTTTCCTAACAGAACTATCTCATTTCTCTTCCTTTCATCTTTGAAGAAAAGAATTGAAGATGGAAAAGTGAGGGAAGAGAGCCTGTGGAGACTGGACTTTGGACATTTTGGACCTCAGATGGCAAATGATAGGAAACTAGGCACTGTTCAACCTGGGACTGAAATATCCCGAAACCTCAATCAAATCCCCAATATTTCAAATGCCAACGTTCCTCTACTTTCAATTATTGAGCTTTTTTTTTTAACTGTGCAGAGAAAAATTTAGCCTACCATTTACTGAGCACTTACTCTGTATACTGTGTTTCGAAACCCCATGGTGAAAAATCAATAATGGAAAATGCATAGTGTTTATCCTCTGAAAAATAGATTTGACAGGGAAGATACATAAATGATGGATTCAGGGCAGATTGCAAGGTACATAACAGAAAGCCAAACTGTAAACCATGGGAGAGTGGAGAGAACGAGAGAAATTCTTTATGTGGTGAAACTCTAGAATAAAGGCAGATGTTAAGGAAAGGGGAAAGACTATCTAGTTCTGGATGAAGCTCTATGCTTTTGTGTATGTTTGAACATACTGGAAAATGAACCATATTTTTCCATAGAAACAATTTCTATGTTAAGATGCTCATTTGTCATCAAATCTATACAATTCATAGGACAGCCAAAAAGTACACCTCAACTTTCAGTGAATATTAGAAACAATACCATTCCAAAAATAGAATATGAATTGAGTAAGAATGAACCTGTTTTCTTGAAGCCAAAGTGATTATTCATTTATCTAAATGAAATTCAACAACAACATTGTGCATCTATATCTACATATCAGACTAGTTTGTATATTAGCTGCTAGAGATAGAAGGACAAAACAAAATAAAACAAAAAACCCCAACTCTTATTTTAGCACAGAGGAGACACAAACAATTAATTGCATTGAACATAATGTGTGATGTACTATACTAAAGGAGAGTTCAGATTTCTGTGGGACATTCCAGAAGGGATGGTGGAGACTGCCTCAGGATGTCAGTACGGGATTTGCAGGAAGTGACATTTGAACTGAACTTTGAAGGATGAAAAAGAGAAAAGAATTTTCAAGGGGTGCTGGTAAAAAAAAGCAAGCAATTATAGATGGAACATCTGAAGACTCTGACGACCTGGGGCCTAAAGGCACATTTAAAAATATAGTCACTTGGTACTAAATATTTGTCTTGCTTAATTTCTTTCACAAGGAATGGCTTCAATTTTTTTTTTTAAATACAGAGCAACTGGCTTTATCCTCGTCAGCAATGGGTGGTTATTTTATGCTCATAGAAAGACTAAAGAGAAGGGGAGTGAGAAGAAAGAAGACAGAGGAAGACAAATAAAGAGCCTCTCTTAAAGGGTTGGAAGAGTTTGTGCAAAAAGAGAAAGAATAGGGGGCTAAAGAACCAGTGTTTGTGTCTTCAACAATCCTGAGTTCACACCCCATGTTAGACGCCATGCATCACGGCCATCAACAAGAAGGTCACATTCCTGTGTGTGTGTCCATACTGATGTGTCAAAGAGACCCCACAAAGGTGAAAGTGACCAGGAGTAAAAAAAAAAAACATGACTCTATACTTGTATAGAAGAGAAGGAAGTCAAGAGAGTTGGTCCATACAAAGGCCATCAGTCAGCTCCATTGGCCAGAACAGTTAGTTCTAAAGCTGAATGAATGATTGGGGGCCACGCAGAGGGGAAAGATCACAGTGTGTAACTGCAACCTGCCGGGAATGGAACTTCGCAATCCTGTTCAATGTAATTTTGGAATGCAGCTCACGATCTAGCTGGTCATGAACAATACAGGAGATGCTGCATACTCTGTGTGATGAGGTTCTAATGAAGTTGAAGTGTGGAAATCCACATCGAAGCCCCGCATGTAATATGCTAATGCAGTTGCTTTAGTTGAAAGAGCAGGGGGAACATGCACTCCCTCTCAACGCCTCCATCTTTCCTTCCCAGCAACCTCTGACTTGGAGCCTGAAGTCTGGAGTTCTAGTCTCAGTACAAATACTCAGTAACTCAAAACTCAAACAGGTTAATTAATCACAAAAAACGTTGTCTGAAATGTGGAGATAACAATTCCTTTTCTTCTCTCTGGTTTTTGTGAAGATCAAATACAATAATGTATTTAAAAGCACCCTGAAAGATAGGAAGGTCTAAAACCACCCCCTAAGATGTTGCTTCTATTCTTATTTTGACTTTTCATTACAAAAGCTGGGTTTTGTGGCAGGAGTTCTGCCTGCATGTTCAAAGAATTTTTTTTTCCCGTGAACTCAATTTTTTTTTTTTTAGATTCCACCAAAGAATTCTTAAAAAGCTCGAATCAGCAAGTTTAAAATGTAATATACTTTTTTTTTGTTGGTCTTGCATTTTGTCTTACTTTTTCACATCAGACAATGATTAAATAGCTCTGGTTTTAGATACTATAGATACTCAACTCATCTTCATTAGTGGAGAAGGAGATGTTTGTGAACTGCTATGAAGATGAAAAGTGCTGTAGGAGTGTTATTGGTATTCTAAAGTGGTTAACTTAATGGAACATTTGACCCAAATTTTAGAGTCTCAGCCCCAAAGAAGCAGTAAAGCGGTGTAATAAAGGGAGACTGGGCTAAGGGAGATATAAACTGAATTTATAATCCTATATTGTGGGCATGCTTGCCAAAGCCAAACAATAAAGGTAGGGTATGGGGAAGAGTGGAGGGGGTTTTTCTTCCTGAGAAATTGTTCTCAAATTCAATCACTCATTTCCCACTGGAGAAGAAAAACTATCATCCTATTCCTCAGTGGTGAATCCCACATTTAAACTGATTCTCCTTTCCTGTCTTATCCTCCCTCTATCCCCCTTCACTCTCTCCATCAAACATGAATAGGATAACTTTAGGTGAATTAAGACCTTCCAATTCACTATTCTAGTCCTTTCCATTTGGCAAAAGCTATCTAACCATATAAATTGAACTGAGCTGGGAAAGCCTCCATCTTTCACCTCTCTGGTCAAATACCTGAAAGTAGACAAATGAAATCTATTTGTGGCCTCAGGGTAGGAGAGAACTGTAGCCAGGCCTTCAGAGCCTCTGGACAATTATTTTACTTGAGTCTGTCTAGTTATTTTCCTATCCTGCAATAACCCGTTCACATCCTTACTTCTTAGGCCTTGTGCCCTACCCAGTCTCCTTGTCTGCCCTTTTTTCCTCTTCATGCAGAAAAGTGATGCTATGAGGGGAGATTCCATGGAATGCTATCTATCTGCCTGATACTGTTAGGCATTTTATATGGTCTTTCTTTATTCAACTTCTAAAACTCTGAGATAGATATTAGCATCTGTAGTTTGCTAATGGAGAAATTGAGAAACAGAGGTTTAGTAACTTGCCTAAGGCCACATGGGGAGGGTTTGATGCAAAATTTGAAAACAGATTTAACTGAATGTAGCATGGTACAGAGTAGACAGGCATACAATAAATAGCTGTTGAATGATTGAATCTTCCCCTCGAATTATGTTCCTCCATTTCCATGGAGCTCCCTGTCATTCCCCCGGTCACATTTCTTTTCTGTGTGTGCCCACAGCATTTCCTTAAAGATCTACGATCCTATTTTTACCTTGTCTGACAGTTACTTACATTATAAAAAGATATGGAAATTTCCAAAGTGTACCCAGAGATGAGAATAAGTTTGTCCTCATTCATGTGCTGGCTCATTTCAGAACTCCAGGAAGCCTTAAACTGGACCCGCCTATCTATCTGATGGCTGGACAGGCTTCTCCTTGTTCTGTGGAGTCACTTTCAAGAAAAAGAGATCTGATTTGCTCTCCCAGGATCCCAATTTCCCTGTCATTGGCAGATTTCTATTGACTTGGGACGACTGGTGTAGATGCTCTAGAGTTTCCCCATATGAGTGAAACACAACTTTTCTGCAGTGGCATCTAGATCTAGAAACTAAACTTTGATCACAAAGCCTAAGTAACAGATAGATGCAAAATAGTGATCTCAAAGTGTTCCCCCTTCTTTGTACAGACAACTTGCAACTGTAATATAACTTGGAAAAGATTTTTGGGTGTCTTAACAAGAATGAACCCACTTTTTAAATTTTACTTTACAGCCTCCATTTATATTGAATCTTTAAGTACAAACTACATTTTAGTTTCTAGTGGATTAGCATCCCTAAATAAGAAAGGCCCCATTTTTTCCCCTTTAATTAGTGCTGTTAGTGAGTATAGATCAAAACTGGTTTTCCTGTTTTACCTGATTAGTTACTTCTCTTAAAATACCAAGTGTCACAGTCTCTTTGTTATTGTTTTAGTAAAATAGCAGGAAACTATCTCTTTATAAAAAATACCCCAGATATGAAGCTATGAAGAAACCCTTAATGAATCAATGGATCTAGGCATTGATCATTAGTGGCTGCTAACATTGCAAAAAGTGAGAAAAGTGAACATTATGTGCCTTCGGATAGAAGACATAACTACTTACGGAATGGTTTTCTAAAAGAAAAGAAAAGAAAATCTGAATTATATAATGCTTCGGACTCTAACTTTTTAAAAATAATAGAGTAGCAGCATATTAAACAGCATATACGGATTCAATAAAAAAGTCCAGACTGTAGGGAACTGCAGGACAAATAACCCATTTGCACAACAAATAAAATTTTTTAAAAATGGGAGGGGCAAGGAAGAAGTAAACATAGAGATTAAAATAGACTTTAAGAGATCTATCAACCAATTGCAATGTATGAATCTTTTTAGGATCCTGATTCAAACAAACTGTAAAATCCATCATATAATATTTATGAATAACTTAGAAACTTCAGCATTAACTAAAGATTTATGTTATAAAGTTATAGTTAATTACTTTTAGTTGTGATAATTATCTTATATTCATGTTTTTTAAAAAAGAAATATTTACTTTTTAGGGATAATATTGAAATATTTGTGGATGAAACCATTTGATGTCTGGGCTTTGCTTTAACAAAATATGGGAAGTGGGTGAGGGTATAGAATAAGCAAGACAGACTGTGAGTTCATAATGGATGACATGGGTGATGGGTATGTGGTGGGTCATTACACTATTTGGGGAACATAATACAAAGTCAAAAAAAGTGGCAGAACTGCAATTCCACCATAGATGGCATATTTTGATGATATGACGTAAGGACAGAGTCTTGGCAAAGTTTATAAAAAATAGCAGGCTTCCTGTTCAGTGGTCAGTTTATATAGTCAGTTTGGGCTGGATTAAGATTCTGACATGAGGACCAAGTTAATGGATACTTTCATGACAGGCAGGGGGAAAATGTGATTTAGGATGGTATTTCTGCAAAATGCAATTTAAAAGAAAAAAGAATACACAGAGGCTTTTATATTGCTATTTTCTTCAAATAAAGATTTACATTTTCATCTTATTCAGAGACAATTTACTCAATGTCAGTCAGCATGAGCAGCCAAACTGAGCATCATGATATTATTTTTGCTTCAGGGAGAACAGGAAAAGAGTAGTGCCACTCAAATAAATTATAGCAGAAACTTATGAATGACAAGGAGCTCTGCTTCAGTTCCAGATTTTAGACATCCAAATATGCCCCAAGGAAGATAACATTAAAAACCAAGATTTTGTCTACTCAAAATGTATTAATTTATTTTGACAGGTATAGACATTACTAACAAAATTCCAAAGTATATTAGAAATGAAACCTGAGCTATTTTTTTCCAGTAATAGTGTGACATGGAACTTTACTATTCTCTGCATTTTAATAATATTCATAGATTTGTGAACGAGAAGGTTGTTTATTGACTGAATTATGATGTTTCTTGTGTAGAGCCATGCAAAGTCAACAGTTTCTATACACATTTCCTAAACCAATGCTTATACACAAAAAATGTAATTTGTCTTAACTTCACCTTGTAGGCATCTTTAAAAAGAATGGTTTTTAAAAAAATAATAAACTATATATTTTAGCGCATTTTGGATTCATAGCAAAATTGAGTGGAAAGTACAAACTTCCCTTATACCTCCTGTCCCAAATACATAAAACTTTCCTCACTATTGACATCCCATACCATAAGGGTATGTTTGTTAAAACTTACAGTGACACATCATTACCACATAAAATCCATGATTTACATTAGGTTTCATTCTTTGTGTTGTACATTCTGTGGTTTGGACAAATGTATATCCACATATATCCACCATTGCAGTACCATATAGAATAGTTTCATTGCCCGCCCTCCCCAAATCCTCTGCGCTCTGCCTATTTACCTCCATTTATCTGCCTATTTACCTGTTAGGTAATCAGGAATACTAATCCCCCTAACCCCTGAAAACCACTTTTTACTAGTAATCTTTTTACTGTTCTATAGTTTTGCCTTTTCTAGAATGTCATATGGTTGGAATCATGTAGTATGCAGACTTTTCAATTGGCCTTTTTCACTTAGTAATATGCATTTGTTTCATTAAATATCTTTCAATGGCTTGATAGTTCATTTCTTTTTTTTAAGTTTTTATTTATTTATATCAGGGAGAGAGAGAGAGAAAGAGAGTGAGCATGATTGGGGGGAGGGGGAGCAGGAAAAGCAGACTCCCTGCTAAACAGAGAGCCTGATGCTGGGCTCCATCCAGGGACCCCGGGATCACGACCTGCGCAGAAGGCAGACATTTAACTGACTGAAACACCCAGCCGCCCAAGCCTTTTGTCCATTTTTAAATCTTGTTATTCATTTTCTTATTGTTGAGTTTTAAGAATTCTTTGTATATTTTGGATAAAAGTCCTTTATGAATGTGTTTTTTCCAAATATTTTCTCTTAGTGTGTGTCTTGTTTTCTCATTCTCTTGGCATTGTCTTTCTCAGAGAAGTTTTTAGTTTTAGTGAAAATTGTTTCTTTCATGGATTATGCCTTTGGTGTTGTATCTAAAAAGTCATTGCCTTACTCAAGGTCATCTAGGTTTTTTATTATGTTATCCTCTAGGAGTGTTATAGCTTTGTGATTACATTTAGGTGTATGGTTCCTATCAGTCAGTTTCTGGGCTCTCTAGTCTGTTCTATTGATTTGTCCTATTTATTTATTTATTTATTTATTTATTTATTTATTTATTTATTCCAATACCACCCTGCCTTGATTACTCTAGCTTTATAGTAAGTCTTGAAGTCAGGTAGTGGCAGTTCTCTGACTTTGTTCTTCTACATCAATATGGAGTTGAGGGTCAATATGGATCAATATGGATCAAGAAGTGTTGAGGGTGCCTGAGTGGCTCAGTTGGTTAAAGGACTGCCTTTGGTTCAGGTCATGATCCTGGAGTCCCATGATCAAGTCCCACATTGGGCTCCCTACTCAGCAGGGAGTCTGCTTCGCCCTCTGACACTCCCCCTCTTGTGCTTTTTCTCTCTCTCGCTCTCTCTCATTTTCTCTCTCTCTCAAATAAATTTATAAAAATCTTTTAAAAAAGATAAAATAAGTGTTGATAAGGAACATCCTTGCCTTGTTCCTGATGTTAGTGGGAAAGCTTTTATTTTTACCATTAAGTATGTATCTGTGGGTTTTGTAGATGTTCTTTATAAAGTTGTGTAAGTTCCCCTTTATTTCTAGTTTGCTAACAGTTATTAAAACAAATAGACACTGGATTTTGTCATATGTTTTTCTGCATCTATTAATACGATCATGTGACTTTTAAAAAATAACCCGTGATGTGATGGATTATACTAATTGATTTTTGGATGTTCAATCATCCTTGTAAAACTGGGATAAATGTCATTTGGTTATGGTGTTCAATTTTTTTTACATTGTTCTATTCAATTTATTAATATTTCATTGCAGACTTTGGCACTCTGTTCATGAGAGATATTGGTCTATAATTTTCTTTTCTTGCAATGTCTTTGTCTGATTTTGGTATTAGGGTAATGCTGGCCTCAGAATGAGACAGTAAGTATTCCCTTTGCTCTGTCTTCTATAAAATATTGCATAATTTCTTCCATAAATGTTTAGTAGAATTCACCAGTGAACCCATGTAGACCTGGTGCTTTCTGTTTTGGAAGATTATGAATTTTTGTTTCAATTTCTTTAATAGCTATAGGCCTACACCAATAATTTACTTCTTCTTGTGTAAATTTTGGCTGATTGTATCTTTAAAGGAATTGGTCATTCTCATCTAGGTTATCAAATTTGTGGATATAAAGTTGTTCATAATATTCCTTTATTACCCTTTTAATGTCTCTGGGATCTGTAGTGTTTCTCCCTCTTTTATTTGTGATATTAGTAATTTGTGTGTACTTTCTTTTCTTAGTGAGTCTGGATACAGGGTTATCAATTTCATTGATCTTTTCCAAGAACCAACTTTTGTTTTTATTGATCTTCTTTATTGAGTTCCTGTTTTCAATTTTACTGATTTCTGCTCTAATTTTTATTATTTATTTCTTTGACTTACTTTGGATTTAATTTTGTCTTCTTTTTCTAGTTTCCTAAAGTAGAAGCTTAGATTATTGATTTTAGATATTTCTTTTTTTCTAATATATGTGTTTAGTGCTTTAAATTTCCCCCATGCTTTAAATTTCCCCCAAACATTGCTTTCTCTGCATCTTATAAATTTTGATAAGTTGTATTTTCATTTAGTTTAAAATGTTTTAAAATTCCTCTTGAGATTTCCTCTTTGACCCATGTGTTATTTAGAAATGTATTATTTAATCTCTATGTATTTTGGAATTTTCCAACTATCTTTCTGTTATTGGTTTCTAGTTTAAGTCCACCTGATTGAGACCCACAAAATTTCATTTGTTAAGGTGTGTTTTATTACCAGAATGTGGTCTATCTTAGTGAACATTTCATGTGAGCTTGAAAGAATGCATAATTTGCTGTTGATGGATTAAGTAGTCTATAGATATCTGCTAGAGGGGTATTAAAATCTCTAATTGTAATAGTAGCTTCATCTATTTTTCCTTGCAGTTCTATCAGTTTTTTTCCTCATGTATGTTGATACTCTGCTGTTAAGTACATACACACAAAGGACTGTTATGTCTTCTTAGAATAGTGACTCCTTTACCATTATGTAATATCCCTTTTTTAATCCCTGAAAACTTTCCTTATTCTGCAGTCTGCTCTGTGAAATTAATGTAGCTATTCCTGCTTTCTTTTGATTAGTATTTGCATAGTATATCTTTCTCCATGTTTTACTTTTTAATCCACATGTATCTTTATATTTAAAGTGGGTTTCTTTTAGTCAACATATAGTTGTATCTTGTGTTTTGATCTGTTCTGACAATCTCTGTGTTTTAATTGGTACATTTAGTCCTTTGGCTAATTATTATTATATATTTGATATTTGAAAACTATTATGATAGTATTATAATAATATCTACCTTTCCTCAGGAAAGAGCCTGAGACCCCCCCTGACCCATTTCCTCCAGGAACAAATTTAGAGGTAACTTATTGTCTATCATTTCTTGGGGTAGACCTGATTGAGACCCACAAAGAAAAAGGGAGCAAGGTATCCAAATAGGAACTCATGCTGAGGTAAAGGAGTGTCAAGTCTAGGTTGGTGACCTCAAGACCCAAAGCTTGTTCCACAGGGGCTAGTTCTAGTGTAGTTGTGGCAGAAGACATTAGTTTCTCTGGAATTAACTAACCTGGCACAGTTTCATGTTTGGGGATCTAGAGCTGAGCTTATGAGAGTGAACTAATAGAGCTCTAACTCAGAAATCCTGGCTAATTTACCAGAGAAGTCCATGGAGGAGATGGACTAATAAGAATGATACCTAAGTAATGGGGCAGCATTCCACAGCAAAGTGGCAGTGACTGTGGACTGACAGAGGTGCCTATATGTGCCCATTCACTGTGCTTCAAAGTATAACAGACTATTTTGGACTGGGTAAGCCCCTGAGATTCTTAGACAATGAGGGGGGATGGTGAAAAGACTTTAGGAGGAAGAAACTGGACTTCCTGCTAATAAAGGCATACGTGGTCTTGAGCAATAAACTTATACCTTGAACCTGTCAAATGTCACGTTCATTATACTTTAAAAATGACCAGCCAGATATCACCCCTTGAGAACCTGTTGTAATTGTTTTAGTTGATTTAGGCATAAAGAAAATACCAAGGAAGCACCGAAGGAGGTGGACCGTGGGGTGGAAGGAATTTTAGTCAAAGAAAACAGGAGGGAGGAGTGCTATTACAGTCCCCTGTACTCACGAGGCTGATGTGCATTCCAGTGTGTGTACTGCACAGGCTCAGACTTCTGCCCTGCTGCTGTCCTCCAGGTGTATTCTCCTGGATCATTTTGATCTTGAAGAGCTATCCAAAAATAACTGTCCTTTGTTTTTACCACACTCCTGATCAAACTGGTAATAAAAGCCTGTTCAAACCTTAAAAACGGGAAAAAGAAATGGTTATAGTAAGTTTCTGGGCAATAAAAAAATGTCATTAAAGTATAATGAGGTACACAGAATGGCACCGGAGTAAGCTTTTCTGATGAATTCTTCAGAACATGGAGCAGAAAAACCCTCAAAGACCCCAGACATTACTAATACATGCCAAATGTCTGTGCAATTCCCAGAAATAGATGAGTGAGGAGAATTTGAGTCTCAAAGACAAGGCTTAATTCTTCAAGGAACAGAGTCCAGCTTTACGTGGTAAAGCCCATCAAGCTAGCAATATATTTCTTAGCACAACATGTGCCCTATTTTTGTAATTAGGTCACACAGCACATACCTTGCCATAATGTGTGTGCAATGGGGGAACTGGAAATGGGGAGGAAGAATGAACATTGCCAACATGGAGTTCACATGCACCCACCCACCACACTTGCCTGCTGTGAATGGAACAGAGATTGGAGTAGCAATTTTATGTCTCCCAAATTGGTTTGTTCACAAGCACATGGAGTCCTTGGCTTATTCAAGTGTGTTCAGATGTACGCACTCACTGAAGATAAATTTTAAACCCTAGGAACTAACCCAAGGATGTGCACCCACTAGTATTTTCCTCACAGCTGAATGAATTAGTATTCATTGATTGGTAGCAGTGCTCCTTTCCCAACATGAATGCGTCAAAAGTGAGTATGGAAGATTTGTATATATGCTTCCACATGAATATCTAATAGAAAAATGAGTATTAAAATTTCAGTAGCATTGAAATTTTAAGCTAAGTTGTAAACTGTCTTGAAAAATTTATTTCCAATGCATCTAAAGTTTTGAAGAAACGCATTTCAAGCAGTGGTAAATTTGGCCAGAACTGCTGAGTCAATGAGAAAGGGCAGGCCTGATGAAATTACCCAGGAAACCTAGGAAAGCAAATTAGACTTTTTCATCCAATTCTGGAATTATTTCATTACCATGCATCCTTATGTTGCTATGGGAAACAAAAGCAATAGGGTCATTCAAGAATAGAAGAACATCAGGCGCCTGGGTGGCTCAGTGGGTTAAAGCCTCTGCCTTCAGCTCAGGTCATGATCTCAGGGTCCTGGGATCGAGGCCCGCATCGGGCTCCCTGCTCGGCAGGGAGCCTGCTTCTTCCTCTCTCTGCCTGCCTCTCTGCCTACTGGTAATCTCTCTCTGTCAAATAAATAAATAAAATCTTTAAAAAAAAAAAGAATAGAAGAGCATCAAATGAAATGGTGGGGAAGGGAGAAAAGAGGACAGAAAAAGTAAAATTTTTAACTGCATTATGAACATCACTACCAACATTTAGTGATCTTGGGCATCCATGATACTCACCTTTGCAGAGCATATAGATTTTTATTATGCTTTAGTAAATATTTTCTGTACCCCATTAACAATCTAAATAGCACGCATTTGAAATTAGAAAAGTTCTTTTTTAACCAGATTGCAATGGCAGAATTTTATCTAAATGTGCTTCAAAAGGAAAGTACATAAAACTAAACATTGTCTAGATGCTATTGTAATTTTCCTTATGCTTCCAGTGGTTCATGCTCTCACAATTTAGGATCTGCTTTGTCTTCTCTGCTCTGAGAGAGTAACATTTTTATCAAGCCCAGCCAGTGCCTTTAACTGCTGTTTTAGGAGGCCAGCAGGCACTACATCATGGAGGCTATGGCCAGACCACCATCACTGTGCTGGTTCTAAACCCAGGAAACAATGCTGGTTCTATCATTACCTTGTACTGTGGGATTTATTGGATAATAGAGAGGAAATGTTGTCTGTGAACTTGGCCACTGATATCATTACTCATGACAACATTTTGCTTTTGTTCCTTATTGGTTTTAGATTTATTTAGTCCATCCACTCTGATTTGCTATTTTATTACTATTAATGATTGCTTAAAACAATAGAAACCTTGTTCTTCTTAAATTGGCAAGTATCTTTTAAGTAGTTGCTTATAATACTCATACATTATATCCTAAAACCTTCAAATCAGGACTCTAGTTTTCTTGGTACAGTTTAGAAGATATCATTGCTAATAAAGAAATTCAGTAAATATGTCTTTCTTTTAAATCATGTATTCTAAGAACTTAACTCTAGATTACAGCACGCAGCCTTTTGAGTGTCTATTTCCAACAGATAAAGAAACAAGAGGACATTTTATATTTGTTACTGCTTACTATTTGATTACCAATACTTAAAAGGGTTGTGAAAACTCTGGCTTACAGTAATAGAGCAGATGATCTTTTAAAGTCTTTTTTTGGCCCTTGTGTTTAGAATTCTTCATTTGAGAATATTCCAGAGATTTTTTTTTAATATTTGGTCTTTTTGTCTGGTTTTACTGGATTATATAATTCAAATGTTGTTGTGACTTAAAGAACAAAAAAGAAACCATAAGTAAATATTTTATATTTTTATTTGAACCAGAATAACATATCTAAGGAATTCAATAAAGCAAATATTGTTATTTTTTAGAAAAACAAATGATAAAATACTTTGCATACGTGTAACTACTTATAAAATCAAATTTTTAGGGAAATAATTCTTAAACTTGGAAAAAATTTTTTCCAATCAACTCCTTAAAAAAGTTAAGAAATCAAATGTGCATTTTCAATGTAAATAAGAAAAATATGTCTTGAATTTCCATCAGTTTGATGAGAAATTGTTACTCATGGTGTTAAACATTACATTTTAATTTTAAAAGTGCAATTTGAAGGCAACAATACTTATTTTTGGGATACATTGAAAAATTTTTTTCATTTCAAAATAAAATTTGCATTTCAAAAAATGCACACTTCAAAAGGAGATATTGTATATTTGAATCTCTAACTGAACATATTTCTTCATCCATTTAGCCATTGACCAATGTAGCTGAAAAAAGATGTTTCTTGTCTGTGAATAACACAACACTTAGCAGACAACAGTACTTAATGATTATGCTTGTATTACCTAAAACAAGAGATTGAAAAAAAGTAATGAACTGGATGTAGCTTCACTAGAGAGCTTATTTCAATTAAAAATAATAGTGGTAGTTTTACATTATAGTGATCCAGTTAGGAAGTGTTCAACTTTGAGCTGAATAATTGCAATGGGATTTCTTTTAATAACATAATTGTTAACATTTTTAATACCATACTCGAATAACTGACTCTATTGGTGAATGAATACAAAAATGAGAAATTTCTTTGTCTTTCTTTTAAGTAAAGAATAGAAATAAAATATTAGTAATTTTAAAATGGGAGACATGCATCATGATTATTAGAAGTTTTTGGTGGCATTCCTCAAGATCTAGAAATGTAAAGTTTTTGGCTATTGTTTATTGCAAAAGACTAGAAGAGAAATACAGACTTAAAAAAGATACTTAACATACACACAAAAAATAAACCCAGAAGAACAAATTCCAAACTGTTAATGCCAGTTTCCTTTGTTAACTGTGAATGGGAGAGAAATGGGATTATTTGGGAGGGAGGAGGAATGGAGGTAAGAGGGCACTTTGACTTTTTAGTTTATATTCTTCTGGCTTGCTTGAATTTATACCAATGAGAATGTTTTATTGCATAATTTTAAAGAAGATAACTAAAATAAGTTTTTAAAAAGAAAGTTAGGGGTACTTAAGTGGCTCATTTGGTTGAGCATCCGACTCTTGGTTTCTGCTCAGGTCATGATCTCATGGGTTGTGAGATTGAGCCTCAGGTCATCAGGATCCACACTCAATGGGAAGTCTGCTTGAAGATGAGCTCCTTTGCTCCTCCCCCCAACCATGCATGCATACAAGCGTGGGTGTGTGAGGGCGCTCCCTCTGTCTCTCTTAAATAAATAAATAAATCTTTAAAAATATATAAAATAAATGAAAAATAAAGGTAACTGCATTCTATTAAAAGCTATTATAACTAATAAATTCAGCAAAGTTCAGGATACAGTCAACACACAAAAATCAGTTGCATTTCTATATACTAACAATTAAGAATCTGAATCAATTCAATATATAATAGCATGAAAAATAAAAGAAATACTTGGGAATAAACTTAACTAAGGAGGCAAAAACTTGTACACTGAAAACTACAGCACAGTGTTGAAAGAAATTAAAGACCCAAATAAATAGAAAGACATCCCATGTACACAGATTGAAAAACCAATTGTTTAAATGTCTATGCTACCCAAATTGATCTGCAGAGTGAATGCAGTCTATGTCAAAATCCCCAAATGAAGTCTTTTGCAGAAATAGAAAAATCCACCTTAAAATTCATATGGAATTTCAAGGGATTTCAAGCTGAATAGCAAAAACAGATATGAAAAAGAATAAAGTTGGTCTCACACTTCTTGATTTCAAAACTTACTGAAAGTACCACAATCAAAAACCGAGTGGTACCAGCATAAAGACAGACATAGATTAATAGAACAGGATAGAGAACCCAGAAATAAACATTTACATATATGTTCAAATGATTTTCCACAAGGGTGCCAACACTGTTTAATGGGAAAAGCACAGTGTTTTCAACAATGATGTTGGGAAAACTGGATATCCTCTTGTGGAAGAATACACTTGGACTCTTCTTACATCATACCATTTACAAAAATTAACTGAAAGTTGATCAAAGACCTAAACACAAGAGTTAAAATTATAAAACTCTTAGGAAAAAAATAGAGGACATTTTTCATAACATTGAATGTGGCAATGATTTCTTAGCTATGACACCAAAAGCACAGGCAACAAAATAAGAATGAATAATGTGGACTTAACCAAACTTTAAAACTCTGTGCATTGAAGAGCATTGAAGAGTGAAAAAGCAACCTAAAGAATAAGAGAATGTATTTGCAAATTATGTATCTTATATGGGATTAATATCCAGGCTATATAAAGAAATACTACAACTCAAGAACAAAGGATGAATACTCCAATTAAAAGATTGGTAAAAGACTTGAATAAACATTTCTCCAAAGAAGATATACACATGCCAATAAGCACATGAAAAGACTCTCAATGTCACTAGTCATTAGGGAAGCACAAGTTGAAACCACAATAAGATACCATTTCATACCCATTAGGATAGCTATTATATAAAAACAACATAACAAGTGTTGGTGAGGATGTGGAGGAATTGGAACTCCTGAGCACTGCTGGTGGGATTGTAAAATGGTGCTGCTAATATGGAAAACAGTATGGCTGTTCTTCAAAAAACAAAAAAATAGAATCATATCATTCAGAAATCCCACTTCTGGGTCTATTACCCAAAAGAACTGAAACCAGGGACTTGAAGGATATTTGTATATTCAGGTTCATAGCAACATTTTTCACAATTTCCACCAAAAGGTGGAAATATCTCATGTCTATCATACAAATGGTTGAACAAAATGTGGTATATACACATTATGGAATATTATTCTGCTTTAAAAAGGAAGGACATTCTGACACATGTTACAGCATATATTAACCTGGAGGACATTAGACTAAGTGAAATAAGCCAGATACAATAGCACAACTACTACATGATTCCATTGATGTGTTAACTTAGAGCAGTCAACTTCATAGAGACAGAAAGTAGAATGATGGTTGCCCAAAGTTGGGGACAAGGGGAAATGGAGAGTTATTATTTAAAGGGCACAAAATTTTAGTTTGGGAAGATGAAGAAGTTATGGAAATGGATGGTGGTGATGATTGTGTAATAATACGACTATACTTAATGCCACTGAACTGTATACTTAAAAATGATTATAATGATAAATATTATGTTCTACATATTTTATCACAATAAAAAATTAACTACAAAAGTGTTTAGGGGGTATGGTGGTTTCAGGAAAATAGCAGAGCTGTAAAAATGCTTGGAAATAATGTATATTTAAACCTAGGAGGGGGTGCCTGGGTGGCTGAGTTGTTAAGCATCTGCCTTTGGCTCAGGTCATGATCCCAGGGTTCTGGGATCCAGTCCCGCATCGGACTCCCTGCCCTGTGGGAAGCTTGCTTCTCTCTCTCCCACTCCCCCTGTTTGTGTTCCCTCTCTCGCTGTCTCTCTCTGTCAAATAAATAAAATATTAAAAAAATAAATAAACCTAGGAGAAAATGAGATATTGCAGGATTTCTTACTTTTGGCAAAATGCAAAAAATTAAATGTCATTTGGATTATTTTATACCAAATATTCCATGGCTGATTGATTCAAGATTTAGATACATATGGATTTACATGATTATCCATGGTAACTCTGGAATGCAAGTTTTGCAGTCATGCACTATCTGAAAGTAAAGTGTCCAGGCCTGAAAAAATTTTGTAACAGTTAGCAAGAAAATAACATTCTGTTATTCCCCAGTAAGGGTCTGTTTTTCTCCCCGCCTCTATTCCACAAAAGTGTTAAATGTCCTAGACCAGGAGCAGTTGCCTGATAACAAAAGAAGCAATCTGTAGCAGGTGGTTCTAATTGTGCCCATCAGATCTGTCCTCAATTGTGCAGAAGAGTGGAAAATCAATTAGCAACTACAAGCTTGAGCACTGGTGAGTGACAGGAGTGTCTTCACTCAAACAGGAAATCAGCAATGGAAGAAAATGATTACCAAGGCAGCTAGTGGACACTCCTGGATCTGAGGCGACTTTCCATGACTGTCCAACCTTCTCAGACAAGAGATGGTGTTGAAAAATTTTGTTGTGCCTTGTCAGTCAAAGAGTAGGGTGTAGTGTGGGTCATTGTTTCTTACCTGAAGGAGTCTGAGTGAATAAAAATTAAGAGCACCGGGACTTTCCTTTCCTCAACCTGCATGTCCTTGTGTTGTAGTCACTGCTTTGGGTGTAGACATGTTTGCACGGCAGTGTACATGCGTGTCAACTCTCTGGGAGAGATGCCTCACTGGGACTAGTGGAGAGCACTGCAGGAGCTTGACTGTTCATCGAGTAGCATACTAACTAGCACAAGGTCACCTGGGTGGGCCTACGAGGTTGTGGATGGAATGAAAACAAACTTATATATGCTATAGGTCTGCTTTAGAGTTGGACTGTACATTAGTATTGGCTACTGAATACACTTTGTCAAAGAAACAAGTCATTTATAACATAGTCTTGTATCCAGTTTTGGAGGAAATGAAACCAAGGAAATTTTTTTTCCCCCAGACACTCTCTGTTATTTGTAGGAGGCCTCCATTCTTAGAAAATGAAGCCTTTGACTGCTAACAGATTCCTGCCCTACTTAGGTCACTGTGGCATTATAGGTTATCTGTAATGTCCCTTTGTCGGTTTTTTTTTTAAGGTTTTATTTATTTATTTGTCAGAAAGAGAGAGAGAGAGAGCACAAGCAGGGGGAGTGGCAGGCAGAAGGAGAAGCAGAGTCCCTGCTGAGCAAGGAGCTGATGTGAGACTCAATCCCAGGACCCTGGGGTCATGACCTGAGGTGAAGGCAGATGCTTTACCAACTGAGCCACCCGGGCGTCGCTGTAATGTCACTTTGAATTTATCCATTTATTGTGTTCTTCCACTTTTTTTTTAACTTGTTTCATATTTCTATGTTCTATCTTTTTAGCTGCTGGGCTGCAAGTGGCACCTGGACAATTACACCATGCCTTTAATTTTGTTTGTATAGCATGCCAGTATTTAATACGGTACCACTCACAATGTAGATATTTAATAAATAATTTTCTAATAAATGCTTGATTATTGGTTTTTTGCATTGTCATATAGCAGATGAAAAATAATTAACACAGTGCCAGGTATGTGTTCAATGAATATTACACAAAAAAAGAAAAGAAAGAATAAGACAGAAGAAACAGGTGAAACAATCAGACTTATCCTCTTCAGTGAAAAACGTAATTAAGTTATAATTAACAAAAGAGCATAGATTCATTGATCAGGCTCTTGAATAAAGCCCAATATTAGCTCACTTACTGGAGGACTTCTAACCCAAGAGCTTCTTGAAACATTTGGATGGGTGATCAAGTTGAAGATAAAGGCTTCCTTCTGCCTGGCAGCTGGGAAGAAGGAAGGTAGAACCAAAACAACACTGAGATACATCAAGGGTGGTGCTATTCCTGAAGGAAGGGACTTCTGAACACAAAATGTCTCACTAGGCAATTTATTTTGCCAACTGCTGTCAATCCAGTCATGTACGTGCACGCGTGTGTGTATGTACACATTCTGTGCATGTTGGAAGGAAAGACTGGGAAAGAAAGTGAGAGGTAACAGGAGGAAGGAAATACTGGTGGCTTTGAAAGTTGACTTCCTCTGCAAGGAGAGCAGAGAAAGCAATAATCCCTTCTACAGGTTAGACCTATGTCTGAAATGTCTCTAGATAAAATCCTAGTGTCAATTGTATTGTTTCCTGGTCTTCAGTGGATACTTTTGAAGGCAGTGGCCTCGGTAAAAAAGCAAGTGGCTAGCTTTGCAGATGTAGGTTCCCATGCAACCACCGAAGGGTTCTACCTTGTTTCTGTCTTCAGCCTGGAGGAACTGGTTTCCCAGCCCTCATTGTTCTCCCGGCATTGATAGTGACACTGAGGTCACTTCCACTGTTGGTACTTTTATTCTCTATTACGAATCTATAGCATGTTGCAAATTCTGTGGAGTGTCAAAAGGACACAGTTTCTCTGTTAGTATGGAGAAGACACCTGTGCACAGAGAAGTCTACGTCTAAGCAAATATAGAGCTTAAGAAGCAATGGGGAAGCATTTGAAAATCCTCCACACTTTAGCTATACTTTTATTTAGAAAAACCCCACATAACTCATACACATTACATTAAAAACACACTTAATTTTTAAATAACACATTTTGTTTCCATTACAAGACTTTAGATAAAATCTAAATACAATCGAATACATTAGCAAAGCTAAATAATTAATAAAACTTTATGGAAAGTAAAAATCATCTTAAATTTTTTCTTTGTTACTCAAAAATTGATTTAAGAATAACGATGTATGATTTAAATTCATCTCAATCAATAATTTAAATAATTTAATATTCTAATGTACAGTATACTTTAGATTTTGACAAGTTACTGATTATGGCTAGATTTTATCATCCCAGGAGCCCTCCTGTCAAAAAAGTCCGGTCATGTTTCTGATAGAAAATTTCTATCTCACCTGTTTGTAATGGTTACAAGTGCAGGAGGACAGTAATAACCACTGGAGGCGTGGTCAAAACTTCGAAGGACAGTGTCAATTTTGTAACAGAATCCACCATGTCTCTCCCATCCCTTAAAAAAGGAAATAAGAAAGTTAAGGACATAATCTGATCTAAACAGCAAAATATTGTTTTTGTGTATTCTCACTCAAAAGTCAAAACTTGAATTTTTGTCTTGAACTCTTTGTATGTATCCTATCTGGTAATACCATTAGCTATAGCCACTTCTATATTTATTTGATTAATGATTAAAACCTAAAAGTTTTAATTAACCTGAAATCTTAAAAAACCTAAAACAGATGAAAATAAAGGGGCCACTCAGGATTCTTTCTTTCTCTTTCTCTGTTCAGACTTACAGAATTTCATGGTTCCTATAGGATGGTAGAAATTAAGAGTGTTGGCTTTGAAGGCAGAATGCATGGGTTTGAATACTGGCTCTACTACTGTGCAACTTTATTTAGTTTCTAAATGTCTAAATTTTCTCCTGTGTGAAATGAAGGTAATAATAGTATTCCATGGAGTTGTCCTGAGAATCAAATGGACACAGGGCAGACAGAGATCTTAAATAGAGCCCAGAACTCAATATGAGCAGAGAGGACATACGTATCTAGATAATAGTGTATTTTTTTCCACTTTCTTTCCTATTGCTTATTTCATGTTATCCCACTCAGATTCACTGAGGTTAGAGACCTGGATAAAGTCACAAGCTAGTGGACAAGCTGGCCTGGAACCCAATTCTGATGCAATCCAGGATAATCTTAGCTGGACTGCAATATTTCCAAAAAGAAACAGTCTTAAAAAAAAGTATATATATATAAAATTCCTAAATCAACTGGCTATCCTTTGAGAGAGAAAGCAAGCAAGCTTTGGCACTTAAACAAAAATGATAAATGTGTAGCTCCATGACTCCGCCCTGAGAGCAATGAAAGGTGGCTCTGTTCTTTAAAATCATATACTACAGGAGACATGCAGTCATTAGTCTTCTATACTTTAACTGAGTTATTTTAGTCCTTTTTCTTCCAATATTATAAAATCACATCACTTGCACCTATCTATTTTTATGTATTCACCAGTTTTTTTTTGTATTCATGAGTATTAAAATACACTTTATTCTGTGTCATGCCAATACTTGCCAGATTTTGATCAGATATAAAATGATTTCTGCTATATTTCTTACAAAAGGTCTCAGTCTTGCAGTAAATTAAAGAAAACCTTATTTTAGAACTCAGCTATTTTAGTTCAAAACATATTATTAAATGAGGTGTGGATCACAGGATTTCCACATCCAGCCAGGCAGGATGGGCTCTGAATTCACTCCCTTAACCTCTTCCCATAACCTTATCTGTGTGAGTAATTGACAGCTCCAGCCAGAAGCCCCTGGATCACTCCAGATGGGGTGGGAGGTTAGACTGCTTTTGTATTTGGAAGGACAGGCAGAGGAAGGCTGACAATTTGACCTTTCTAACAAAGTATTCCTTCTTCATTAGTAGTTTTCAGATCACAGCCTGCTTAGTAAAATAAAAAATCTGAGAACTAAACAGGCTCAAGAAAATTGGCAAGGGGAGGGATGTGGCAGAGTAATGACCAGAAAAACAAAGGCTCTTTACTACAAGCCTTTGTCTGCACAATGAAAGTGGGAAGAATAATTGATTGTATCTGTGAATATCTTTTGTACATGAGGCACCATTTCATTTTAAATGATGATGATGACAGTCAGTACTGAAACATTTGCTTATATTATACAATCCCAAAAAACTCAGAGGGAGTTTTTTTTTTTGGTTTGAATTTATCAAAAAACTCCTCCCCCCCCCTTATGTAGTGCCTTCATTCCTGTGACTTATTCATTCCACAACTGGAAGTCTGTATTTCCCACTAACCTTCACTCATTTTGCCCAACACCACCTGCCCACCCCACCCCTGGCAGGCAACCATCCAGTTTGTTCTATATATTCATATGTCTGATTCTGCCTTTTGTTTATTCATTTGTTTTTTTAGATTCCACATATGAGTGAAATCATATGGTACTTGTCTTTCTCAGACTTATTTTAGTTAGCTTTATATTCTGTAGGTCCATTTGTGTTAGTGCAAATGGCACGATCTCATCCTTTTTTTTTTTTTTTTAAGATTCCATTTATTTATTTGCCAGAGAGAGAGAGAGCACACACAAGCGGGCAGAGGAAGAAGCAGGCTCTCCACCGAGCAAGGAGCCTGATGCGGGACTTGATCCCAGATCCCCAGGACCATGACCTGAGCCGAAGGCAGCCGCCCAACCAACTGAGCCATCCAGGCATCCCACAATCTCATCCGTTTTTATGCTTGTGTAATATTTCTCTGTGTATGTGTTGGGTGTGTGTATGTGTGTGTGTACACCACATCTTCCTTATCCATTCATCTATTGGTGGACACTTAGGTTGCTTCCATATCTTGGCTATTGTAAATAATGCTGCAGTAAACCTAGAGGTGCATACATCTTTTCAAGTTAGTATTTTTGCTTTCTTTGGGTAAATATCCAGTGATAGAATTATTGGATCATTGGTATTTCTATTTTTAATTTTTGAGGAACCTCCATACTATCTTCCACAGTGGCTGTACCAGTTTACATTCCCACCAACAGTACACGAGTGCATAAGTGTTCCTTTTTTTCCATATCTTCACCAACACTTGTTATTTCTTGTGTTGTCGATTTTAGAGATTCTGACAGGTGTAAGGTAATATCTCATTGTGGTTTTGATTTGTATTTCCCTGATGAGAGCTATGTTGAGGATCTTTTCGTGTATTTTTTGGTCATCTGTATGTCCTCTTTGGAAAAATGTCTATTGAGGTCCTCTGCCCCATTTTTAATTGGATTATTTGGGGGGTTTTTTTTTAGGTATTGACTTATAGAAGCTCTTTATATATCTTGCATATTAACTTCTCATTGGATACACTATTTTTAAATATCTTCTCCCATTCATTAGGTTGCCTTTTTGTTTTATTGATGGTTTCTTTCACTGTACAAAAGGTTTTTATTTTGATGTAGTCCTAATAGTTTATTTCTAACTTTGTTTCCCTTGCCTTAGGAGACATATCTAGAAAAATGTTTCTACTGCCAATTGAGAAAAATTACTGCCTTTGTTCTTTTCTAGGAATTTTATGATTTTGGGTCTCACATGTAGGTTTTTAATCCATTTGAGTTTATTTTTGTGTGTGGTGTGAGAAATATTTTATTTTATTTTTTAATTAATTAATTTATTTTTTATTCATATATCTTTTTCTTAACATCTTAATTTATTTTATTTTTTCAGTGTTCCAAGATTCATTGTCTATGCACCACATCCAGTGCTCCATGCAATACGTGCCCTCCTTAATACCCAGCACCAGGCTCACCTATTTTATTATAAATAAAAAATATTTTATTTTATTTTTAATTTTTAAATATTTTATTCATTTATTTGACACAGAGAGAGCACAAGCAGGGGAAGTGGCAGGCAGAGGGACAGGGAAAAGCAGGCTCCTCGCTGAGCAGAAAGCCCAAAGTGGGGCTCAATCCCTGGACCCTGGAATTATGACCTGAGCAAAAGGCAGACGCTCAACCACCTGAGCTACCCAGGTGCCCCTGTGAGAAATATTTTTAAGTTGATTTTGCATGTACAGACTGTTTAGAGAAGTGCACTGAAGCAGTTGGCTAAAGGAAAGGAAACTTTTGAAACCATATTCAGATTGATGCATAAAGAAATTAATGGGACTTTCATCATAAAGTTAGAGAACTGGCTTCAAACTTCAAATTTACTCTGAACTTTAAATACTAGTAATGCTAGCCAATAAAGGGAAGCAAGTGTACAAAAGTTTGAATAGAACGTCAGTTCTCTTTCTGCTGTATAAGGAGTTAATCTCCTTTTTAACATAAATACAACATATTGAGTTGCCTTGAAAGCCATAGTAAGTCATATATTTTTTCAATATTTCTGATCAGATAGGGATTAGATCAACAATAAGCTCTAAGTAATTCAGAAATTATAATCATTAGATAAATGCTTAGTAGCATGTCAGCTATGGCATAGATATTATTGACCTAGAGGATGAAGAGTAATTCATACCTATACACACTAACTAATGAATAAAATGCAGTTTCTTGGAGAGATGGGTCATCACTTCATTGAAACATAAATAACTGGATTAGAAGAGAAAATAATTAAAGAACTGCATAAAAATTCTGGTTTGGGAAAATTTTGAGATGCATACAAATCTCTAATATTTAAACTCAAAGTCTTTAGTGTGTGTGTGTGTGTGTGTGTGTGTGTGTGTGTGAAAGAGAGAGAGAGAATGCATGTGTTGAGAACTTTAATGCAGGATATTGAATGTACTTTAAGAAATTTTAAACATAAGTCTACCTTTTAATTTTGAACCTAAAATACTATGTATTTTTTATTACTTTAAGTACTGAAAATAATTATGTTAAGTACCAAAAATCATTTACTACTTAAAATATGAAAGTATTGGGTGCCTGGGTGGCTCAGTGCGTTAAGCCTCTGCCTTCAGCTCAGGTCACGATCTCAGGGTCCTGGAATGGAGCCTCACATTGGGCTCTCTGCTTGGCAGGGAGCCTGCTTCGTCCTCTCTGCCTGCCTCTCTGCCTACTTGTGATCTCTCTGTCAAATAAATAAATAAAATCTTTAAAAAATATATGAAAATATTTTTATTATCTCTTCCCAAATGATAAATATATTGCAAATATGCACTTCTTGCCATTACTCTATTCAAATATTTAAGTTTAAGAAGAGTGAAAAGGAAAATAGGACTCTGAGTTTAGAAGTTCACTCTCCATCAAAGGAATGTGTTTCTTTTCATTCTGGGGGTCTTCGCTGGAAGAATGCGAAAACCACCTGTGAGATGGGGCATCAGATGGCACTCACTGTTTGAACAGATGGTATATCAGGATCATTTATGTTTCTAATTTCAAAAGAAAAGTAGTTTAGGTTGAAGAAGCAATGGAGCTGTAAATCCTTCACATGCCCCTAGCTGATAATTGCTTGGCTAGAAAAGGCAGCCCACGGGGTGCTTGGATGGCTCAGTCAGTTAAGCATCCGCCTTTGGCTTAGGTCATGACCTCAGGGTCCTGGGACTGAGCCCCCGCATCGGGCTCTCTGCTCAGCGGGGAGCCTGCTTCCTCCTCTCTCTCTGCCTGCCTCTCTGCCTACTTGTGATCTCTCTCTGTCAAATAAATAAATAAATAAAATCTTTAAAAAAAATAAAAAAATAAGGCAGCCCAAGGTCAGAAAAAAAGGGAGGGAAGGAGAGGAAGAACAGAGATAGGGAGAGAGGGGAAAGAGAAGAGGAGAGAGCAAAGGCAGGTGTGAGAGGGAGAGAGAGTCACTTTAAATGGCTGTTGCATAAATTATTCTAGTTATGAACTCACTACACTAAACACAACGTTAATAGCACTTACCTCTCGACAGCCTGATTCAGTGTCAGAAAGGACATGGCCTACTTTCTTACAAATGTAAAAAAGTGTTTCTTCACAATTTTTAACTTTCCAGTGTCCCTCCTAAGTGGAAAAATGTTACAAGATGAACGAACAAACTTCATTATTGATGCTGATAGGCAACATCAGTTATTTTGAATAAAAACATGATTAATTATAAGTTTTTCAGGATGGGGTAATGAGTCAGGACTTTGTGTGGTCCTTAGAAGGGTTGACACTCTCTCTACATGGGAGTGGGAGGCCCTGCTTTCTCCAGACTATGGACAATTCTAAGACACACAATCCCAGATTGGTGGGCAGGAGAGGAGGGGCCACTAATGTTTCTTGAGGGTGTGCTAGGCTTAATATTGGGTGATTGTCATATATAATATCAATGTTACTGCGAAGTAGGCATTCTTATTCCCATTTTAAAGGTTGGGTTTAATATATGCATAAGGTCCTATCGTCAGTAAAATTTGGAAGTAGGATTTAATACCAGGCTCAGCCTGGATTTACATTAAGCTGCTTTCAATTTTTCTTTTAAAAGGATGGGTTAGAGCTGTGAGTCTCAATGTTTACTGTGCACCAGAATTATTTGGAAGGGTTACTAAAACACAGGTGACTGGGCCTCATAATCAGTGTGTCTCATTTAATAGGTCAGGTAGCACCCAAGAATTTGCATTTCTAACAAGGTTTCAATTGATGTTGATGCTGCTGGTTTGGGGGCCACACTCTGAGAACAACTTGGATGAAACTATCCCTGTGACCAAGTCAAAATGCTGCTTCCTCTATTTAATCACTTCTAAGTGTAAAACCAAATGTTTTGCTACTTAATGAATAAACCTGATGCTGGGGGAATGGCTAGAAGCTGCCATGAATCACCCTAGATAACATTATAATAGCTGAACTACAAAGTTCAAGCCACGATGTCCTTCTTCATTACTAATTTTCCAAAGCCCCACTCCATTTCTTCTTTATATGACAGGCGCAAACTTTCATGTCTCCTAGTCTGCAGACGGCTGCTCTAACATCCTACATTAATAATGAAATACAATAACTGCTAACAGATTAAAATTTTATCCTCCCAAAGGGTTTGTTATTTTAACACAAATCAGACCTTTAGGCTAAAAGCATACAATTCAAATTTTAAGTGATATCTCAGGCAAGCAGGGTTTTAGGGGAATATGAATACTGTATAGGAGGCTGACTCCTTCATCTGTAAGAGCAGCTCTGGAGACCCCTCCCCCCCAAGTCTTCCAGCAAACCACCCAGCTAAAGGATAGTGTCAGGCATACTGTCGTGGCTTAATAACAATTGGAGGGATGGATGAATGGATAAACAGTTTCCTAGGCTCTCACATTCAAATTAGGCATCAACCATGCTTAGGTAACTTGTTAATTATAATAATTATATTCATATTGAGCTCTACTTCAAGGGAATAAATGTTACCTTTTTTGCATCTACTATTTAAGGAGCTACTGAGCTACCAGAAAGGGGGACACAAGAATCACACTTATAGCGGCATTGTTCTGACACATTCTGTAATATTAATACCTGTCCTTACTCTCTTAAATATAATTTTTCTGTCCAAACATTCACTCCTGTTCTGTGAACATGCTAAGTGAAATACTGATGTCTGTCAAATGAAAAAGGAGACCATCAGTAGGAAATGAAGGTCATCTTAATTATCTCAAAACCAATGAACCAATAAAGCATCAAATATTGTAGAATAAACAGTGATGGCTTTCAGCAGTTAGACCCAAGACAAACATTTAGAGAGGTCATTGTTTGTCTCTCTTCAAATGTGACCTGAGTACAACCTTAGCATTTAAATTGTAACTGAGCATATCTGTGACAGCCTAAAAGATAACACAATGAAATGGGCTATAAGAGTAAGTGCTTAGAACTTTTCTAAGTTTGGTTGGCACAGTTACTTTGTCAAGCTACTTAAATAACATTTAATAAGCTGCACTTGGTATAGTATCCTGGTAGTAGGAAAGAGTAAGAATGCCTACCAAATCCTATTGACTAAAACTCAAACCAGTGAGGTTAGTTGCTATCTGATCAAAAAGATTAAGTCTCTTCTAAACATATAATAAACGCTTCAGATGGCTTGGGATTAAACTAATTTTGTATAATCTAATCAGATGCTTTAGATAAATGAAAGACTAGAGCATAGAGATAAATGTGATGTTAAGACCACTGGGACCATTATATACACGTGAGGAAAAGAATGTAATATATCACATTATATACACGTGACTCAACTCCATTAAGTCACAGTTTTTAATGGGGTTACACACACTGTAGAAATCCTTTTATGTTAATAGGATATGGAGCTTAAAACCCATCAGTCTCTAATTTCCTGACAGTTCAGATGTCTCCTCACATCTTCACCATAGAGGTCAATGGCACCGTCATCCACAATCATGGCGGTTGCTCAAGCCAAACACCTACACTGTTGGCACCCTACATCTAATCTAGCAACAATTTCTATCCTCCAAAGGATCTTTGAATTTCTATGCTTGTCTCTAAATTCACTACCCCAATTCAACACTGGAGCAGCCTCCAAACTGGTTTCTCTGCTTCCATTATTCCTCTCTCTTATCTCTCTATGTAATAGCCATGGTTGCTTTTTAAAATGTAAATCAAACCATGCCTTTCATCACCTTGAAGCCCTTTTGTCATTCTATACCAGGCCTGTCCTGTGAGCCTCACATTTTTGGTTTCCTCCTGCCCCCTCTCCTATGATTCCCTCGTCAGTTCTACCTTCAAGCCACACTGGTCTTTCTGATTATTAAACATGGAAAGCCCTTAGCCTTCCTTTGGGCTGTTATACGAGCTGCTGTCCCCTGTCTAGAATGTTCTTCCCCAGCTCCTCAACAGGTTTTTTGTTTTGTTTTGTTTTTCAAGTCCCCGCTGAAACATCACCTCCTAGAGAGCCTCTCCTGACTGTCCTGTCTCAAGTAGCAGCCCCAACCCAAGTTTTTCACCATTGGGTCACCTATTTCCTCAAAGCTATCATCATAAATATAATCACCATGTTTTTCCTGTGTGCACATGTTTATTGCCCTAACATGGAAGCCCCAGGAAGAGCAGGGACAGTGTCTGTCTTGGTCTCTGCCACAGCCCAAGTCCCTGATGAACATGGTCCCCAATACAAGTCCAGCAAAGTGAGGATTAAACAAACAAATCAACTTACAGATTGCTCTGCTGAGACACATTGCTGGCTTCTATTTGGAAAAATTTGGGGTTCAAGTGTGTGCCAATTAGTAAAGGTGACTGAGGTGCCATTAGACCATTCAAAGGAAACTGGAATTTTATTGCTGCTCAAACCAATCCATGTTTCTGATGCATTTTCTGTAAGAGATAAATGTAAATTACAGGAATCCTATTATATGCAAAGGAGATAATGCACCGGGCCTGTTACAAATGATTACTTCTTTATTCCTTCATGCAATAAAACCTGTTTAAGTCTTGGTATAAAATATCTACTTAGATCTTTTTCCCCTATACTACCCCATCTGCTGGACATAGACCTTGGAAGTGGGACAGAGTGTGATCTAAAGCCAATGCAAGGACAAAGCTTAAAAGCAAGTCAGATTGCTAGGACTCTAATTAGTTCTTGCTACTATATGAAAAGTAGATGTGAACTGTATGGTTTTGCCTCTGCCTAGAAAAAGGAAAAATAGGAAGGTCAACTGGATTAGGAAAAGGGCACTTAAAAAAAATAAAACAAAAAAACCCTTTACAATATATTTTTTCTTGCCTTTTTTTTTTTTTGCCATGAGAAAAAAAGAGCAGAAACTCTTAGAAGCATTAAAATGGGAGAAATGGGGTTGCTCGAAAAGTAAATAAAGTTTGACAGCCCAGGTAAGGTGAAAAGACCCTAGGAGGCTGAGAGAAATGTTCAAGTGCCCCTATTGAGACAGAGGCAGCCACAGGATTCTTTTAATCTCAAATGCAGGAGGTGAGAAAAAATGACAAAGAAGGATTTTTGTTTTCACTCTAAACTAAAACCTAACATTCAAAAGGTCACCAGAGTAGACTCTGGAGATTTTTTTATCATTAAAAAAAAAAATTTACTCTAGCTCCAGTGATTTCAATGTTTTTTCAGCAGAATTCTATGGCATATATATGAGATAGGGGGAGACCAGCTCTTATGGGCAAAAGGTGGGTGGAGGCCTAGGAAGTTAGAATTCCTCAACGTGACCCAGAGCTTGAAAACCACCAAACCAAATAAATTTTCACTGGCTAAAGTTATTAAAATCCAATTATTTAATCTCAGAAATTCCATTGTTGCTTAGATTATATGACCACAGCACACTACTGCTATGTAGTGACCATAAGGCTAAGTTCTTTTATTAAAAGTTTCTGGAAATGATCTTTGCGCTTAAAAAAAAAAAGAAAGAAAAACTTCTAATATATCTGGCACATGTGAGGTGTTACAAAATTTCTGAGCATATATTTTGTAAAAATCCAAAGAATTTGCACTCCTGGATATTATTTAGAAACTTGAGATATATGTGCCATAAATAATCACTTTTAAATAGCTTGACTTCTTTTCAACTCCACTAATATTGACTACATTATATTTCATATAATGTAAATGATTACATTTACATTACCTCTTAAATCAGATTACCTCTTAAATCAGAGATATTTGGCACTTACCATCTCCAAGGAGGGTTACAAGAAACTCCACATCTGCTAATGAAGCAATGTTTATCAATGTACTGTTATCAGACTGGCAAGAATGCAAAGCTTCCTTCCAGGTCTTTTTTTCTTTCTGAAGTTTATAGCAGTTATGACTGTGGGGATTCCAGCCAGGCTCACAGTGGGTAGCATAATATTTCCAAGCACCTTTTTCTTTTTAAACCAACAAAAAACAATGTCATTTTCCACAATTTTTAAAATGTTGCTTATTAGCCTTAATATAAATTGCCATCAACATAAGATTACTTTAAAAATTTGAAAAACAGAGATGTATGAAACAATAACATGCATCTAGGATCTAATGGATCGAAGGGCTTCATTTTACAGATGAGCTAAGTAAGGCACAGAGGATGTTTGGTAAAGGTCATACAACCCAAGTGAAGAGTTAGGGCTAGATATAAAATTTAGCAGTTAGAGTTCTGCATTCAAAAAAAATCTTTTAACACTGGAAAAGGAGTATTACGAAAAACAGTTTAAATGGCATTCCCAAGATTTTATGTACAGCATGTGGGTGAAGGTAGATATTTATCTTCAGCTGAAAAAAAGGTTGAAATTCTGGTTACTTCCTCCAAAGCAGAGATGACTTCCACCTTTAGGTTAGTCTGAGTGTCTGTTTTGTCCCTCTGGGTTCATGTGGACACTGGGTTAGACTTGCAGGAAAATAGTGCCTTGACGCTTTGGCACGGGAAGGGAAGGCGGTGGTATGCATGTCAAATTTTGGCTCTCCCATTCCGGGAGCTTTTCCCAACCTGGTGATTAGCCTTTTTACTTTATTTTATTAACCACAACTGAGTGTCTCCTCGAAGCACTAATTTAGTTAGACATAACTCCAGGGCTATTTGGGAAATGAGACATTGTTTGAAAATTGCTCTGGGATGCTGACAGCAATTAGAATCACAGTCCAAGAATGTTAGAACATTTAGGTATCATCTACTCCAGTGGTTTTAAACCTAAATAATAGAATCATGGAACCCCTTTTAAAAATGGAACTTTTAAACTTCACTATGGGTAAGATAAAAAGTAAAAGAGGAACTTCTCTGGTTAAAGCAAGTGGGGAGCGAAGCAAAGAACTCAGGGATCCTGAAAACACAGTTCATCAAAAGAATTTGATAAACCTGAAGGAACAGCAAATACTCCAAATTAACACCTTAATTACCCTCATTTGTGGTCTTTGGACCTCAATTAGTAGATCCAGAGAGTAAATGAAACAAAAGAAAAGAAGGAAGGCAGGAAGGCATAAGAAAGAAACAACAAAGAAGAAAGAAATGGATGAGAGAACAAGGAAGGGATGGAAAGGAAGAGTGATAGCAATTTCAGCATGTGTTTGACATAATAAAAAAAAAAACTCCACAGAAAAAAATGGCACAATGTTTCTTCTCCCCCCTACACTCCCTTATTCTACCATACCCTTAGGCGTAGCCACTTAAAGGAAAATGAAAGTTAAAGTCTGATTGTAAGGAACAATATTTAAACAGAATAATTCAGCTTATTATTTGAAATGTGGAGTTGTTTCTGAGTATGCTGGTAATGATTCTTTTAAATATGGTTATATTTTTATTTCTACTTTCTGAGTTAAGACATTAATTCCCACAGAAACTAAAAAAGAGCCAATAGACATTAAAAACAAATAATTGGACTTCAGGTATGAGATTGTAATTAGGTGATATTTAAGTCTTTGTTGCATATAAAAGTTTGTATGTCAGTTCAAGGAGGAGGATAAAAAGAGATACAGAGTGTGATAAGAGATCAATGAAGCAAAGAATTTTATAAAACCATGTTCTAACTTATATTTAATTTCTAAGGTAACCATAAATAAAACTCAAAACTAGACGAGAAAAGGAAGCATATCTTGTTTATCTCATGCAGAACAACTAAGAATGCAAATTTTTTTTTAAAAAAAGCAATGTTTTCAATGCCTCGGTTATATTGCTTTGCGTTTTAGTAAGAAATTTAGAAAAACTAAAAAATGTATTTTTTAAACTCATCGTGCCTTTGGAATAGCAGATATTATCTACTTACATATATTTATTCATATAAATATAAAAACTAGTCTTAAATTATGAATTATTAGCAAAAATGTAAAGGAATTTGAATATATTGAGAGGACAAATAAGCAACTCATAAAAATAACTTAAAGTAAAAACACTTACCAAACCCTTCTTGATCAGTGTGGTTTAGATATTTTTTACATATATAAGGCAGGGTGGATTCACAATCCCGACTCCTCCAGGCATTTGGCATAAATGAATTAAATGTTCCACAGTGATGTTCAACAAATGGCTCAAAATTTATTTCTGAAAATACAGTATGTGTTCAATGTCAGGGGCAAAATCAGTTAGTTTAATATATATCAATGTCGTTTTATTTATTCAAATGTGATATATTTGATATATATAAATGTAGTTTTTAACATCAAGGAGATAGCCTTTCTCTTTGGTATGTATGGCGAATCCTATAAGATGTTATATCTATGATTTTGCCGTTGAAGTCTATAAATGACAATGAAATGATTTCCCAAAGATAGCAATGGCTATTTTATTGTTTTAAGGAAATATTTTGCAATTTGTTGCTATTTTTAAAACAGCTGACAGGAGTCTTGGCTCTAACCCAGTCCTCCTGCAACCTTGGCTAAATAGCTTACCCTCTTGACCTCCATTTTCTTGTCTGGAAAAGCTTGCCTTATGGGAGTTCAGGCAAGCTTAAAAATACTCATAAACCACTTTTGAAATAACACGATATATATGTGGGAAATAGCTGCTGTGTAAGACTGTGGGATATTGCCACCTGTCGAAGGCACAGGAAACAACGCAGGTACCTGGGTTCCAGTTCAGGTAGCTGAGCGGTGTTCCATCAGACCACTGCCAGCCCGCGTTTTCATCTAGCTGATTCAGACCTATCCACATTTCCACGGTTTCACTGCCCAAGTGCTCTGAAATGAAGAGAAATACCCAGTTTCAACACACGCAAACAACCTCCTCACCACAATGTTACACTTCTTCCTTGTTTTACTATTCCTGAATGACATAGTCAGAAGTGAGCACCAGTCCATGACAAAGGGTTTTAAGTGCTACTAAACCCCACTCTGATGCTTCAGAGTAACAAAGTCAGCCTCTGCCATCCTGAGAAACACAGCAGTCTCCTAAAGGCTCAAGAACAGCAATTCTTTTGCTGTTAAGTACTTAATCTAAATATCCGGAAGTGCTGCCTCCCCATGATCCTCAATCCTCCCAACACTGCATGGTTGCAAATTTGAGACCATCTGATTTGCGTGAGCTCCTGCACTTAAGGGTTTTAGATGGGGGAGGGAGACGTGTCCAGGAAGGCCACTCCAGCCTTAGCTTGAAGGCTCAGGAGTCCAGTTTGCTGAGGCTGTCATAGGCTCCAAGCAAGGGTGGAACAGGAAGGAGTGATGTTAAATCTGTGTAAGGGGTGTATGTGTGTGCACAAAATTTTCTGCACTTTTCAATATTTTTGAAGTATTTCACAGTTAAAAAATTGAACAATGTAAAGAAGCTTTTCTTTAGGGATCTGGCAAGGAAGAGAAAAGCAGTTAAGTATTGTCGGTGAATGGCAGCAAGTCCTCAAATTTAAGAAGGCATGTTAAAGCAAGCCGGGAGGGGGCTGTCCAGTGTGAGAGCAAGAAGGAGTTGTCTGACCAAGAGGAAGAGCACAATTCAAGGGACCAGAGTATCCACAGGGATCGACATCTGGGTGGAGCCATGCTGTGTTCCATCTCCAGCCTGGGTTGGGAGGAGGCTTTCTGGCAGGTTGCCTCTATGGCCTGGCTCCAAAGCATTGGACCACAGCTCCTCACATTTTAATTTAAACCCATTTTTGTTATAGATGCTATGTAAAACGGGTATTGGCATGCTTGTACTGAAAAACATTGGTTATCAAAATTGTAGAATTAGGGGAAATTTTTCTTTGGTTTTTCTTTTGTTACATGAATTTTAAAAAATGAGTCTAGCATAAAAGAAAAGAAAAGAGAAGAAAGAAAAAAGTCAGCCCAAAATGTAGAAGGCCAACCAGGGAGAAGTATGTAATGGAAATTCAGAGATGGTTATTTTTCTGATTGGATAAAAAATATTTTACAGTTGTCTATGATGCTTTTTAAGTATTTAAAATAGAGATTTTTTAATTAACATTGAGGGTAAAATGCAACCTACTAAATTTAAATGTTAATAGTGTTTCTGGATTTGGGGATTATGGCTCCCCAAAGAGAGAATGGATTCACCAAAATGGATCATATACAATGCCAAAAAGAAAGCCACAATAATTTCAAAAGAATCTACACAGTGTATATATTATGGTCCACAATTATATTTCAATTATTTTGCTTTAAAAAAATTAAAGCACTGCCTTTAAAATCCCTCCAAATTATTATAGAATAAATTTTGAAAAAAGTGTCAGAAACTTAGTGAAAGTGGCTAGTCTCATGACACTTTAAAATGTTGTCATTTAATATTTTAATCTATAAAAGGGAACATTTTCTCTTCCTTTTATGGCTCATCTGCTTCGGAACCCAATATATTTTGAGCCAGATGCAGGGGCCCTGCCTGAGACTGAGGCCCTGACAGTTAAAACTTCTAAGTAGGGTCTGAAACTGTCCCTGTTTGCCAGGAAAACTTACAGTTTAGCTGGTAGTTTCAGAATAATTACTACTCGCAGCCTCTTTTACTCTCAAAAGAGTCTCAGTTTGGATGATTGGTTGGTTATATGATCACCCAGATTATAAAGATCAGTGTATTCACATAACAAGCCCGAGGTATCCTCTGTGATTGAGCATTTCAGCACAATAGTGGAAAACTGGAAGAACCTATCCCACTTAGGAAAGAGAAAAAGGGGCTTTCTAATTTTGAGACCCCAGAAATCCCTAAACAGAAACAGCATATCATTCACAGGTCCCACCCTTCCAAACTCCTGCGGCATTTATATGGAGTCTCTTTCTTTTCTTTTTTTTTTTTTTTAAAGATTTTTATTTATTTATTTCACAGAGGGAGAGAGATCACAAGGAGGCAGAGAGGCAGGCAGAGAGAGAGGGGGGAAAGCAGGCTCCCCGCTGAGGAGGGAGCCCGATGCGGGCCTCGATCCCAGGACCCTGAGATCATGACCTGAGCCGAAAGCAGAGGCTTTAACCCACTGAGCCACTCAGGCGCCCTGGAGTCTCTTTCTGATGTCGATTGGATTAGTCCTTTCAGTAACACTATCTGATTAAATTGTATAATGGATATCGTGATGACAAGAGGTGGCAGGGAAGATGGAGTGACAAGACAGAGAAATTTTCACATTTCGTATCAGTGCCAAGCAGTATTTTCAAATAACCTAATTAAAATACTTAAATAGTAATTATTCTTATCTTAGAGTTATTTCGAATATCCTCTGTGCAGTTGTTTTAACAATACACATATCACATAACAATACACATAAAATCACTGGGTAATTTATAATCTGTGTTTAAAGTTACAAAAACAGCTATTTAGCTTTACAACTAAATTGGCTCACAATTCTGTAATAATAAACTCAAACCTAAATTCTTTTGGATATTTCTTGGCATTTGTGACAGCTTAGATAATTCCTTATATCATAGTTAATTAATGTTCACCAGTGATTAGCAAGAAACTAGACTATTCTCATCGTTAAAAAATACCTTGGTCAGAACAGGGTTCTGTCTTTATGAATAGACTTCTGTTTCCCTAAGCTATCCCTGAAGTCTAATTATAGAATTGTGGTATTTAAATCAAAGTCTCTGACATATCTTATTTCTTTCATCGTTATTCAAGTTTGATGAGTAAGTCCAAACCTTCTTATTAGAAATCCTGACAGTCAAGATAGATAACAATTATAATTCATACATGCTATGCAAAATTTTCTGTAAAAACCATTACAGGCTAATAATGATATTGGAAATTGGTGTTTTCCTGCAGTATGACTCACTCAAATCAGTTTTGACCATAATTTCCTACTTTTGTATGTCTGTGGGGAAAGGGGAAAACCTGTGCCATTCAAGCATTTGTTATATTCCTTCTGGAAGGTATTAATGACTTCCAAAAGCTTTAAAATGTGCTACCTTTTCCACCCAGTGAATCTACTTCCACAAACTTATAGAGAAATAATTGGGGATCTATGTCCAAAGGTAAGTGCAGGGATGATTTATGATAGCAACAAATAAATAAAAACAAAATAAATAATTTTATCTATCACTATCTAATAGTAGGAGATTAGATACATATATTATTCCTAACCTATAATACGATGTAACCGTTAAAGATTGTGATGCATATCTTTATTTGTAGACATAGATAAGTGTTTATTATATGCTGGTATATTAAATAAGCATATTATCAAACTGTATGCATAGCTGTTAAATGGATAACACAAAACGAATGTTTGTTATATGTGCCAGGCACTTTTCTAAGACTTTGTCGGCATCATAATATGTGATCCACATTGCCAACAAGTAGCGCTGTTATTATTTCCATTTGATGGGGGCGGAATTTGAGGCACAGAAAGGTTAGGTCTCTCTGCTGGGAAGTGGTAGGGGAAGGAGTTCAACCCAAGCAGATGGTTCTGTGGTCCCTGCTCTTAGCCATTCATGCATTTATTCAAAACTATTGTTCATACATACTATATTTGTATGCATGCCTTTATATGTTTTTTTTTCAGAAAAATATGGTTCTCTCTGAATTGTGGAATCATGGAATATTTTTCTTTCTGTTTATTTGAAATTTAAAAATTATTCTAGAATCAATACGTACTACATGTGCAATAAAATTTGGAAAAAGCGTCAGAAACTTTTAATAAGAGTGACTAATTTTGCAGTACTTTCAAACATTTCTAAAAATTTTTGAAAAGCTGTATGTACACACCTACAAACACATTTAATCTATAAAGGAGAAGTAAGAGGGGAGTTTAGGTGATGGGTAAAACCCAAGACCTAGCCCATTAGCACAACTCTTTTGACATATTATTGTCTTATCCTGTTAGTTAACATGTATGTGCTTTTGCTTATCCAACCAAATTTTAAGTTCTTCATCATCCGTGAGAAGGCCTATGTACCTGTGCATATTCACTGACAGGTGAGATTTTGTTTAATTAATAAATGACTTAATTATTTGTTAATGGAAGCTGAATAGCTAAGATCTCCAGCAGAGCAGGAATTTGTATTTAAGTTTGGAAGTCTCCCAGATCCACCCGCTAGAGTTGCAAATTGTCTTGGGATCCTTGCTGGGGCCTCAACTTCTCTACTTCCAGGGAGAGAAAATAAGGAAGATATGCCTGGGTGCCAAATGGAATGGCCCAGGGGACAGGTCACAATTCCGGGTGTGAGTTGGCACTGTACTAATAAAAGAAAACATTTTCTAAGGGACTTTTTTTTTCCAGAATGAATTTTTGCATACCTGGACATAACTGTTAACAGTCATTTTAATTGCATTAATAACAGTGTACATCATCCACCTACTTACTCTTTTTTTTTAAAGATTTTATTTATTTATTTGACAGAGAGAATGAGATATCACAAGTAGGCAGAGACTCAGGCAGAGAGAGAGGAGGAAGCAGGCTCCCTGCTGAGAAGAGACCCCAATGCGGGACTCAATCCCAGGACCCTGAGATCATGACCTGAGCCGAAGGCAGAGGCTTTAACCCACTGAGCCACCCAGATGCCCCACCTACTTACTCTTTATGAAATTTTCTTCATTCTCATCTGCAATACTTAGTAAAGCTCCTCCTTGCATCTGGCATGAAGAATGTGCCTCACTCCAAGAAAGAGAAGAAAGCAGGTTGAATTGGTAGCAAATGTGTGAATTGAGCTCCTTCTCCCAGATGGCATCACAACCCACCTCTGCAGACGCTGAAAATAAAGTCCATTAAAATATTAACTATAATCTTACTTTATCTATACAACAAAGCAGTTCTAAGATGAATTTGAATGGAATTATTCCAAATTCGGCCTCTAAAACTTCAGTGCCTTATTGATTATTGATTAGGTCTTTATGATGAAATATGCATTGTTATCCCACTAGCAACTTTATGGTTCAACTCTTTCAAGATTTAAAGGAAATTCAAGATATTATCAATAAAGAAGGTCTGATCCTTTCTGGGAAAATAAGAGAAGCATTTTTAAAAGAAGGAAACAGAAAAGAAGTATTTGTGAATATAGCATCTGCATTCTCTAAAAAGCAGTCATTCAGAACTTTATACTGAAAGCTGTGTGAATTTGAATATTTATTTGAGACACATGCAAACGTTGTCTCAAAAAGCCTTTCCCCCCAAATGCCAAAATGTTAGGTGGAGTAAAAGGGTACAATTGAAATATGAGTTTATAAGGAACACAAGTTTTTAAATAAACATTGAGAACAGGAACACTGATATTCAGTTTAAGACAAAGTTCTTTCAACCAAAAGGAAGAGAAGCAAAATGTACTTGTAAAACATTGCACAGTAAGCTTAAAAGTAAATTTAATGAAGTATGAAACGTGGATCTGAAATTTGAAGTTTACTGCAATAACAGAAAATAAAGACCTAGTTTGGGTGATTTTGGTAAAATTTTAAATCAAACTCCAAGGTGAACCAAATAGCCTAAGTAATTACCTGAAATCAAACTCAGCCAAAGAATTTCAGAATATAGAAAATGTGAAACATGCTACATCCTGAGTATAACTGATGGACAGGCAATTTGCTAAAATCTAGAATGGTATCTCCCAAAGTGTAATCTACAGAGTAAGACAGCTTCACAGACTCTTCAAGAGGAGCTGGGACATAAGGCTTAGAAGAAAAAATTAAAGCACTTCTCAAGGAGGGCAGGTCTGAGTAGGTTTTTACTACTACAAGATAGTAAGATGTAAGAAAGGGAGAGATGTAGGTAGAATATGTCAGAAGGGGAAACTGGAGGAGGATGTCAGGAAGAGAGATCTGGGAGTAGGGTAACTGCCTCTCATCTACCATAAAGAGAGTCAATAATCCTAATTATAAGCCTTCAGTCCACAGCCATATCACAATAAGAAAATGTCTGGAGGACACGTTAATTGATCTCATTCCCATTTTTGCCAAGAGTTGGTCCTCCTCTTTCTTTCTTTCCCTACCTTCCTCCCTTCCTCCCTCCCTTCCTTCCTTCCTTCCTTCCACCCTTCTTCTTCCTTTCTTTTTCTTTCTTTCTTTCTTTCTTTCTTTCTTTCTTTCTTTCTTTCTTTCTTTCTTTCTTTCTTTCTTTCTTCTTTCTTTCTTCTTTCTTTCTTTCCTTTCTTTCAAGATTTTATTTATTTATTTGAGAGAGAGAATGCCAGCCTGAGTGGGGGAGGGGGGCAGGGAGGGAGAGGGGCAAAGGGAGAAGGAGTAGACTCCTTGCTGAGAAGGGAGTGTTAAGCCTTCTTCAAGAATTGCCTGGGCTGAGAAGTCTCTTTGCCTTTGGGAAGTGAGGCGGCCAAAGGCAGCCTGCAAACCATGATTGGTCAGTGCTGGGCTATGGGTCCCTCCTCTCACCACAACTAGGGGCAATTCCAGCTTGAGAACTTCTCATACAGTCAGTTTAGGGGTCTCCAGGCCTGCATCACAATCCTGCACAATGTTGCTTTCTCCCCTTCCTCTCTACGTGCATTGATCCTGAGAGCCTCCCCCAGGAGAGCTGCATAGTCATCTCTGCCTCAGGGACTGTTTCCCAGGAACCCACTTGACACAGGCTCGCATCTTGGCCCGAGGCATATGCATTTAATATTCTTAGTTCTCTTGTTTCTTCATACACAGTCTCTCTTCCCAAGCCATTGAAAATGCAAGAGTGAAGGCTGGTGTCCCAGGTTCATTTAATTATTTTTGAAAAATTCTACTCTAAGGCTAGAGTCATATTGTTGTATTTCTTTGCATCTATGGCTGTCTTTATATTGTTTTTTTTTGTTTTTTTTTTTTTATTCATTTGACACAGAGAGAGAGATTACAAGTAGGCAGANCTTGAAAAATTCTACTCTAAGGCTAGAGTCATATTGTCGTATTTCTTTGCATCTATGGCTGTCTTTATATTGTTTTTTTTTGTTTTTTTTTTTTATTCATTTGACACAGAGAGAGAGATTACAAGTAGGCAGAGAGGCAGGCAGAGAGAGAGGAGAGAGGAGGAAGCAGGCTCCCCGCTGAGCAGAGAGCCCGATGTGGGCCTCGATCCCAGGACCCTGGGATCATGACCTGAGCCGAAGGCAGAGGCTTTAACCCACTGAGCCACCCAGGCGCCCTGTCTTTATATTGTTGCTCCTGTCACTAAATTATGAGCTCCTTGAGGGAAGCAACTGTGTCCTATATATCTTTGTATCTCCTACTACTTGATGAAAGATTACTAAAATCCTTTGCGTGATGTTATAAATAGGTGATTTTTCCCTCCCTAAATATACCTTTCTTCTAATGAACTGAGATTTATTCATGTCAACACTGATTTTATTATGGATTTTTCTGGAATGCAGCATTTCCCCTTCCTTTGTTAACATTGCTGGTTTTTCTTCCCAAAGAGTAGAGCTTTGTCGTTGTCCCAGGTCTACTCTTTCTTGCTGCTTGAAAAAAATTTGGAATTCTCTAAAAAAAAAAAAAAATGAATTCTCATATGATTAGAGAAACTCTAAGCTGCAAAGTTATTATTTTTCTCTCTTTGGTTTTTTATATACTCATCACATAGTTATTGGATCTCTGTTCCCTGCAAAGTGCTATGTTGGTAAATCTCACGTGAAAAGACAATCATACCAAGTCAGGACTTCTTGCTGTACCTTCCTAATGCTTTACGCACTTCTTGGTTGGCCTGATCAGAACTGAAATTAAATGATGTATTTAATTTTGCTCGTTAATTTTCTGTTTTTCCTGATAAAATGTAAGGATTAGGAAAGCAGGCACCATGTTCCATCTTTTTCATGCTATTTCCCAAGCTTATCCATCACCATTACCCATCAAGGGTAACTGCGTGGAGGAGAATATGCCATCAAAGGAAGCTGAGAAGTGCTGGCCACAAAAGAAAGAGGAAGGTAGTAGGTGTGGGTCCTAGAAGCCCAAGAAAAGAGATGGTGTCGATTTTGTTACATGTCGCTGAATATTTAAGTAAGTTGAGGACTGAGTCTGTAAGTGAGCATGGAGCGCTGTTTCAACAGAGGAACCCAATCACCTGCCTTCTCTGTGCCTGCTCCCAACAGATGAGCAGAGAAAAGTCATTTTGATCAGTTGATTATCAAGCACCCCCAATACTTCCTGGAAACATTACTAGTTTTCTCTAGTAAGCTTGCTCTCTGGCATCCATAATACTCATTTCCCATCTTTCCCGACATCCAAACCTCTTATTCCTTCTTCCCGCTCCTCAGAGAGAAAATCCACAGCCTCTGGACCAGTTTTTCCTCATTTTCTCCCATCACCTGTTCAGTTAAATTCTTGGACTTTCACCATCATCTCTCTCTCCCCTCCTATATAGAAATTGTCTTTCTATCTATGAAAGCCCAGTCTGTCCATCTGCAATCTGGATCCTACTTCCTTCTGTCTTCTGAGAGATCATATATATATATACAACCAATTGTTTTCACTTTCCTGGATCTTCAGCCTCTCTCTGTTAGATCATTTCCACATGCATTCAAAGATGGTTTAGCATCTCTCATCTTTTTTTTTTTTAAGATTTTATTTATTTATTTGACAGAGAGAGAGAGATCACAAGTAGGCTGACAGGCAGGCAGAGTGACAGAAGGAAGCAGGCTCCTTGCCAGGCAGGGAGCCTGATGCGGGCCTTGATCCCAGGACCCTGAGATCATGATCTGAACTGAAGGCAGAGGCTTTAACCCACTGAGCCACCCAGGCACCTTTGCATCTCTCATCTTTAAAAAAATAAGAAACAAAAATACTTCCTCCCATGGCATCCCCATCCCAACCATTGCCTTTTCTCTAGACCTGTTAGTCAAATATTTTTACACACATACCGTCTTCAATTCCTCATCTCCCATTTACTCTTTAAAAAATAACAGTTTTATTGAAATATACTTAACATGACATATAACTCACCCATTTAAAGTATATAATTCAATGATTTCTAGTATATGCAAGGAATTGTGCAACCATCACCACAATCAGGTTTAGAATATTTTCACCACCCAGTACCCATTAGCAGTCACTCTCCATTGCCACCGTGATCCCCATCCCCACCCTCAGTCCAAGGCAACCACTAATCTACTTCCCACTATTATGAGTTTACTTACTCTGGACATTTCATATGAATGGAATTCTACAATATGTGGCCTTTTGCGACTGGCTTATTTCACTTAGCATGATATTTCCAAAAGTTGTCTGTGGTGTAGCATGTACCAGTACTTCATTTATTTTTATTGCCCAATAATATCCTACTATATGGCTATACTACATGTCACTTATGCTTTTATCAATTGATAGACATTTGCGATGTTTCTCTTTTTTGGCTTTTATGAATTATGCTGCTATGAGCATCTGTTTATAGGTTTTTGTGTGGGCATACATTTTCATTTCTCCTGGATACATACATAGGGGTGGAACTGCAGGGTCATATGGTGACTCCATGTTTAACCTTGGGGGAAAAGACAGACTGTTTTCCAAAGTATCAGTACCCTTTTACAATTCTACTAGCAGTAGCTGAGAGTTCCAGTTTCTCCATGTCCTCATCAACATTCGTTATTATCTTACTGATTGTAGCCATCCTGCTGGTTGTAAAGTGGCATCTCATTGTGGTTTGAATTTCCCTGACGGTTAATGATACTGAGTATCTTTTCATGTGCTTATTGGACACTTACAATTCTTCTTTGGAGAAATGTCTGTTCAGACCCTTTACCCCTTTTGATTTTTTTTATTGAATTATAAGAATTCTTTATATATCCTAGATATAAGTTCCCTTATTAGATATATGACTTGCAAATATTTTCTCCCATTCCATAGGTTGTCTTTTCACTTTCTTGATAGTGTCCAGTGAAGTACAAAAGTTTTTAACTTTGATGAAGTCCAATTTATCTATTTTTTCTTTTGCTGTTTGCATTTTGGTGTCATATCTAAGAACCCATCGCCATATTCAAGGTCATGAAGATATACGCCTGTGTATTTTCTAAGAATTTTATAGTTTCATCTTTTCCATTTAAGTTTTTGATCTATTTTGAGCTATTTTTTTGTAAGGTGAGAGACAGGAGTTCAATTTCATTCTTTTTTTAAAAATATTATTATTATTTTTTAAAGATTTTATTTATTTATTTCACAGAGGGAGAGAGATCACAAGTAGGCAGAGAGGCAGGCAGAGAGAGAGGAGGAAGCAGGCTCCCCGCCGAGCAGGGAGCCCGATGTGGGCCTCGATCCCAGGACCCTGAGATCATGACCTGAGCCCAAAAGCAGAGGCTTTAACCCACTGAACCACCCAGGTGCCTGATTTCATTCTTTTTAGTGTGGATATCCAATTTCCCTTACCATTTGCTGAAAGGTTATTCTTTCCCCATTAAATTGTCTTGGCATCTTTGTTCAAAGTCAGTTAACCATAAATGAGGACTCATAATTTTATTCAATTTTTAAAGCTTATTTATTTATTTATTTATTTAAGTAATCTCTACACCCAACATGGGGATCAAACTCACAACCCTGAGATCAAGAGTCACATGCTCTTCTGACTGAGCCAGACAAGCACCGCTATTCAATTTTGACAGGACCACATTGTCTTGATTACTGTAGCTCTGCATAAGTTTTGAAACTGGGAAGTGTAAGTTCCCCAACTTTGTTCTTTTTCATGATTATTTAGGCTCTCTTGGGTCCTTTGAATTTTCACATGAATTTTAGGATAAGTTTGTCACTTTTTGCAAAGGAGCTAGCTAGAATTTTTATTAAGTCTTTGGTCCCATGAAAGTGGAATGTCTTTCCATTTATTTAGGTCTTCTTTAAACTATACTTTGTAATTTTAAGTGTAAGTTTTTCACTTCTTTTGCTAAATGTTTTCCAAAGTATTTTATTCTTTTGAATGCTACTATAAGTGGAATTGTTTTTGTAATTTAATTTCTGGATTGTTCATTGCAACTGTACTGAAATACAATTGATTTTGTATATTGATCTTATATACTGAGAATGTGGTTATTAGTTGTGATAGTTTTTTTAATGGATTCCTTAGAATTTTATATATATGAGATCACATCATCTGCAAATAAAGATAGCTTTACTTCCTCTTTCCAATCTGGATGCCTTTTATTTCATTTTCTTGCTTACTTTCCCTGATAAAAGAATCTCCAGTGCAATGTTGAATAGAGGTGGTGAGAGTGGATATTCTTATCTTATTCCTGATTGTAGGGAGGAAGCATCCAGTCTTTTACCATTAATTATGTTGGCTGTGGGTTTTTCATAGATGTCCATATCAGGTTGAGGAAATTCCCTTCTGTTCCTGGTTTTTGAGTGGTTTTTTTTTTTTTAAATTACATGAAGGGATTTAAATTTTGTCAAATATTTTTTCTGTATTTATTGAGATAATCATGTGGGTTTTGTCCTTTAGCATATTGATATGGGTATTATATTGATTGGTTTTCAGATTTTAAACCACTTTTGAGAGGATATGGAGAAATGGGAACCCTCTTACACTGTTGGTGGGAATGCAAGCTGGTGCAGCCACTTTGGAAAACAGCGTGGAGATTCCTAAAAAAATTAAAAATAGAGCTACCCTATGACCCAGATATTGCACTACTGGGTATTTACACCAAAGATACAGATGTAATGAAAAGAAGGGCCATATGTACCCCAATGTTCATAGCAGCAATGTCCACAATTGCCAAACTGTGGAAAGAGCCAAGATGCCTTTCAACAGACAAATAGATAAAGAAAATGTGGTCCATATATACAATGGAATATTATACAGCCATCAGAAAGGATGAATACCTAACTTTTGTAACAACAGGGACGGGACTGGAAGAGATTATGTTGAGTGAAATAAGCCAAGCAGAGAAAGTCAATTATCATATGGTTTTACTTACTTGTGAAGCATAAGGAATAATATGGAGGACATTAGGAGAATGAAAGGAAAAGTGAATTGGGATAAATCAGAGAGGGAGATGAACCATGAGAGACTGTGGACTCTGAGAAACAAACAGGGTTTTGGAGGGGAGCAGAGAGGGGGGATGGGTGTGCCTGGTGGTGGGTATTAAGGAGGGCATGTATTTCATGGAGCACTGGGTGTGGTGCATAAACAATGAATCTTGGAACACTGAAAAAATAAAATAAAATTTTAAAAACAAAAATGACAGAAAAAGAAACAAACCATTTTTGCTTTCTTGAGAAAATTCCAGTGGGTCATGGTACAGAATTCTTTTTATATGTTGTTGCATTCTATTTGCCAGTATTTTGTTGAGGATTTTTGCATCTATATTCATGAGAGATACCAGTCTATAGTTTTCTTTATTTGTGATGTTTTTGTTTGGTTTCAGTATCAAGGCAATATTGGCCATGCAGAATGAATTAGAAAATGTTCCCTCCTCTTCTATTTTTTTTCATTTTCTCTTTAACCCACTCAATCTGGCAACTAGAGTATACTTGGTAAGGCCATCAGTGATCTCCATGTTGCCAAGTCCGGTAAACACTTAAGTTTCAGATCTTGTCAAATCAAGCCCTTCAGCAGCATTTGGCAAGTTGAGCTCCCTGTCTTGGCTGATGTACTCTCTTTTCTTGCCTTTACATGCCTGGGTACCCTTCTACCACTTTGGCTGCCTGTTCTCAGTCTCCTTTGCTGGTTCATTCTTCTCTGTTCAAATTAAATGTTTTAAGACTTGGCCCTGAGTCCCCTTTCTTTCTATTCTACACACATTCTAGACTAACTAACCCATTCCTATAAGTCCCTTTAGTACAACTCTCAAATGTATAGAGAACTCTATGTCTAACTGCCTAGTCTACATCTCACCTGATTGACTGATCTATAACATGTACCATTCGGAATGCCTGACTGTTTCTTCCAAATCTGTACTCCATTAACTTTGCTATGCATATCAGAAAACTGGGGTCTTAATTAACACTTCTTTTTCTCACTTATCCTTCAAATATGTCCTTACCAGTGAGAAATTCAACTCCTTGTTAAAAATCTATATGTGATTTTTCAGGCCTGACCATAGGCAATGACAAAGGCTTTATCTGGTAGACCTCATGGGGGAAGTCTCCCTTCCCATATCAGACTTGGTTCTCAGAGACTGCGCTAAAGTTTCTGAAGGGAGTTTCAGTCAAAGATTCAGGGCCCCCTGGTCCATCATGCTCTTCACATTCCCAGCTCTGCCTTCTTCATTTTTAAGCCTCTTTTTCTGGGGCCTTGGGATGACAGCCTCTTCGGGTACCTCTACTGAGGTTGGGGCGGGGGAGGGAGAACCCCCAAGGCAGTTTTACCTGCTCTGACTCAGTGCCCAATCCTTTCCCACTCCCAGCTTTTCCCCTTCATCTTACCCTTTACCCCAGAGTCCACAAAACTGAGGAGGCTTTTGTTGAGGGCTCTCTCAATAGTCTGTGCTGGTCCTTCTGACCCTAGATCAGTGTGCCATTCCATAAGGAAAAACGGAGCAAGAGGAGTTGTTGTTCCTCCCATGTTGGGCTCTTGCTTATATCTCACAGTAAGTGATAAAAGTCTTCACTTTTTTCCTTTTTGGCTTGTTGCTCTAATCAGCTACTCAGACACCTGACAGCTCAGCTCCTTCTCTCCAGCTCCGCTGTGTTCCTGAGAACCACATGCTGTTCAGTCTATCACCAGATTAGATCTTCAATACATCCATTCGCCAACCCACTTTTTGTTACCTAACCCAAGTCACCACTGTCCCTGAGTCAACTACTGCTGGGGCCTTATAACTGGTCTCTAGGATTTCCTTCTTGTTCTCCTCCGAGCCATTTGCCATAAAGAATTCAGAGTGAGCCTTAAAAGTTTTTTAAATCATTATCACATCACTGCTTAAGATCCCTTTATAGCTTCCATTTATAGTTAGAATTAGTTAAATCTTTACCTCTAGGACACCTTGAATTATCATGATTCTGGTTGAATTGGCCTCTGCCAACCTTTCCGGAACATCTTGCTCCTTTTTCTCTTACTGTGCTCTTGCCACATTGTCTTTCTTAGATAGCAGGAACCTCTTTCCCTCCTCAAAGCCTTCAGACATTTGGCTAGTGGCACACTGGGGGTGAAGGTAGGGAAGCAGTCACCCTTGGACAGGTGAGAGTATTTTATCATGGATGTTGTTTAGAACTGTCTGTGCATGTGCATGGTGAGTCAAAAACAGATTGACCTGTAGTTGGTTTTATTATTATTTTTTAGTTCTAGTCAAATAATATATTTCCTTTATTGTCTGTAAACCTAGTGCTGACCATTCCCATAGACTATGCACCGCTGGGTGGATATCTCATCCGCTCACTTTCCATTTTGATAACTATTATTCATCTCTTGGATTAGAGATTTAAATACAACATACTCAGAAAAACCTTCCTTGACTCACAAATTTAAATTAGATTTCTTACTGATAACACCATTTTTGTTTTTTTTAAAGTAGCACTTATCAAAAAATATATATTAATTTAGGTATTTTACTTGCATGTGAACTTCATTAGGACAGGCACTATGACTTTCATCTTTCGTGTTCATGGTTATAATCCCAGCACAAACTTGGCACATAGCAGGTATTCAATACAGATTTGTGGGAATGAATGAATGAATGAATGAATGGTTTGTGAAAACAGAGATCAGGCATACATTGTAATAGAAGTCAAGGAGAGACAGTGGACTGAGGAATGAAAGCAAGGTGAAGAAGTATAGACAATTCTTTTGAGAAGTCTGTCTACGGTGGGGGGCGGGATGTAAAAGACATGGATACTTTCAGGAGGCAGAAGTAGGTATGAAGTTTATATTATTTTTAAGATGTTATTTTAAGACTTGAGTGGGTTTCTCTTATACTGTTGGTGGGAATGCAAACTGGTGCAGATGCTCTGGGAAATAGTACAGAGGTTCCTCAAAAAGTTAAAAGCAGAACTACCCTATGACATTTTGACATTTTTTTTAAACCACAGTATTCTCCCTGAGATTCTGTGAAGAGCCCTGTTACCCTCCTCTGTCTCTTGTATTCAATTGTGGTTTCCCAGGTGGAAGCCTGGGTATAGTGCTTCTTGGGACTTTTCACTCCCCCCCAGTCTTCCTATAGCTCAGGAACTTCTGCTTGACAGCCTGCTAGCTTCCAGCTCCCCTGACCTTTACCACAACAAGCACTATTTGTGTAGTGCTAAATTACACTTATGGTTTTCTTCCTTTCTTGTTACTTTTGATTCCTGGTGGCCAACATAACTCAAAATGATGTGTTAGAGGCTGAAATCTAAGCAAGCTGATAGCTCTTTCCATGGGAACAACAAGTGGATAGGACAGAAAGGAGCGAATGAATGTAGTAAAGATTTGTAGGTTTGTATCTCATCTTTCTTAATGGAAGTTTTTAGTATCTCATTGTAAAATGATGTTTCCTTTAAAAAAAGTTGATTGTAAGTGAGCAAAATTTAAATTTAGTATTACTACATATATAAACACACTGGCAGCCTGATGTGGGGCTGGAACCCAGGACCTGAGCCAAAGGCAGACACTTAACCCACTGAGCCACCCAAGTGCCCATGTCCCAGTCTCTCCTGCATCTCTTCCTTCATCACATCTCCAAAAGCTGAGGGGTTAAAACCAGCACTGCGTCTTTAGAATTCCTAAGTGCTGTGTTAAAGTCTCCGCTTGGACTGGTCAATAGTCCATACCGTATTGGTTGTTAAATGTCTTAATATCAGCTCTGTATGTAGATGCATGTTGCACAAAATTATCTGCATACTGTCAATTGTCTGATGAAGAATTATCTGCAATAAGATCATTTGGGTTACTTGTGAAAAATGCAGATGCTTGGGTCCCACACATTGGACCCACTGCATCTCTGAGACAGGGGCCAGGATACGTATTGTTAACTATCCCCCTGGCGATTCTAGAATATCATATCAAATGTACTCTGTATTTTCTGGCATAGAGAAAATCTGTCTATATTACATCCAGAGACCAAGTTCTTTGAAGGGAAGGTCCTCAGTCCTAGCATTCTTGATATTCCCCACTATGCTGACTTAGTGCTGCTGACAGACAATAAAGAGAAAGGATCATTGATTCAGAAGTGCATGCTGAAAGGATAAGTTAGCTTTAATGATGATATATGTTGATGCTGATGGCAATAGCTAATCTTGGTGAGCGCTTACCATGTACCAGAAATACATGTACCTTAAATGCATCATCAAACTGGATCTCAATAATCCTAAAAGGTACTGTTATTATCTCCATTTGTATGAAAAAGAAACAGACACTCAAGATCTCATCGTTGAAGGGAAACAGACTCCAAGCTTGGTCTGTCTGACTTCAAAGCCTGTACTCTCTTATTCACTAAGCCATACTGGTTCTTAGATTAGAAAACAATTCTACAGGTAACTTATAAATCACATTCTTTGGAATTCATCTCTTCAATTTGCTTTTGTTTCAAATTTATTTGTTGTATTTTGTCATATATGTGGAGGGGAGGTAGGCAAGGAAGAGGAGATAGTAAGAGCCATCTATACTCTCTGACTTGTAGGAACCAAGGTGAAGGGCACTGAATATAGAAAGTAGAAAGTATAGCGGCGCCTGGGTGGCCAGTCGGTTAAGCATCTGACTCTTGATTTCAGCTCAGATCATGATCTCAGGGTGGTGAGATTGAGCCCTGGGTTGGGCTCCACACTGGGCATGGAACCTGCTTAAGATTCTCTCTTTGCCCCTTTGCCTCTCCCCCTTCTCTCTCTTCTCTTAAAAAAAAAAAAGTAGACTCTATATAAATATTCTTCAATATTTAGCAGCTATTGGAAAACTTTTAGCTAAATAAAAATAAAATAATAAAGTACTAACTGAAAAAAGTTAGAACATTTCGGCTGTCAGATTTTGAGTTTGTAGCTAGAAATTGAGCAATAAGGAAAGGGACTTAAGATGAGAACTCATCGTTGAGAAATCGTGAGGGCATCTGTGATTTTCAAAAGGTCATCAGGGGACCAGCTGATGCCTGGACCTGACAATGGGCAAGACAAGCACTGTGGACATGGAGAAATTAAGGCAGCTTATAGGAGGGGGTGGATTAAAAGTAGAAATAAAGAATGAGTTTTATATGCATTTAGGTTTGTTTTGACGTATTCTGCCTGGAAGCTGGGATTAATGAGTGCACAGAGTGTTATAATTTCATTCTGGTTAAAGCATCCTTACTTATGCACTGAGATTAATGAAGAATGGCTAATTAACATCTTTTGAACATAAGCAGAAAAAAAGAATATACATCAGAATTGTCTTTTCAAGGCAAAACAAACATAAAATCAAAATCTGGATAAATGGAATCAGAGTGCTTATTCAGACTTCAATATATCAATCCTGGTGCTTTTCTTTAACTACAGATAACTTTCTAATCATGCTTGATTCATTCATGACATATGGGGAAAACTAGATTTTATTCTTACTTGGATCTGGGCAAAATCCCCACTTCTCATCTCGTTCGTATCGGCTGGTCGTAGCACACCACAGTAAGTTGTCTTCCCGCCCTTCTCGGGTGCATTCATGATGCCATTGTCGGTTATACTGGAAGGGAAACATGCATGGTGTCCCGTGGGCATTCCCTTTGATTGTGTACAAATCTAGGAAAAAAGACAAAGTCAAATAAGCATTATGTCAGCTTTATCTTTGGAAACTGTCATATAGTGAATACGCTTTTTACTGACTGAGAACCTGCGATGGGTAAGGCCCTTGCTATCCCACAGAGAATCCTCAGGGCTTCACTGTCTAGTGTATGTGAAGGTAAAAGGGTAAGTGCTGGTTTCAGAGCACATGCTGATAAACAGCTTGTTTACCTATTTTCTGCCTGTTTATTTACAATGGTGCCCCACACAGTAGCAGACATATTTGTCAGTGGATGAGAAGGAAAACTGTGTGAAGATTTACTTTGAAATATCTTCTGGTCACCCAATACATCAGGGATCAGCATCTGAACCTCAAGAATTCTATAGGCATTTATGAATTCATTGGTTCAACAGATATTTATTGGGCATTTAATGTGCCCAGCACTGGGGATGTACTAGAGAGCAAACCTGCAAATGTTCCCTTTCATATGGAGGTTCTGTTCTAGAGGGGAGAGACAAAGAGAAAGCAAGGGTGCAAGTAAACATATAATTTCAGACAGTGATAAGTGCCATGAAGAAAAACAAAGCAGGGCAGAAGACAGAACGGCTGTGTGTGTGTGTGTGTGTGTTTTAAGGATGCAGGAGCACTATTGTGGAAAGAGTTGTCCATGAAGGCCTCTCTGAACAAGAACTGGGTGAGGTCAAGATGCCAGTCTTGGCAGAAAAGTTGTTCTGGTGGGTGGAACAGCAAATACAAAGGGCCTGTGACAAGAGTGTGTTGGGGGGGTGAATGAGGAAGAGGAAGAAGGTGCAAAAGGAAGTGGCACTGGGGACGTGCTGGAGCGTCAGCTCAGAGGGCCAGCTCTGCCACATTATGGATTTTGGCCTTTGCTGTGAGGTGGTGGGAAGTCAGTAGGGAGTTTTGAATGGGAAAATGACAATGATCAGATTGCCATTTTTAAAGATTAACTCAGGGTGCGGTGTGGCAAACTGAACTGACACAAGCAGAGGGGAAAATGGGATGACTAGCTAGGAGGCCTCTCTAAGAGTCTTGGAGAGGGGATTGTGAGGAGGTGGCCTGTTAGCTGCTTTCTCAGAGTATTACAATAATCAGGTATCCTTGGCCTTAAGCATGACTCAACTGGGGCTTTCAATGTCGAGGTGGAATCAATTAGGGGGGTCTTGGAGCAGAAAGGCCAGCTGCGGAGGTTCTCCCTCTTTCGCCACAGTTGACAAGGGCTAGACACACACCACACACCACATTGCCTGCCCTGGAGGTTTGGGCTGTTTAGGAACTTCAGGTAATTCAAGATGCATCCCCTTGTTTCAATCCCCTGAATTCTACTCAGTCTTCACCTGAGCGTGTGGGAATATGAGTACAGGCTAAAATATTAACATAAAGCAAAATATTAAGTTTTTCCTCAGAACTGAAGAGTATGCAGAGTGCTGACTTACAGCATTTGCTTATTATAGTTAGTCTTGAAAATGGCTTGCTCTTGGCTCTCTTTTTATTCATTGATTGTAGGTACAAGAGAAAGTCCTGCTTTGGATCTTAGGATTCCCTTGCTCTGCTTCCCAGGACTCGTATAAAGTTCTTAGGAGGATATGCTCTTGTTAAGGCATAATTCTACAGAGCACCATGAGGTCAGGGGCCCCATCTGTCTTGTTGGCTTGTGTAAATTAAATGCCCAGCACTGTGCCCAAGAAATAGTCAGTGTTCAATAAATATGTGAAGGAAGGATGGATAAATGAATGAAGAAAGGGGCCCCTGGGTGGCTCAGTGGGTTAAAGCCTCTTCCTTCAGCTCAGGTCATGATCTCAGGGTCCTGGCATCAAGCCCTGCATCGTGCTCCCTGTTCAGCAGGGAGCCTGCTTCCTCCTCTCTCTCTGCCCACCTCTCTGCCTGCTTGTGATCTCTGTCTTTCTCTGTCAAATAAATAAATAAATAAAATCTTAAAAAAAAATGAATGAAGAGAGCTACAGAGCAAAATCTAAGAGACTGGTTTTAGGTTTCAGAATTTATGCCATTTTCTTTGCCTTTTTTTCTGCTCAAAATGCCAAAATTATAGAACTATGGAGAAGGAAAACCCCCACTCCTGAAACCATGCTTTCCCACCCCTTGACATATGCCAATGGCTCCACACAGTAGTCCGTGGTTTATCTTTAAATTCCTCGTCCATGACCATCACATGGATGCCAGTGAGGAGGGTTTGAGGTGCTCTGCGGACATGCTCATACATGGGCCTGGATTTCTACAACAAGCAAAATGGGGGCAGGAGAGGTTCTCCTATTCATCCTGAATAAGTCTTTACTTCAAAGGCCTACTCTTCCCACCTTTAATTTTTTCCTCTCCTAGCCTTCTATTCTTTCTCCTCCTTTCCATTGATTTCCAGAGTTATTTAAGTGTTTTCTTCCCTAATACCTTTAAATTCCTAGTTTTGCTTCTTTAGCAGGGTGTAGAAAGCTCATTCCAAGACTCCAATAATCCTTTTAGAATAAGCAAGTAAGCAAGTAAACTGTGTTTAGCAGACGTTCCTTAAGGCTCCGGGTGCTGTCATATAATATAATTTACAAATCTTTACTTAGGGGGAAACTTTCTAAATATACCATTTCACGAGTACTTTTATTTAAATTATTATTGTTTGTTTTACCTTTGTGCAGATATTCACAAATGCTTCTGCCATCTGACATGTAAGAAATCCACTTGTGAGGATATTTCCATGAGGCCACAAGCATGTCGTTGTGGTTCGCCTGGACCATGTACTGGAGAGGGCCGGTGATAGTGTTCCCGTTGCAGCGCCATCTCAAGGAAACGTGACTGGAATCACACTCGTATATGCCCAGTGGCTGCTCTGGATTAGATAAATTCAGGCCTAGGCAGCCATTGCCTCCTATGTTAAAGAGGTGGTGGTTTGAAACCCATTTCCACAGCATGTGCTTGCTCGGTGGTTTGCAGTTCTCCAGGGTCAGTACAGATTTGCCTGCTTGAATGCATTTCTTGAGGCTTTCACTCTGGATAATGAATATTCCTTTATCTGAAACAACAAAAGAGAAAATGTGGCATGGAACTTCCATGTATCATTAACTAGTGTCATGAAGATCCCAGTGTGCATGTCTATATGGTGTCGTATATCACAATTTACAGCAATTTGGAACAGATCTGAAGTTGATGGATGGGTCCACCAGAGGAGCTTTATTTGCACAAAACAGAGGGGTTTTCTTGGGAAACAAAATGGACTTGTTGGAATTAATGGGAAAATGATCTAAGACCTCTGTGGCCATACAGTAGCAAAGGCTGCCGGTTGACCCACGGGGGAGCGGTATTATGGTGAAGGAGCTTGCCACAAGTGGATAGAGAGCAGGGATTGGTAATAATACCCAGGGCTAAAAGGGAGGGACATTGTGTGCCCAGAGGTATGGTGACCCTTTGGTTTTCTTCAGGCAAGTGCCTGAGTATTAGAAACCTGCCAGCTGAATCAAGGGTCACTGAAATGAAAAGTTCTACCATCAAATTCATATAGAAAAACAAAAGGGTTTAAGTGAAGTGTGGTTTTGTGTCTTGATACAAAGCGCAGTGCTGGTGGGGAAAAACGATTCTCCACATTTTTTCTCTGTGTGGAGTAAAAAATGGGGATGTTTGCTGTGGATGGGCTCTTCACAAGAGCAGCTTCGTTGGGTGGGACCAACAATAGATGGATGCCCAGGACACTACCTCAGACCCGGCACCATGTGTAGCCACCCCAGGGATGACAGAGCAGTATGGCAGTGGCCAAGCCATCCAGGCCACGGGGAGATACGGAGAAAGTAGGCTTTTGTGATACTTCTCTGAACCTCTAACCCCCTGGATCCAGAAGAAGAGATTTGGGTGAATTTCCGGTGGAAAAGCTGGTGGGGCCCAGGCAGGGGAAATGGGTGTTAGCTATCTGCCTGCTATCGGACTATATCTCAAGTCACTGGTCTGGAAAACACCTGTTATACAATTATGAACTTGCCTTCTCACAGGGTTTTGGAGGTAGAAATCATGTCTAATTTCTTCAGTCTAAGCTCAGAATGTACTGAGTACATTACAGAAGTTCAATAAGTGCTTGATGTTGATTAAGTGTGCTGGCAGTTACACAGTCGGGCCTGCAGAGGCAGGCAGGCCCTGGGTTCCTGAGTCATTCAGCTCAGGATGTCTTGTCGGGACCAAGAGCTCTTTTGTTCTCTCATTTTAGGTAGGCTCCCTTCTAGTATTTTACCTCCTATCCACTCCTTAAAAATCTGAAGGGACCTTATCAGCTTTCCTTAAAATGGTTGTGGCTTAGGTCAAGTTGTGTTGTGTGGCAGGGGCATAGAAGTGACAGGAGGAGGCCTTCGAGAGATTTGGGACACTGCACAACAAACCTCCTTGTGCATCAGTGCATGGGGACCGTGCTTCATTTTGGTAAAAGTTCTTTTGTTTTTTTCCAGTTACTCAGGCCAAGAACTGATTTACAGTAACCAAAATCACTTACGACATTGTTAAAAAAAAGATTGTCAATGTATTAATTAAAGCTATACCTCATTTAATAATTGATAACCTCACTTATAACCATATATTTGAGGAGTTGAATTAGGTGTCAGAAAATTGCTTTGATCATCATATATCAGAGCAAAAGAGAAGCGAGTATGTGTTTGGGCGGGGGAAGAGAATGAATGGTTTTAGGGAGATTTCATTTAGATCACGAAATTTGTTTTCCTAATGAAGACCATGTCTATATGGCTATTAGTAATAGTCATTCAAGATCAAATCTACCCCTTGCCAATGCGATGTGGACTCTGATAATTAACCTTTTCTCCAACTCTCCTTTTCATGCCTGGGTGGAAGGTTCACCTTAATTTCTGTTGTAATCTACTAATTACTTTCTAGCTAGCCCAGAGTTTCATTAATTTTTCACTAAAGGATAATTATTTTACTGTAATTGTTCTGTAGGTTAGCTTCTATCTCAAATACAGTTTAAATATGGCCACCTACTTACTGGCTGGATCTCAGCCCCCAGGGCCTCAGTTTATACACCTAAGATGGGTAGACAGATGAATGGCTGAGGGCTTTCAATCAGGCAGACTAGTCTGGATCTTTGGGCAATTTTAATCTCAATGAGCCTCTCCTTTCCCTTTTGAACTGGGAGCATGTGTGATACTGGACCTTGCAGGGATACTAAAAGTACTCCATTAAATAACTCATGGAAAGCATATCATATACCACTTTGGCATAGGAAGACTTCAGCAAGCCAATGTTGTTATTATTGTTACCATCATCCCTTTGGCTTCCCAGTTCTTGGCCTGTGGAGGCAACTGTAGGTCTGATTGAACACCTGGAGAGTGCTAACTTGAGCGTCCCCAAAGACTCCTCTTCTATCATTACCAGAAAAATTGATTTTTACTCTAGCTTTTGCAGCACACAGTGTGTGTAGACTTCATAAACAATCCTGGAGTCACCTTTTATGGAGGAAAAACATGCTTCAAAAGCCAGATAGCAAAATTCTTGTCTTGTTTGTTCAAATATACATGCAATCATGTTCATCTTCCATACTAGTATCTACCTGTAAAGTCTATACTGCAGCTCTCTTATAAGAAAGAGAAAAAGACATGATGCTGACAAGCAGTGGATGGATCAGTGAATGGATGGTCTGTAAGTCAACATGGAAATTATATATCACTAAAATTCTGGATGAATAAATAATGTTTTTAAACGTTCAAATTATTAAGTGTTATGAGAAAAGGAGTGCTAGAATCAGAACTTCGGCAGTTATGCCAGTGATCATAAAAATACCCTTCTGAAGCGGAAGATATTTGACAAACTTAATCCCGTGCTACTCACTTTTGGAATGTTATTATGTTTTCATGCCCAGCTGCCTTTAGAATGTAGCTTTGGAAAAGTTCCTCAGAATGTATCATAAACAAGTAGCTCTGGCTTAACAATAACAATAAATGTGCCATCTCCAAAAGAATACTATGCCATCCGAAGCTAAAAAATGACCCAATCCCATTTTCCCATTAAACTATAATAGAATCTGGTCCTGGCACCATTAATCTCTATAAATTCACTGAAGAGAAAACAATTGTTTTCAAATAGACTATGCGGAGACCCAATACAGGTATCAATATTCTGATTATTATTATATGCATATATGGGTTGTCTATAACAAAAACATAATGTGAAAAAAAAGCCACCAATCATTAGTGTCTGTAGTCAGGTTTCAGAAAGGCTGAAAATCAAATGTGGGAGGAATCAAGATTGATTATATATGTCAAGGACATCAGTTCTGCTTGAACACTGATTAAGTGATTAATGATGTACTGCCAGAATTACTAAATCTCTTTGCAGTAAAATGTTATTATACTTCCCTTCATAATTATAAGTTTAAGAGGAAAGAAAGGATTGATTTACTAGAAGTAACTCACAAGTTAACTTTTATCCTTTTGGTGGGGGGTGGATAAAATCCACAGAAGACAGCAGTTCTACTTTCTACTTCTCGATTCTTTTGAGGGGGAGATCATTTTAGACGCCTCCTTTGGCCCCACAGGATAACATGTACTTTTCTAAGAAGTGGGAGGAGAATTCTTTCTTGGTTAAATGTGGAATTTAAGTTTAAGGTAATCCTTTCATGACTGCATGTAGAATATTACTACATTCTCCAAGTATTCATTGAGTGCTAACCACGTGGTAGGCACTGGGTAGGACTCCAGAGGAATTATTTGCCTAAATATCTGTCCCTTAAAAGTGTATCTATTTCTTCTGAAATCATGAGAATTCTAGTTAATGAAAAGAAAGGAGTTCCATCAGTTCCAAAGAAAACATAACTATATTTAAAATAGCACTTAAAGGCAAGTGATGAAAAATAAAAGAAAATACCCCAGAATTTAGAACACTTGCCTGGATCCTCAACTAGTGTCATATGTGAGGTAGACATGGGTCCTCAGTGTCCTCAGAGCATTCTGCATGGGGAGAGTGTGTGCGTATGCATTCACTTTGCCCACTTTCCAGGGGAAGAGACAGAGAACAGCACTGGAAGGAATGAGGCCATTTGGAAGGGACTAACTTTACCCATAAACCCTAACCATGAACCTTAGAGCTGGTGAGACTATAAAGGTTATTTCACTGAATCATTCTTTTACACTTTTTCAAATCCATTTTGTCTCTGAAGTTTAATATCCTTGTGCTCAAGGATCATATAGGTCTAGTTCTAGCTTTATTTACATACGTTAATTTATAACTTATAAAGAAGAAAATAAACTGCTGCAGATTGTTGCCAAAGAATCTGAAGTAGGAGACTTAAAATTTCAAACACACATTTTTTCGGTCCCTAATATGGTCTATGTTAGGAACCCTGCAGAAAGAAGGATATGTGGGCGCCTGGGTGGCTCAGTGGGTTAATGCCTCTGCTTTCGGCTCAGGTCATGATCTCAGGGTCCTGGGATCGAGGCCCGCATCGGGCTCCCTGCTCAGCGGGGAGCCTGCTTCCCCCTCTCTCTCTCTGCCTGCCTCTCTGCCTCCTTGTGATCTCTCTCCCTCTGTGAAATAAATAAACAAAATCTTTAAAAAAAAAAAAAAGAAAGAAGGATATGTAGGTCATAGTGTTTGCCCTTAAGGAATTAATGTTAACCCTGGGAGTATACCATGACATGTACAGAAAGATTTATAACTTAATGCCTAAGTATATTTTGATGTCAGAGGTATAAATAAGTACAATGAGGTAGAAGCCAGGGCTAGGAGGGCTAATTTGGCTTCTCAGAGAAATCTCTCTCTCTCTCTCTCTCTCTCTCTCACACACACACACACACACACACACACACACACATACATTTTTATTCAACAGTCATTTATTAGTGACCTAACTTTGGTCACACACAGAGGTACATTGGTGAACTAGGCAAGCAAAATGCCAGTTTTCATTGCAGAGAGAGAGAAAGAGCTCAGAATAGTGGAGGAGGTCTGTAGGTGCACGGCTTTGGAGGTGGGCAAGGGGGCACTCTGGACAGAGCGAATATCACCAAAGCTCAGAAGTGACAAAAATAATCAGCTCCAGGGTGATGAGAGCCCATCTATATAAAAGACTTTGGTGGTTATAGAATATAAAGTTAGAAAGAGATGGTTTGGAGTCATTTTGTGAAGAAGTTGAATTTTATTCAAAAATTGGTCTCTTATTCTTCAGATGAGAGAGAGCTTTGGGAACAAGAGAAGGCATGCCTGAGGCTGTGGTATACATGAATTGGCATGGTGACTCATTCATTAGAAGCCTTGTTGAACACTTACTGTGTGCCCAGCATTGTTTTAGGTGCTAGGAATATAAGTGTGAGACAAACATCCAAGTTCCTGGCCTTGAGGAATTCTCCTTTAGGTGGGATGAGACAGTCCACCCGTGGAGCTAGAGCACAGTCTGGGGACTATTGCTATGATCCAGCAAGGGGACAGAAGGCCTCAATTCAGCTGGTTGTGGTGAGAAAGAGAAGGAGGGTAGGGTGATACTCCAGGCACTACAAAGAGAATTCAAAGGGGGAAGAAAAGACAAGATTTAGCGATCTACGGAATATGAGGCTTCTGGAAAAGGCAGTTGCAATGACTTGTTTTCTAGTTTCACTTGTTCATTTGACTGGCAAATGCCTACCAATTCCTATGATACCAAGAGGTTGGAATCTAAAGCCTGGGGCTACTATTACAGTCTGATCCATCTGTTTGAACGGTGCTGACTGGAGGTACCTGTAGGACATTTCGCTTTCAGCACCCCTTCTGATCACCTCCACCTGCCTTGGGGTGCCCCCTTCTGCCTTAAACATCTCTTCTCTTAGAAATGGCTGGAGGTTTGAAGTTGTGAGTGAGTAAGATAAGGTTTGAAGCATTAAGACTTCGTTGAGGTTTCTGTACTTCTCACACAAAAACACTTGAAACAAGCAACAAAACAACAATTCCTAAAGAAATGCTCTTTTTATGGTGGATTTTAGGCAAGCAAAGGGCTTTCTGGTATTCTGGTTCTATTATGATGGTGGCCACCTAATCCAACTACACATAAAAAGTCAGCTTCTGTGCTCCTCCATGTTAAGGGAAGTGGAAGGAAAAGTTCACATACACGGTTCACATCAAGTGCAATGCTTAAGAAAGCTATTAGGAAGCCACAGCTTGCCCAATACAATCCCATTTCAATCTCCCACCCCATTTCCCTGGATTTAAAGGTCTGCTCCTCTATCCACCCACACAACTGGTGCGCAGGCACTCTCTGCCCTGTAGCATCTCTTGAATCTGTTCAGTTCCTTTCTGTTCTGACATTACAGTAGTCCCTCCCCCACCCTTAGCTTCCCTTTTGCTTTTGGCTATTTCAGTTTACTGGAGGTCAACCATGGTCAGGCAGCAGATGGTCCTTCTTCTGATGTGTCACCAGGTCACAGGTAGCCTAATACCATGTTATAATACCTACGGCATTCACCTCACTTCATCTCATCACGTAGTTATTTTATTATCTCACATCAGCACAAGAAAGGTGAGTATAGTACAATGAGATATTTTGAGAGAGAACACATTCACGTAATTTTTATTATAGTATATTATAATTGTTTTATTTCATTATTAGTTACTGTGGTTAATCTCTTACTCTCCCTAATTTATAAATGAAACTGTATCATAAGTATGAATATATAGGAAAAAACATAGTATATATGGGGTTTGGTACCATCTGCGGTTTTAGGCATCCACTGGGGGTCTCAGAATATATCCTGTGTGAAAAGAAGGAGACTACTGTATTTCAGTTTGGGCATGGAAAGGTTCCAGAAGGTACTGGGGAGAGCATTTCTCCCCTGTAGCCAATCTGAAGGTGAATAGCATCTCCCTTGAGATGTATTGACCTTTCCCCAGCTACACAAATTTGGGTTTGTCCTGTCCAGTGAACAGTGGATTCAGATCTGATTGTGTTCCTTACTTCGATTACTCTGTAGCAGGAAAGGGTGTTGTAAGCTGCTGAATCAAGTTCTGTTCATGGCTGAATGATACAGAAAATCTGGATTCTTAATATGACTTTCCAAACCAATAAGCAAGGAATTTCTGATGCTTGCAGCATGTGCATTGTACTTGAAAGACCAGTCCCGCAGAACAAAGTGAAAAGTGTGCCTGTCCCTCCTGGTCCTCTCTGCACGCATATTTGCATTTTATCCCAAATTCATCTGAGATTTGGTGTTTGTCTCTTAATCTGACAGCACCTAACAAAGCCTGTGGCTACCTCTCAATTGCCTCCTATTAATCAACTTAAAGGTAAAGTACATTTTAAAATATCTCCTTATCTTCTCGCAGAACTTCTGTTTCTTTACCTGCACTAGCACTGTCCTTGATTTTGAGCTTTATTTTCCTGCAGCTTTTGAACCTGGATAATTACCACCTCCATGGGTGGGATCCATGGAGGATCCCTCTTGCTAAATCTTTTTACGTGTTCTCTCCCCTTTTCTCTCTAATCTTCTCAAATCGCCACTCCCAGATCCATGGGGCACACAATACTCTTTCTCACATGCAGGAAACATGAAACCCAGCTAATCAGCTCCACTGGCTCCAGTTTTGTGGGGATTCAAATTGCCTGTTACCAACTCCTGTGTGAAGTGGGTTAACCCTTTCTGACTGTCCTTGCCACTCCCTTCTTACTCACGTTGCCTCCCATACCTTCCCCTCTGCCATCCTCATTTAGCAGTGCCTGATCCTTGCAGAAAACCTCATCCCTTCTGAAGTTCTTCACTGTCTCTCTGTGTCTTACCAGTGAATTCTTAAACTGAGTTGAAAACCTTTCTCTTCCTTTTAGCTTTTAGTCTGTCCCTCCATCATTTTGTCTTTAACTTGAAAGTACCTAACAGACATTGCTGGTATAAAAATCATTATTCACAGCAGCTCTGTCATCGTCTTATAGACTGTTGAAAATATGCCATCTCAGTCCCCAGGAAGCCTCGCTACAAAGAGCAAGTTACAGCAAGACACAGTAAGACAGAACACAGTTAAACTTCCCTCACAAAGGCCTGCATGTTGAAGCCCTGCGGATATGATTCAGAGACTGGGTCAGCAAAAAATAAACAGAAACAGAAAACAAACTCCACCAACAACTAAAACAACCCTGGAAAGAATATGACATTATTGAATGCAAAAGTGTTTACCTGAGCTCATCTACCTTGGATGCTTTAAGAATATACCCATTTAAGAAAAATATACATTTACTTAACTGGGAGATAGAAATTGACACAAACACAAAAGCAACTTCTAATAGTAGATATATAGTTAGTCCCTGTACTAGTTTGCTAGGGCTGCAATAACAAAGTACCACAAACTGAATGACTTAATAGAAATTTATTGGCACCCAGATTTGGAGACCAGAAGTAAATAATCAAGTGTCAGCAGGATTGGCCCCATCTGAGCCTGTGAGAGAAGACTCTGTTCCAGGCTCCCTCCTTGGCTTGTAGATGGGTGTCTTCTCCCTGTGCCTCTTCATATCATCTACTCTCGATGCATATTTCTGTATCCCAATTTCCCCTTCTTATAAGGACACCAGTCATATTAAATGAGGTCCACCCTAATCACCTCATTTTAACTTGATCACCTCCATAAAGGCCCTATCTCTAAATAAGGTTTCATTCTGAGGTAATGGGGGTTAGGGATTTGGCATATAAATTTTGAGTGGGATACAATTCAAACCATAATAGTCCCCATGCTTCTGATTCAGGCTGGCTACCTACTTTGCAGGGCCCAGAGTAAGATAAAAATGTGGGGTCCTGCCTGGGGCAGGGAAGTTAAGTCAATCTCCACTTCCTGTGAGCCCATAAGGGATTGCAGCCTCTGTGCCAGGAAGTGCTGGACTCACACTCAGTACCTGGGTTGGAGATAGGTGACAGGCTCCCCACTCAGTCCTCACCAAACACGTCTGGTGCTGTCAGCCTAGTGGGTATAGCCACTGCCTTGTTCCTCCCTGAGATGCCACTGGCTTTCCACTAGCAGACCCCAGTCCTCCTGTCTCCCAACTTGAACACAACCTGCTGGCACAGTGGATGGAGGGTAGGAGTGGGGAGGTGGCAGCTTAGAACCCATCCAGGGGATCTGGCAGGGGTGGATGGATGGGTGGGTGTGACATAATGGGACTGAGCTTGAGTTGAGGCTTCTAGCTTCTGGCTCATGCTCTGTTGTCCCATGAGCCTTCATGCCCAAAGCACAAATTCAGAGATTAAAATTATTAAGGATTACAAGACCCAAAACCATAGGACATTAAACTGCAGTGCAATGCCCTGCTGAGCACAGCACTCTTATGTATCTTCATTGGCCACACGCCCATGAACCCACACTGTTCTTACTTGAACAAATCTACCACTAAAGAAGAAAGACTCCAGCAAACTACAGAGCACTTCTTTTATGGCAGAACTCCTTGAAACTGAACAGTATCTGCCGTGGTTTCTCCATCTGCACAATGGGTGTAGTAATAGCACTGGCTTCATAGGACCATGATAAGGATTACCTCAGTCACTATGATCACTCTATAAATGTTAATAAAAGAAAAGCAGATCTTAACATGGAACATGGATAGTGCCAAATAAGACAACAATGCTTTTAGTTAGACAACCACTTACAATTTCCTCTTATATTTTCAGAAGTGAAAAGGAAAATTCTCAAGAGCAGAATGCCAAAAGCCAGAAATAGTAAAACTTTTTTACAAGCATATTTCTTTTTTATGCTAACAAGCTTTTTTGTTGCATTTATTTTATTACCTGGGAGGCTGAATATATTTTTACATTAGCCATTTACTTTTTTTAAATTAAGATTTCATTTAAATTCCAGTTAGTTAACATACAGTGTAATATTAGTTTCAGATGTACAATTTAGTGAATCAACATTTCCATACATCACCCGGTGCTCATCACAAGCAGAGCTCTCCTTAATCCCCATCACCTATTTCATCCACCTCCCACCTACCTCCCCTCTGGTAACCATCAGTTTGTTCTCTACAGTTAAGAGTCTGTTTCTTTGTTTGTCTTGCTCTCTGCCCCTCCCACCCCCGCTCCCGCCTTTACTCATTTGTTTTGTTTCTTAAATTCCACGAATGAATGAAATCATATGGTATTTGTCTTTCTCTTACTGACTTATTTCACTTAGCCTAGTAGCATATTTCTTTGGAACAATAGTAGTCTGGAAAATATAATAAATTAAAAAATCACGTGGCCACACACGAAAGCAGAAACCTCTTGTTTGTTTTGTTTAGCTCTGTATCACAGAACTCAATTCACAGAAATTTTAATAATATTCCTCCCTTTTTCTTGAATGAATTTATTAAATATTTTTCCCTGAGTGACTTAATACAGTGTTATAAGGTATTCTTTTGTTTGTTTCTTTTATGAACTGTATTTCCTTTCACTCTGAATAATTAAAGAAATATAATTTATGTTCTTAGTTTTGTATTGGAACACCTCCTAAAAGGCTCTCAAGGATAATTTCTAAAAGGAAGTGGAGGCAAGGGTCTATGAATGTCTCAACCACGTTATTTTGATAGTTCATACAAGAATTCATCACACAGGGATGAGTTTAGAAGAGGCAAAACAAAGGAATCATTTCTTCAAAAAACTGGATATAAATAATCAAATTGTTAGGTCAAAGAAGGGGAAATGAGGGGACAACTGAACCCTCAATGTGACTCTACTGTTCTGGTCACTGGCTTGGAACCTGCACTGTGTGGTATCAGTTACTCTACCAACCAACAATAGGGAGAGGTTAATGAGAAAAAGTAAAGCACCAGCAAAACTGGATAAGTCTATGATGACTCTCAAAGGCTCGTGAGGAAAACAGTCAGCCAGAGAAGCTGGGATGAGAGGTGGAAGAGATTCTGAGAGGTGATGATGAAGATGGGAGAAACGGAATCAGGTGGTGGGAATGACTGATGGCTGGGTAGGACAGCCAAACCAGTATCTGATCAGGCTTTTACTTAAATTCCACATCTCTAGATTAGGAGAATGGCTCATTGCCCAGGAGTGTAGGAATCGCCTAGAATATCTTTTTTAAAAATCAATAGCTTTTCTGCTTTATGAAATTATTCACTCTTACATGTAGACATACTGGTTTGGAAAAGGAGGAATTGCAGAGAACAAGAGGCCGGCTTCCTGTTCCTCCTGTCACAGAATCAAATCACATGCTCCCATAAAACAACAGGATACAGAATGAACTATTTAATGAGGTCACAAGGAGTGTCTTTTGCATTCGTGTTTGAGTGCCTGATTCAAATTCCCGCTTTCCAAGTTGCTATTGGTGCAAGCTCTTTAACCTCCTTCATCGGTAAAGAAGAGTATGTAGTAATAGTACCTACCTCATTGTGGTGAAGGTTCAGTGTGTTAATGTATGTGAAATAACACACAGTAATCATTCTTCAAATGTTAGGTACTATGAGGAGCAGTCAAGGGAGCCATTGTTACCTTTGTATCAGAAGCGGAAGCTATGGGGAAATCTCAGGGTCACCTTGTCTCCCCACTGCTGCCTCCAGATGGCAGGTCTCATCACCCACCTTCAGAAACCTCTCCCACATGGCACACAGTCTTCCCTTCCTCAACACTGGGGAGCACCATCCTGACCTCTTCCTTACGTTCGCTGTGACTTTGATTCCAGCAGGCTCCCCGTTCGCGTCTCCACCTGAATGCCTTTAACTTTCGCACAGAGGCCCTAACACTCTGGCCCACCACAGGTCATGGCTCATGAATGGATCATGATTATCAATGTAGTGTGTCATAACCCATGTTACAGAAGGAAGTAGAATGGAGCAGAGTAGATGAGTAGCAGCACATCCTATTAGGTAATGGCATTTTTTAAATGAAGCTTTTGTTTCACACACGTATGTCTGTACTGCTGTGGATGCTGGGTTCCTCAACCTCCTTTACTCCAAAGACTTTCTTTCACCTGTTCCTCCACTTCAGTGACCACGCCTACAACCACACCTGGACCTGGTAACTACCAAGAAAGGATCCACCTCCAAAATTGGTTATTTCTATTGTATAACCATTGCCCCCTCTGTTCTGCCATTTCTCCCACATCTTTCACTGTTTATTTTTTTTTTTAATTTTCTTCTTTTTTAACCCATATTTCTTGAACCCAAACTTTCTGCTTCTCAGTATTCCTGCTGTGACTGACTTAGCTCAGGTCATCCATGTCTTTCTTCACAAGCAGTCGATTTAACCTCTTGCATGGGCTCTTTGCTGCCCTCCATAACTACCCTCTTCAGGTCCCAAACTGACCATGGCATTCCTAAACTTAAAAGTGTGTTCTGGTTCCCCTTTGTCTGAACCGATGAGGTTCTTCTCAGCAGTACCCAATTCACGCCACCAGAATTTACTTTCCTTAAGCAGAGTTCCGCTAACCAAACTCTTCATTTCCTCATCTCTGGCATGCATCCAAATATAGATCTGTCACAACTTCTTGTCCTGCCATTACCCTGTTCTGGGGATCTACTCTATCACAGCCCCTGATGGAGCAGATCCGTGCATGCATCTCACACCACTATCACAGCCTACCAGCCATGGGAAGGCCTCTAATTCAAGGGCAGAGCGCAGGGGACTGGCCAGCATGCTATGACAAGTGTGGCCAGATTCCTCTCTTAGGAAATTAGGCAAGTCTTCCAAGGAAGCTGTGGGAGCTACACATGAAAGTTCCTGCAAGTTGAAGCAGAAGAAACCAGTCCACAGAAAGAGAACCAAACAGGGACCTGCAAGCAGCCCCCGAGAGAGAGAAACAGAGAAAGTAGTTGCTTTATTTCAGTGGCCAGTTCTCAGTTCCCAGGAGGCCTGGCCACACAGGAGAGCCTGTCCTTGGGTCCCCCTTGAGTTCCTAGTGCCCTTATATCCAGCCTCATGTCTGCCTGAGTGACCTTCTGTGGGCCCTCTTTCTTCCATTCAAAAAAGCTTAGACTAGAACTTTCAGACTACTGCCCAACATGTGATTCTGTGCCTTTGCACACATTCTGTGCTTTCTGGAGGGAAGTTGTCTGTATGGCAACTACCTACTTATCTTCTGGGAAAATAAATGCCCTTTTGTAGTCGGCAGTGCCTCAGGCCAGTCCCTTTTGAGTTCCTTGTTATCTTAACATCTACTGCACTGTTTTATAATTTTTTTGTTGTTGTTTCTGTATCAGTCTCTGGACTCTCAGCCTCTTGAGGACATATCCTGCTCATATTTTTATCTCCCCAATCTGGGAGTGAGTAGCAGATTCCATTTGTTATCCACACCACCTACCCTGGAGGTCATTCACGTGAGAGAGTTCTCATATTTTCTGACTGATTCTCTGTGTCTTTTTGCCTGACAGTGCTCCATGCAGGCCAGCGACCAGGAGATTAGTGCCACAGGAGGGACCCTCCATTAGGGAGGAATGAGAGTTGGTGGATGAATACCTCTGTTTCCTGCTCCTCAGTGGGTCCATTGTGTTCTCCACAGTCACTGAGAAGGGGTCCTGTGAAATTGACCCCCTTCCCTGTCTCACTTCCTCACTCCTTCATTGTGTCTTCTAGAATCACCTCCCAAATAAACTACTTGCATCGAAATAAATATATGTCTCAGGGATTACTTGTGGGTGAACCCAATCCAAGAAGGGAGACAAGGAACATGGTGCTCAACAGATAGTGAATGAACAGCCGAGGCCTTTAGCCCCTCACCCCTCTCCTGTTGGCACAGGATTTCAAGAGATGACCCTACCCTTTTATCCCAGTTCAGTCTTCTTCTAGACAGGCCCCATGGCCAAGCACTTTGACCTCAGGCTCATCAGCACCCCCACTTCCCTTGACTGTCCTGAAGGACTGACACAGCCCTGGTCTCCCTTCAGTCCTGCCCCTGGGAAAATAAGGACTGCTGAGGAAAGTCTCCTATTATTGGCTGGTTGAGGCCATTTCACATCATTTTCAGCTCTCAGTATAGCTTTAAAATTCTTTTATTGCCCCCTGTTCATTTCCTTCAGCAACCTTTACTGAGACTACGTCCACCTTTCCCCAGAATTCCTACTCCCATCTTCATTCTCCCGCTTGCCCTCCCAGGGTTGGGAGTCCTTGAGTGAGTGAAGTTACCAAGTTGCAGCACTTGCTAGAAGAGCTCAGATTCCAGAATCACAGTGAGGCCTGTGTGATAGTGTACTAGAGGTGGGAGACAAGCTGCAGACGTGCCAAGTACAGTGGCTGTGCACAGGGCACAATATGATTGATAAAGGACTGTCAACCTGTCACAGTGGTCTGGATTGGCCAGAGGAAGACAGTGCTGTGGGGATACTGAAACAAAAGGACAACCCTATTATTCCCTCCATTTTTATATACGAGGAAACTGAGGCACAGAGAGGTGAAGTAAATTGTCCAAGGTGACATAGCTGATAAATGGTAGAGACAGGATTTGGACCCATACAGTCTGGCTCAGGGACCATGAACTTGACTATCATATGACACTATACCTACAGATTTTTGAACACAAAATTATTGATAAATGAAAAGTCAGAACAATAGCATCCAGCTATTGTTCCCTCCCAAGGCTGGGATGCTTATAATACATATCAATTCAATCAGTAATACAGATGAAACAACTCAGATGATGGCTGTCTCAGGTCCCTTCCAATGCTTCCAAAGATTTGGTTTTTCTATCTTGGTATAGACAGGAAAAAGCTGATTTCAAACCCATCTAGATTATACTTAAAATTTCACTGATGTGGATGATTGAAGTCAGGGAGGGGACCCTGTGCAAGGAGTGGCACATTCAGTGTCACACAGTCTCCAATGCCACACTTTCAGTGAACACCAGTAACAGCATTTTCATACCTGAATAATCTCTCTGCCAACTATGTCAGATTTTCAAATTTACAAACTGTCACTTGGAATGTACAGGAGGTAGCAGATGGTTTGTCCTTGACCACTAAGAAGAAGGCACTGATTAGAAACTATCTCAGGCCAGGATTTGGGTCTGCTACATATAGTAAGGATTAGCTCATTAGTGCTAACCCTGGCTCAGAGGCTCATTTTTCTCTGTGTGGCTTGGGTGCAGCTTCTATCCTATGGGCTGCTGCCCTGTTCTAGATACCTAGTGCTCAGGCACATTTTAAAATGTAAAGGAATAAGCACGGTGTGGTAGACTCTTAGTGGAGATGAATCCTACCAGGGGGTCAGATGTACATCCACAGGGCCCTCCCTCCTGCTCCTTCCTTCCTTCCTTCCTTCCTTCCTTCCTTCCTTCCTTCCTTCCTTTCTTTCTTTCTCTTTCTTTCTTTCTTTCTTTCTTTCTCTTTCTTTCTTCTTTCTTTCTTTCTTTCTTTCTTTCTTTCTTTCTTTCTTTCTTTCAGATTTTATTTATTTATTTGACAGAGAGAGAGGGACAGCACAAGCAAGGGGAGCAGCAGGCAGAGGGAAAGGGAGGAGCAGGCTCCCTGCTGAGCAGGGAGCCCCATGGGGGGCTCTATCCCAGAACCCCGGGATCATGACCTGAGCCCAAGGCAGATGCTTAACTGACTGTGACACCCAGGTGTCTCCACAGAACAATTTCTATTGAATTTACAAAGAAGGTAAGAGGTCTCTGATCTTTGGCCATTTTAGAATAAGAATTACTCAACCTGTCCCTAATAAAGCCTCGTGGGAGTGCTAGAGAATACGGTCCAGAAAAGATTACCTCAAAAATGTAGGCATAGTATGGTCAGAAGGAAAAAGAAAGGAAGGAAGGAAGGAAGGAAGGAAGAAAGGAAGGAAGGAAGGAAGAAACCCCGGCCTCCCTCCTCCTTTCACAGAGTGGCTTCTAGGTTTGGACACTGGCCTCTCTGCGTTAGAGACACCTTTGCGGATAGTTATTCTCCTCCGGGGGCCTCTGCAGATAACCTCCTCTCCTGACTCTACGGAGCTTTTATGAGTCTTCTGCGTACTGGGTGCTGAATAACTGTTCGGCGACTTGATCCAGGGGTGCACATGGGCTGCGGGGGCGACTGAAGGAACTCTGGCTCACAGGCATGCCAGGTGCCTTACCAACGCTCTCTCTACTCCTCGGTGGGCCTCTCCATATCACACGCCCCATTTCTCTGATGAGAGAAACTGAGAGGCAAAGAGCGTTACTGGCTCTTGCTCGCACAGTTCATGGCCTACAGAGGCTCCGTGCCCCCATTTGGTCTGCAAGGTATTAACAGAAAAGATCAGATTAGGTATTCTTTCCCCGAAGGAGCAGAGGGATGGAAGCCTGGCTCGGGGCTGCTGGCTGGGCAAGTGGTGGCACATATCCAGGTTTGCTTCGGGAGGGGACGAAATGGGACATCTTTCTACCATCATTTATCTGAGAGATAATCCTCGCAAATGAGCAACTCTCGGGAGGCTACATTTTGAAACGTCTTCCAGCCTTTTGTGCCGGGCTGGTCCCGGGCCAGAGCTTAGTCGAGTTTTGCCTTCGAGCCCAGGCCGGGCCCCTCGCCGCGCCGCCCGCGGATGCCTGGAGGACGCGGGGCTGGCGGAGGGGGATGCGGGGCAGGAAGAGTGGGGTGCAAGGCCGGTTCGGGGGCAGGACCGGCCCATCGGCCGGCCTTCTCAGGACTACCGAGACGCTGCCCCCATATAAATACGGTGGCCTTAGCTGCTCACCCCTCCCCGCCCCCAGCTTCGCCCCTTCCTCCTCTGCCGTAACCACCCCCGTCCCCGCTGCGTGGGTCTGATCTCTTTGGCCGGGGGGACACTCACCCTGCCACTCGAGGACCGACTCGGGGGTAAGCGCGGTCACCGCGCCCTCGGCAGAGCTCCGTGGCGCCCCCAGCAGAAGCAGCAGCGGCAGCGACCGCAGCAACAGCATCGCTAACCACTGGGCTAGCCTGGCGCCCCGGGTGACGGTCGCGGGGAGCCAGCGCCAGAGCCCGAGCGCGGGGCCGCGGCGCTGGAGGCGGGACTGCAGCCCGCTCGGTGCTACACGCCTCCCCGGCCCTAGCCACCCCAGCTTCCCGGAGGCCCACTCCGTCGTCCCTGTCGCCACAGTGTGCCGACACTCGGGGGTTCTGGGCTGGAGACCGGGAAGTTGCGGAGGTTTTTCCCCGCCCTCCTCACTCCGGCTTGGAGAAGGAGGAGGAAGAGGCGGTGGACCATCTGCCCATCCCAGAAATTCCTGCCTTTGGGGTGGGGAGAGAGAGGGGTGAGGCTGCCCGGTGCAAGCTCCTCCTGCTTCCACCCCCCTCTCTCCTTCCTGGGGGAGGCCGATAGGAGTTGGGGTGAGCAAGTTGAGAATCTCTGGGACAGGAAGTCTGACATCTGGGTTTGCAAACCACCCAGATTCTGGTAAATACTGCAGGGTTGGCAGCAAGCAGCTTAGAGTAAACCAAGCGGCTCTCTGAACCCAGGCGCTTTGGAAGTACTCCGGACCTCCCCTCCTCAGGGGATGTGGACCACGGAGACTCGGCCGAGGCGGGGGGTGGGGGGATTGGGGGGGGTTCCAGGGTCCTCCCAATGTTGTACCCAACGGTACAAGAAAGTACCCCAACGTTCTTCCATTAGTTGACCTCCTTTTCTTTTTAAAATGCCATCTCCCTACTTTCCATTTCCTTGGATCCCTCTAACCCAGCAAAATAGCTGGGTTAACCCACTTTACAGCTGTTACCCCACTTTATAGCTGAGAAAAGCCATGGGGAAAGGCAAAATTATTTGCTCTAGGTCATTCCTTAATCTAGTGAAAGTTACTCCCTAAACTAGTAAGGAGGAAAAGATTAGAATGTAGTTCTTCTAACTGTAGTCTTTCAAATAACCAGCAGAACACTAGAAACATTTCATATTCATGAGAACAAGCTAACATAAGACCTTTCCTAAATAGTACCTTGACCTTAGTCATTAAAACATAAGAGGGGGGAAGGGAGCTTTTTTTTTTTTAAAGGTAGTAGAATCTTGGAGGGCCTTTCTCAGCTGCTTATTGGCCAAGATCAAACCAACATTTTTGAGTACCAATGTCTGCTCTAGGCTAAGTTGCTTCCTTCTCCCCCAGTTCATGTATTGAAGCCCCAAACCTCAATATGATTATGTTTGGAGATAGGGCTTTTAGGAGTTAATTACATTTAATGGAGTCTTAAGGGTGGGGTCCTAAATAGGATCAGTGGCCTTAGAAGAAAAGGGGGGGGGATCTCTCCACCTGTAGTCACTGGGGAAAGGCCACAGGAGAACACAGTGAGAAGGCGACCATATGCAGGCCAAGATGAGAACCCTCATCAGAAATTGAAACTTTGGACCTTGATCTTGGACTTTCTAGCCTGCAGAACTGTGAGAAATAACTTTCTTTTGTTACCACCCAATGTATGATATGTTCTTATGGCAGCTCAACCAGACGAATACACTGTTTTAGCCTGGTTCCCCAGAAAGAAGAACCTAGGGTGAGATCCCTGGCAGGAAATGAGAGTGAAGACCAGAGTGAAATAGGGAAGAAGGGAAAGTCACTGCCTTGTCCACTACAGTAGTAACATGTGTTCAGTCCTCCAGGAACCTCAGAAGGCCGCAGAACAGTCTGTCCTGAGGAAAAGAGGAAAGCCTTTATCTATAGGCTTACCATTCCTGCCAGTTAAGGTGATCCTAGATTATCAAGTCCTCTGCACATTTCCTGGGCTGTGGTGAGCTTTAAGCGTGGTCTTATGCCTTGGCATCTCAGAGGCCCGGGGCAGACAGCAACAGGTGCATGGCATGGCTAGAGGTGAAGTGCTGTCGGATTGCTCTAGAAGGAAGCTGGGGGAAGCCTGTGCAGGGCTGGCTGCTGCAGAGGCAGCTGGGGAGAGGTGAGGCTGAGAGAATGTGAGAGTTTCCAGTGTGTGTACTGAGTCAATAGCGTATCATTAGATGTAGAAGTTGGCATCTCTGCCTGAAACCATGTAGAAATGGGATGCCTTTAGCATATTGCCTGTAGAGACTTTAATCATGAAATATTTCTCCTACGGCCTCAGAACTACATTGTGTGCTATGGGAATATCTCCAAAGTAGGTGATTCAGGCCTGAGTGGGCTGGCATCTGCTACAGAGGTCAAGTGCAATCCACATGTATGACCAGGTAGCAAAGTGTAATAGTGTTGTCAATCTTTGGGGGAAGGGCAGTGCAGGGAGAGTAAAAGGGAGAGAGGTCAGGAGGAGCTAGAGTGATCATGCAGGGTTTGATGTATTCAGAAAGGGTGGCAAAAGAGGCTGTGTTAGGATGGGAAGAAGCTGTGAGAAAAAAATATAACGGTTTTAGTGAGAAATGCTTGTGTAAGCAACAGTGAGTAGATAGGCCTAGCTGGGGCAAATGGCAGCTATTGGGGCACCTTGGCCAATGAGGTCAGTCACTGGGACATTGGGCTACCCACTGGCTGTGGGATCCAGGTTAGACAGTCACCTTCCCTGGGCTTCGGTTGTACCATCTGTATAATGAAAAAAGGAGAAAGCCCTCCTTGACCCAAAGCAGAGAATATTCCAAAGTGGCAGAACTATGAATGTGAGCAGGATTAAAAGGGGAAACAAACCATATTTCATCTAAGAGCAATTAGTGTAATGAAGAATGGTGATGACAGCTTCCTGGCCTACCGACACCACATTTCCTATTTGACAATTAGAAGACTCAGAAAAGAGCTAGTTTTTCATCTCTTCCTGAGGTATTGTGGCTTTGAGGTGAAAATCCGTGGCAAAGAGCTTTTTGGCCTTAGAGAAAATTATTCTTCCCCATACCTCAGTCTTGTGTGTGTGTTACATTTACGTTAAAAGAGGGGCTCTGCCACCTACTAGCAGGTTACTTAGCCTCCTTGGGCCTCAGTTTCCTTCTTTGTAAAATGCAGAAGGTAACATTGCTTTTGCTTTGTAGTGTTGCTGTATTAAATAAGTATGTGCAGTGCTTAGCACAGAGTCTGGCATCCTGAGAGGGTTCATTTGTGGGAAGGCAAATCCTGTTGTATTGTTGTCTCCTGACCCCAGCCAGGAATGGGGTTGCTAGAGCTCTGTGCCTTCAGGCCTTTGTATATCTCTCCATTGCTCAATGTATCACTTTGAGTTAGACTTAGTTATTTGATTATATCTCTCACTTGAATGTGAGTTCCTTGGGGGACTGACTATATTTTCCTTCTCTGTGACTCAGCAGGCAGCACGTTTCCTGGTACTTAATAAGTTGTCAAAAAGTTTCTGCTGAATGAGTGAGTGAATGAAGGGAGGTAGTAATGAGGTTCAAAGGAATATAGTGTTTGAAGTCATTTGAAATTCAATAAAAACATTAGAAACTGAATTATTTTGAATGAAAACAATAGAGAAAATTCAGGGATTTAAAACTCACTTAAGGTATGGGTTATCTGAGGGTCAAAATTAACAAATTTTTTTTTGAGTAGGAAATCAGGGAATCAGGGGCTCAGCAAGAAAGGGTGAGGTCCTGATTTATAGTGAAGATGTAATGAAAGAACCATAAAGAATGGGTAGTGTGAAAGAAACCAAAACAGAGTACCTGGGTGGCTCAGTCATTAAGTGTCTACCTTCAGCTCAGGTCAAGATCCCAGGGTCCTGGGATCGGGCCCTGCATCGGGCTGCCTGCTTCTCCCTCTCCCACTCCCCCTGCTTGTGTTCCTGCTCTCTCTGTCTCTCTCTATGTCAAATAAATAAACAAAATCTTTAATTAAAAAGAAAAGAGAAAGGATCCAAAACAGGATGATGAAGGTCTAGTTTCTAGCAAGTGCTGGAAGAGGTTATTGTTACACCCAGGATTGAAAGAACAAGAGCAGGGAGCACTCACAGGATCCTTGTGACAGCTATACCTGTGAGACAGGGAGCACCCAACAGCATGGGACAGCAACTACCACCAAACTGAGGTTTGTCAGAGAGGAAGCTGAGAGAAGAGTCTGCTCTATCTTCTCCTCCACCCTCTGTTCTTTTCCCAGCAGACAAACCCTGCCAGAAGTCAGTGGACAAGGGGCCCACAGAGGTCAGCTTCCTGGAGCATAGAGCAAGGTGGAGCACCATGGACAGTGATTCTGGAGAGTCAAGCAGAAATTATCCAATGCAAGCATCTTCTGTCAATCTTTGTCCTGGTATGGAGGCTACAACAAAAATAGGGCATAATGAGTCCTGGCCCATGATCACAAACTTTAGATTCTAAGAGGAAAAACAAATGGGTAGCCAAGCAATTATAATAGGATACAGTGCATATCATGATATAAGGATGTATCTGAAATACAAGTACTTAGAAGGGCCACTCATCCAGGCTTAAAGCTCTGAGAAGGCTTCTAAGGGAAAGTGGCTTCTAAACTGGCACCTCGAACACTTAGCTGACCTCAAAAGATACAGTTGAGGAAATGAAAATGAAAACCACCAACTGGGACAAAATATTTGCAAATCATATATCTGATGAAAAACTTGTATCTAGACCATATAAAGAACCCTGAAGCTCAATAGTAAGAGAATAATCCAAATAACAAATAGGCAAAATATTTGAACAGACACTTCACCCGAGAAGATATTCAGATGGAAAATAAATATATGAAATTATTTTCAAGACCATTAGGTATTAGGGAAATGCAAATTTAAGCCACAAAGGTATACACCTCTAGAGTGGTTAAAATTGAAAAGGCTGACCATACTAAGTGTCAGCAAGGATGAGGAGAAACTGGAACTCTTACACACTGCCAATAGGAATGTACAATGGTGTGATCACTTTGGAAAACAGTTTGGCAGTACTGAAAAGTTAAAAAACATGTAACTATTTAGTTTCCTAGAGCTGCCGTAACAAGTACAGCTGGGTGGCTTAAAACAACAGGAATTATCCTCTCTCATTTTTAAATTTTTTAAATTTTTATTTTTTAAAGATTTATTTATTTGAGAGACAGAGAAAGAGGTGGGGGAGGGACCGAGGGAGAGGGAGACAGAGAATCTCCAGCAGACTCCGCACTGAGTGAGGAGCCTGACGTGGGACTGGGTCCCGTGATCCTGAGATCAGGACCTGAACTGGAATTGAGAGTCAGGCACTCAACCGACTATACCACCCACGTGCCCCTCTCTCAGAGATTTTTAGACTGGAAGTTCAAAATCAAGGTGTTGGCAAGGTTGATTGTTTCTTGAGGCTCTGAGGGAGAATCTCTTCCATGCTTCTTTCTGGTGGCTGCTGGTAATCCTTGTCATACTTGGCTTGTAGCTGCATCACTGCAAAAAATCCGCTTCCATTATCCCATTGCCTTCTTCCCTGTATATCTCTCTGTGTTTTTGTATGGACTTCTTATAAGGACATCAGTCACTGGATTTATAAAATTCTGGAAAATGTAAACCAATCTATGGTGGTCAAAAGCAGATTAGCAGTTGCCTGGAAATGGGAATGGAAATGGGGGTTAGTGTGAAAGACTTAGCTGAGCTAAAAGAGAATGGGCAAATGTTCTAGACAGAAGGAATAGAGGCAAAAGAGGACATAAAGTACTTGAGAAAATTTTGTAGCAGAGAGATTGGGTATTGAGGTGGAAAGCTCTGGAAACACCGAGGCTAAATAGGAAAGCTGGGGCTAGGTCCAAAATCATGTTAAAAACCTTTATGCTAAAGCCAATAGGAAACCATTAAGGGGTTTTACTGTGACCAGATTTATGTGTTACATTTTTAAAAAAAAGACTTTATTTATTTATTTGACAGAGAGAGAGAGAGATCGCAAATAGCAAGAGAGGCAGGCAGAGGGAGAAGCAGGCTCCCTGCTGAGCAAAGAGGCCAATGCAGGGCTCGATCCCAGGACCCTGAGATCATGACCTGAGCCGAGGGCAGAGGCTTAACCCACTGAGCCATCCAGGCGCCCATATGTGTTACATTTTAGAGAGAACATTCCTGCTGTAGAATGGAGAATGGATTAGATATGAGTGATTTGTAAGGATGAGGAGGCTGCTGCAGGAGTCTGGACAAAGAGATGGCTCATAATTGGACTAGAAAGGAGACAGTGGCAGACTGGAAGAAGTGAACACAAGTTGCAAAATGTTTAAGAGGAAGAATCATCAAAATCTGGTGTATTAGAGAGGGGGGGGATTGTCAAGAATGATGTCTCTTTTTTGGCATGGCCAGTCTGATGGCTTCATCCACTGAGAAAAAAGCTTGGGGAAGGAGTAGGATTTCAGTTTGCGATATGTGGTGAATCTTATGGGACATCCAGGTGGAAATGTCCAGGGGGCAGTTGCATATATGTGTTTTAAAATCAGGAACAGGATGGGAGCATAAATTTGGAGATTTTCTGTGATTGATAATTAAAGCCATGGGAGTAGATGTGACTGTTGTAGATTGAGAGGGAAGAGAAGACGCCTGGAAAGAATCAGAGGGAGTGATTGAAGCCACAAGATGCGTTAGTGGTTGGGGGTGACGTGGAGCAGAGCCACCCAGTGTAGACAGTTCTTTCAAGCAGTCATGGTTATTGGGAGAAGGAGAAATAGCTGCATGGACTGTGGGTACATGCTTGGGGATGAGAGCATATGTGGTTATTATTATTATCATTATGTTAGTTTTTAGGTCAGAGACTTGAGCATGTCTGAATGCTGATGGGAAGGATCCAACAGAGAGGGAGAAGTCAAAGATATTTACTACAGGAAATGTCAGAGTGGTGTCTCTGAGTAGGCAGAAGTTTCTGGAGCAAAAATAAAAGGATTCACTTTAGAAGGGAAAGCAATGCCTCCTATTACAGCGGGAATGAAGGAAATGACTGTAGACCCAGGTTAAGTCTGAATGCTGAGGGTAGAGATTTCTCTCATCTGCTAGGTTCTAGTTTCTCTGTCAGGTAGCAGGGAAATTCATGTGCTGGGAATGAAGACAGCTGGAGTCAGAGAAGGAAGGTGAGGCTCATTCTGATGTCCACAGAGAGAGCTGCTGCGGAAATGCAGTTGGAAGTCTGAGCATTGCCAGGGACCCTGATGTGGTCAAGGACCATAAATTTATAGTGGATCATGTATTTTCTTAACAAGGCTCAACAGCCTAGGTACATGCAGGGAGAAGGGGGCCACTGGGCTTCATCTCAAGTGATGTTACCCAATCGAGATGTTACATACAAGGAAGTTGAAGATATTGATAGGAGAAAGGTTGATGATGGTGGTGGGGGTCACACAGGACTCGGTGTCACGATCACAGAGGGGCGAGTGGTGGTATGCAGGAGGGAATCTGGGGTCAGACTCTTAGTTTCAGATTCTGGCTTTGTCACTCACTAGTTGTGTGATGGGCCACTTGCATGACCTCTACAGGCCTTAGTTGCCTCATCTGCACAATTAGCATAAAACTAGTACCACGTCACTGGCTTCTTAAGAGATTACATGAGTTAAAACTGAAAAGTGCTTAGAACAATGACTAACCCATAGTAAATATTCAGCGAATTGGTTTTTATTATTAATTATTGTTACTTGAAAGAAATAAAAGATATTTTTGGGCAAACAAAGAATGAGTATTGATTTGGTTTCTTGCTGGATTGAGAAAAGCCATACTCTCATCCTTCTTTCTTTTTAGTAGCTGTCTTTTGTGGGGTGTTTGCTGGGTGCCAGGCTTTGCTCGTGCTGTAGTAGTTAAAAGGTCACACTGCCAGTGTGGGAATCTGCTCTGTGACTATACCAAGTCATTGTACCTTACCCAGCCTCTGTTTCCTTCCTGTCAAAGGGAATAATATGGGTATCCACTCCATTCATAGGCTGTGAATACATGCTTGGGGATGAGAGCAAATGCGGTTGTTATTGTTATCATTATATTAGTTTTTAGGTGCCAGGCACAACTGGGCCTGCAGAAATTGAGCCACAGGCATTTTCCATGACATATGGAAACACCCATAATCTGGCATATAGTGAATCCTCATGAAATGTAACCACAATTATTAGATAATTCCCACAACAGTTACATCATGGGGTAGACGTTATTGCAGTCACTATATACGGATGAGGACCTTGGGAGAGTTTAAGTGACTTATTGCTAAAGCCCTATCCTGAGCTACCCATTAGCTTCATGTGATAAGCTATCTCATTAAGAGGAAACTCTATTGTGGATAAAAAGGACTGTTGGTTTATATAAGACAGAAGTTTTCTAACCTATTTAATATCTATTTTTAGCAGCCTTCCCCCAGCCATTTATTAACGTCTTCTGGATGTGTTTGGAATATCACTGTATGTTGTGATTTAGCAACACCATGGTATTTTAACTAATAACACACACAGTGGCTAGAGTAATAAGGGAGAAAACAAGTGAAAATTCATTGGGCTAAGGGCCAGTTTCAGAGTGAGTTAATGAACTGGGTTTTCACCTTAATCCAGGCAGCAATTTATATCAATTTAATTCAATTAACGGCTTTCCCAGTGTGTGGTATTTAGCCAGAAAGAAAGTTCCAGTCACGTGGATGTTTCAGCTGAGTCTGTCTCGATTGGGTGTGCACAGGGTGTCTGAAATCTGCCCTGTCAGTGCAGAGCCTAGTTTCTGCATGCTCATGCTTTCTTCTGCCTTCTTCTGCATGCGAACTTTGAGAGGATGTGCAGAGGAAGCAGGCAAAGGGGCACATATCCGTAGACAAAGGAGGAGAGCCCTCCGGAGGGAATGTTCACCCAAGAGCTTCCTCAACGCCTTTTTTTTTTTTT
>LNAC01000104.1:322167-376249 GCA_002007465.1 Ailurus styani | reverse complement strand
AGAGAGCCCGATGTGGGCCTCGATCCCAGGACCCTGAGATCATGACCTGAGCCGAAGGCAGAGGCTTTAACCCACTGAACCACCCAGGTGCCCCTCTTCAAAGCCTTTTATCTCTGGTTGTCATCCTGTGGGCTCTACCTTTCCTAGAACTTAAATGGAAAGGCTGGGGAGTGATCAATGTTTATTTAACATTTATTAATCATTTTCTGGTAATTCAGATATTCTATTCCATTTGATATTTTAAAATGTGTATAAGATAGTTTTTGTAATCCCCAATATTCCTTTTAAATAAGAATAATAACGAAATAGAAGGATTGCTGCACCTTTTAATTTCATCTAAAGACTCCCCAGAAAATTCTAGGCAGAATCTGTGAGTGTTTTCTCCTCTTGAAGGACTAGGTAAGGGTCTGAGAAGGAGGCAGATAGAGAGCAAGGTAGAACTGATGAGTTAAAAAATCCTTCTTCCATTATTTCTTAGCTGTGTTACTTTGGTCAAATTACATAATCTTGCTGGGTTTTGTCCCTATATGTGGGACAATAAACACCTACCTTACAGGATTATTGTAAGATGAGGAATAATGTGAACAAAATGCCAGGCACAACTGGACCTCCAGAAATATAGCCACAGGCATCCTGAGGTAGGGAAAATGATCCTAATGAATCGGGGACAAAGACGTTTCTGGTATGTTCATGCTTATCTTATCATGTACACTCAGGGTTAGAGATTGTTAGGTTTTATTTATTTATTTATTTATTTATTTATTTATTTATTTATTTATTATTTATTTGAGAGAGAGAGAGAGAGTTGGGGTGGAGAGGGGCAGAGGGAGAGGGAGAATCTTAAGCAAGCTCTGTGCTGACACTGGGCTCAAACTCATGACCCTGAGGTCATGAACTGATCTGAAATCAAGAGTCAAATGTTTAACCAACTGAAGCACCTATGGTGCCCTGCCATTAAGTTTTATTTCTAAGCCAATTTAAAATGCTAAACCTCAGAGTAGAAAAGTAAGATAGTTGGGATTAGACAGGAGATAGCCATGGGGCTATGAAAAGAAACTTGTAGACAGAGGTCTTCACTGACCCTTCTTTAACTATTAGACTTCAGTGCAGCTTTCTGCGAACAAGCTCTGCAAAGTTCAGTGAATAGAATGCTAGGAAGCTGGCAGACCTGTTTGATATTGCTAGTTCTCCTGGGAACCATCCAAGGCATGCTACTTGGCTTTTCCACAACTTACCTATTTTTTCTGGGTTGAAACAGGAATTACAGTATTGTTAAATGCATGGATTTCTATGAAGGGGGAAGGTATGGGTGGCTAAATGACCAGGAACCCATGAATATAACTTAATTTTTTCCTGCATTATGATTATAAATCAACATATAGTTTTGTTTCAGCATAATGGCTTTATTGGCATTTTGTTACTAGAAAAAAGCATTTTTTAATATAAGGCCAGAAACCTAACTAGAAACCTAAATAACATTTTAAATCCATTCCTTGTGAATACAATTACAAAATTGTAAAAGGCTTTTTGCTGTATTTTTATTGAGATCAAATTGAAAAATAAAAAACTGCATAAATTTAAAATGTACAATTTGAGAATTTTTGACATATCTATATACCCATGAAACCATTATTATAATCAAAGTAGTGAATGTGTCTGTCATCCCTATAAATTTCACTGTGATCCTTGGTAAGCCCTCTTTGCCATCCCACTTCATGCCAGACCCCAGTCAGCTATTGATCTTCTTTCTGTCACTATAGATTAGTTTGCAATTCCCAGAATTTTATATAAATTAAATCATATAAATTTACTGTTTTCTTATCTGGCTTCTTTCACTTAGAATAATTATTTTGAAATACTGCTGTGTTGTTGCATGCATTAGTAGTTCATTTTTTTAAAATTGCTGAGTAATATTCCATTGCATGGCCAAACCCATAATCTGTTTACCCATTTGCCTGCTGGTGGATATTTGGGTTGTTTCCAATTTCATGCTATTATAAATAAAGTTTCTATGACTTTTGTGTACAAATCCTCATGTGGGCATATCTTTTCATTTTTCTTGGGTAAATACCTGTAAGTAGAATAACTGGATGATATTGTCGTTATATATTTAACTTTTAAATATACTACCCAATTGTTTTCTAAAGTAGTTGTGCCATTTTACATTCTCACCAGCAGTTATGTGAGAGTTTCAGTTCTTCCATATCTTTTTATGGGTTGAGTTGTATTCTCCCCCAAAGATCTTGAAGTGCTAACCCTCAGTACTTATGAATGTGACCTTATTTGGAAATAAGGTGTTTGCAGACAATCAAGTTAAGATGTGGCTATTATGACTGGTGTCTTTATGAAAAGTGGACATTGGGATACAGAGACAGAAGACGCACACAGGGAAAACACCATATGAAGAAGAAGGCAGAGACTGAGGTGATGCATCTACAAGTCAAAGAGTCTCAAAGATTGGGGTGTCTGGGTGACTCAGTAGGTTAAGCATCTGCCTTCGGCTCGGGTCATGATCCCAGGGCCCTGGGATCGAGCCCTGCAGTGCGGAGTCTGTTCTCCCCTGCTCTTTGCCTGCAGCTCCCCCTGTTTGTGCTTTCTCTCTGTCAAATAAATAAACAAAAGCTTAAAAAAAAATAATACCAAAGACTGCCAGCAAACCACCACAACCCAGGAAAGAGGCATGGAACAGCTTCTCCCCTACAGCCTCAGGAGGAACCGACCAACTCTTCCAGCACTGATTTTGGACTTCTAGCCTTCACAACTGTGAGGCATTAAATTACAGTTGTTTAAGGCACCTAATTTGTGGTACTTTTTTCTGGGAACCCTAGGAAATTAATATCCTGGCCAACACTTGGTATGGCAGTCTTTAAACTTTAGCCATTCTAATAGAGTATAATGGAATTTCATAGTGGTTTAAATTTGCATTTCTCACACAGCATTTCTCTCACAGCTATAGTTAATAAGTATATGTATTAAATATTTGAAATTTGCCAAGAGTAGATCTTAAATGTTTTTGTCAAAGGAAGGAAATGAAAAGAAAAAATCTAATGGTGAGGTGATGGTTATGTTAATTAATTTGATTATGCTGGTCATTTCACAATATATATGTATATCAAAACATATTGTGCACTTTAAATAGATATAATTTCATCAGTTATACTTCAACAAAAAAAGAAAAATAAATAAATTTACTTTTCTCTAATAACTAAAGATGTTGAAAATCTTTTCATGTGCTTATTTATAATATCCATATATCTTATTTTGGTGAAATATCTGTTTAAATCTTTTGTCCGTTTAGAAAAAATTGAGCTTTATTATAACTGAGTTCTTTATATATTCTGGATACAAATTTCTTATCAGACATATAATTTGCAAACTTACTCTCCCAGTTTGTAGCTTATTTTTTCCTTCTCTTAATATTGTCTTTTAAAGAACAGAAGTTGGGCGCCTGGGTGGCTCAGTGGGTTAAAGCCGCTGCCTTCGGCTCAGGTCATGATCCCAGGGTCGTGGGATCGAGGCCCACATCGGGCTCTCTGCTCAGCAGGGAGCCTGCTTCCTCCTCTCTCCTCTCTCTCTGCCTGCCTCTGCCTACTTGTAATCTCTCTCTCTGTGTCAAATGAATAAATAAAAAAAAAAAATAAAAAAATAAAAAAAAGTAAAGAACAGAAGTTTTGGATTTTGGTAAAGTCCACTTTATCTATTTGCTCTTTTTACAGATCATGCTTTTGAAATCTAGAAATCTTTGCCTAACCCAGGGTCACAATGGTATTCTATGTTTTCTTCTAAATGCTTCATATTTTAAGATTTTACTTTCAGGTCTGTGGTTCATTTTGAGATAACACTTGTTTATACTGTGAGGTTTATTTTTTTATGCATGAATATTCAATCTTCCTAGTACATTTTTAAACCGACTAGCCTTTCTCCACTAAATTGCCTTTTCATCTGGATCAAAAATGAGTTGTCTATATGTCTATTTCTAGACTTTTTTTGTACCGTGTATTAATTACTTGTTTATATTTTACTAGTACCGCCACATTGCTTTAATTATGGTAGTGTTATTAGTATTGAAATTAAGTATTATTAACCCTCCAATTTTGTTCTTCTTTTTCAAGGTTATTTTGGCTATTCTAGGACTTTTGCATTCTTATCTGAATTTTGAAAATAGCTTGTTAACTTCTACAAAAATCCTGCTGAAATTTAAATTGAGATTGCAGTCTATCTGTAGATCAATTTGGGGAGAATGGACATCATAACAATATTGAGTCTTCTGATCCATGAATAAGCAGTATCTATTTATTAATTTAGATCTTTAATTTTTCTCAGCAAAGTTTTATAGTTTATAATGTACAATTCTTTTACATCTTTCATCAGATTTATCCCTAAGTGTTTCATGTTTTTGATGCTATTGTTTTTTTTAAAGATTTTTATTTATTCATTAGAAAAAGAGAGAGAACCAGCAGAGAGGAGAGGGAGAAGCAGACTCCACACTGAGCAGGGAGCCCAATGTGGGACTCGATTCCAGGACCCTGAGATCATGACCTGAGTCGAAAGCAGACACTTAACCATCTGAGCCACCCAGGCACCCCAATGCTACTGTAAATAGCATTTAATTATTTTCCAATCTGTAACTTTTTGCCAGTATATAGAAATACATTTCATTTTTGTATATATTGGTCTTGTATCCTGCAACTTTGGTAAACCCACCTACTAGTTCTACTAGCTTTTCATAGGTTCCATAAATTTTTCTGCATAGACAATGATGTCGTTTATGAGTAAAGACAGTTTTACTTCTTCCTTTTTAATCTGAATGCCTTTTATTTTATTTCTTGGCTGATTGCACTAGCTAGAACCTCCAGTACTAGAAGTATGTGTTGAATAGAAATGGTATCAGTGGAAAGCATTCAGTCTTATGCCATTAAGTATGATCTTAACTATAGGGTTTTCATAGATGTCTTTTATCAGCTTAAGGAGGTTTTCTTCTATTTTTAATTTGATGAGAGGTTTTATCAGAAATGGATGTTGCATTTGGTCAAACACTTTTGCTGCATTTATGAGATGATCATGATTTTCTTTGTAGTTTGTTTATATATTGAGTTATTTCATTGATTTTTGTATGTTAAATGAACTCTGCATTACTGGAATATAAACCCCATTTAGCTATGATATATTTTCTTTTTATGTATTGGATTCGACTTGCTTATATTTTGTTTAAGAACTTTTCCATCTATGTTCATGAGGAATATTGGTCTTTAGTTTTCTTGTGATGTCTTTTGCTTTGATATTAGCTTAATGCATTGGGAAGTGTTCCCTTTTCTTTGATTTTCTGTAAGTGTTTGTGTAGAATTGGTAGGTAATTTTTTCATTAAGCATTTGACAGAATTTATCTCTGAAGCCATCTGGGCTTGGGTTTTTCTTTGTGGGAAGGTTTTTTGTTTTGTTTTGTTTTGTTTTTAAGGAGGGCAGTGGCAGAGGGAAAGGGGGAGAGAGAATCTCAAGCAGGCTCCGGCCTAGTGCGGAGCTCAAGGTGGGGCTCGATCTCAGGACCCTGAGATCATGACCTGACCTGAAATCAAGAGTCAGATGTTCAGCCAACTGAGCCACCCAGGTGCCCCTCATTGTAGAAAGGTTTTTAATTATGCTTTCAATTTCTTTTGCAGATATAGGGAAATTCAGATTATCTCTTTTTTTAACCATTTTTTGTCTTTTAAGGAATTCGTCCATTTCATATAGGTCTTCAAATTTATAGGCATAAAGTTGTTCATAATATTCCCTTATTTATCCACTTACTATCTGTAGACTGTAGAAATATCACCCGTGTCATTCCTGATATTGACAACTTGTGTTTTTTATTTTTCTTTTCCTAGTCAATCTTGCTAAAGGCTTACCACTTTTATTTATCTTAAGGAAACTTTGGGTGTCATTGATTTTCTCTTTTGTTTTTCTGTATTCTATATCATTGATTTTCATTTTATTATTTCTTTTCTTCTGCTTACTTGGGTTCTGTTTTTTTTGGTTTTTTTTTTTGTCTTCTTTTTCTGGTTAAAGTAGAAGCCGAGGTCATTGGTTTGTGATTTTTCTTATTTTCTACCATAGGTATTATTGCTACAAATTTACCCCTATGTACTGCTTTGGTGGCATCCCACATATTCTGATATATTATGCTTTTGTTCAGTTTAAAATACTTTCTAATTTTCATTTTGAGTTCTTTGACCCATGGGTTGCTTAGAAGTATATTATTTAGTTCCCAAATATTTGGGGATTGACCAGATATCATTTTACTACTGATATCTAATAAAAGTCCATTGGAGTCAAAGAGCATACTTTGTGTAACTTGAGGTTTTCTAAATGTATTGAGATCTGTTTATGGACTGGAGTATGGTCTATTTTGCTAAATATTTCATGTGCACTCAAAAATAATAATAATAGCTTCTGCTGTTGTTGGGTAGAATGTTCCACGACTGTCAGTTAGATAAACTGAGACTACACAGGACTCACCTTGTTTGTTCTCTGTGTCTCAGGGATCACTGTCCTTTAATGCCTGATGTCCAGTGTCTTGAAAACCATTGTTTTATGTATTTTGTTTGTATGTTTTTGTTGTTGTTACAGTTGGGGGAGTAAATCTGTTTCCTGTTACTTCATTTTTTGAAAGCAGAAATCTCATCCATTTTTTAAGGATTTTTTTTATCACATCGACATTTGACCCCCAAGCTTGCTTTTATGAGGAAAAGGAGGAAGTAGGAAATAAAGACTAACATAAGGAACTCTAGAAATCTGTACTATAACGTTTTTTTCAATGCCCTATGACTCTGCTGGGTTTTTCCCAAGGAGTATTTGTGGGGTGTGCATGTGTGCGTGTGTGTGTGTGAATGCATTTCATATTTATCTAGAGCCCATTTCAGAACCCATGAGTAAATGTAAAAAACAAATCAAAGTTGAGTAGCCAAATTAGACATTAAATCTTAGAAGCATGTTACTGAAGTCGCTAGGCTAAAATGTCTGTGTTTTAGTGGAGGGAAAGACTTCAGACCCACATTCTTATGTTATGTTATGATTCTAACTTTGGGATATTAGATTTTAACCCAACTTCGTAGAAAAGATATTAGAAGGACAAGGGGCTATATTAGGCATTCTCACTGAGAACCTTGGTTAGTGGTCTCTGCACTCCCGCAGCTGTCCCTCCAGGAGAGGGCATGCCTGTGTCCAAAGCTTCCTATTCATTTTAGGCAATATGAGATAAACAATGACCAGGCCTTTCCTTCAACTTTGTTTTCCTAGGCTCCATGAAGATTAGTGCTCTCCATTAGCACTATCTTTCCTCACACCAGATAGTGGAAAATACCATCAATTGTCTTGTGACTTTTTTTTTTTTTTTTTACAGAAATCACATTTCAGCCCTAATCTGGTTTCCTTCTCTTTGTGGATATCCAAATCTTCCTGAATCACTTATTTTAAGATAGTCTCTTGGATTATTTTTACAAGGGGTTAATCATCTTTGTTTGTGCTGATTTTTACTAGTTTCATTTCCAGAGTAATTTAATTTTCAACTCTGGGAATGGCATACTTCCTCTCTGTGTGCTGGATAAAGTTATGCCATGCATAACGAGATCACCCAGGCAGCATGGCCATACTTTTTACACTATCCTACTCCCTGTAATATGATGAAATACCCTGCCTCCTGGATTTTCTCTGGTCCTTTGCCTTTAATTGTGTTTCCTGAGGGGATTGTGTGACTCATCTACGTGAGCGGCAGAAAACCTGTGCATCTCTTTTTACTAAATCTTTCTCTGTTTTGACTTGCACTTTCTATTCAGGCAAATTCCTGTTTGTTAGTAAGAGCAATTATTTTCAAAAAAGGCTAGGCCCTAAACTGAACTGGTTTTGGCTTGTTAGATCACGTTTCTTAAAAAACAAAATCTGATATCTGTCACTTGATTTGCTACTTGTCATAAATAGTTGTGGCCCTATTATTTCTATTAGTATTTTTGATTTTGCCTTTAGGTCCTCATGACCTACATTATTCTCCCACTCCTTTCCCTGGTTTTTCCAGTGCCTTCCTATTTCTAAGAAAAGCCTGTGGTTTGTTTTGTGGGTTGTTCCTCTGGGAGGATGGGCTAGGGAAAAGGCTAAGATACATTATTGTGATATTATTCTCAGAACTGAACAATAACCTCTAAGGGGCCACAAATGTTAATTCGAGAAATGCTGCTTTAAGTGGTTTTTCCTTCATCTACATCCATATCAAATATGTCTATCCTTTGAGTCCCAAACCTAAGTGTCAGGATCCAGAGGATATGTATAAGTCTTTTTAATGTTTATTGTTATTTTTTTTTTAGGCAGGGCTAGGATAGAGGGAAATAGAGAAACAGAATCTTAAGCAGGCTCTATGCCCATCATGGGGCTTGATCTCACAACTGTGAGATCATGACTTGAGCCAAAATCAGGAGTCAGACGCCTAACCGACTGAACTACCCAGGAGCCCCCAGGTCTTTTTAACATTTAGACCTAAATTTTATTGGCTGTATTCTTCACTATGGCACCTGGAAGACTTAAGGACCCCTTCTGAGATTTAAACTCAGCTCTGGTATCCGGAAATCCTCAGGGGGTACCTTACATGCCCCATGGCAGCTTCTTAGTGCTGCTTCTCCATGGCATCACACCCAGGCCCAGAACACTGCTCCACATCCCACTGCCTAAGCTGACTGAGCACCTGCCTCCGGGCACGACCAGTCTCCCATCACCCACTATGTTCCTGGCTGCTGCCTGTCTCTAAGTCTCTGCTCAACCTGCAGCCCGGCAGGTACCTCTTCCAGTGCTGCCACTCACTTCCACTCGATGGCACGATGCTCTGCCTTCTGAGTCAGTAGAGCCCATCTTGTTATTCTTTTTCATGCACTTCATGGTTCTTCCTGAAAATTTGTTTTAGTTTTCCAATCATACCTAGACCTTAACCTTGGATACTCTGCTCTTTTTTCTAACAGGGTGATTATTGGAGGAACTCAGTTAATGAAAAACAACAATCATTTATTGAACATTTATTAAGGAAATATGTCAAATTCTTTAATATATTATCCCATTTGATTCTCACAAGGACCCTAGGAAATATGGGCAGTATATGCAACAATGATACAACACAGAACCAGGTTGAGGACAGGAGTGTCTATTAGATTGTTAGCTCTTCCCTGTGAGCTTCTCAGCAGGTGGAGTTAAGACACATATGTTCACATCCTGTTACCGCCTAAATCTAAGCCTAGGATATTAAATGGTAGCTCTGTGTGCTGAGAAAGTGTAAAAGTGATAATGTGTGCTTTCCTGTGTCCATCCAGAACAGAAGCCATCTTCAGATTTTTGAGCGAAACATAAAATTGTATTAAAGCATGAATTAGTTGTCTCTTAAAAATGAATAGTAAACTTGATTAAATCAAGCAATGAGTAAACATGATCAAAAATTCCTCAGAGATGAACATTGTACATTTTCTTTTTTGCCTCTATGACAAATTCATATGCTTTTTATGCTCAGTGTTTTTAATCTTCTTTTATATCCTTTTCTTTTCCAATTCTGTCTTCATAATGAAAATGTTTCTAAAATCTGACACATTTCTTGAAATCAACGAAAGACATTTAATACACTGAAACTATGCAAAATACATGTAATAGCTAGTCTACTTATTTTAATTTTTATGATCCCAATGCAGTGTTTATACAATCTATGATCTCTGTGCCTCAATTTTCCTCACCTGTAAAATAAGAGGCACTAATAATACCATACCATCTGAATAAGTTAGCACATATAAAGCACTTGGAACAGTAGATGTTACCAATTTTTATTAGCAATGCAAGCTATTTAATGATAGTAAGACACATTTATTAAAATAAAAAACAATAGATGCCTCTATTAAGTAGTAATAGATATAAATAAATAATAAGTAATAGATTCAAATAAATCTAGGAAGATCTACCTATTAAAATAAGAAAGAAATATGTGTGTATTTATATATGTTCATGTACATGTATATATATATGTTCATATGTACATACCTATGTATAGTAAGATATACAAACAGATAAAAATTTTTTAACAGGAAGTTTTTTTATGTAACACGTACACATGCGAGCACGCACACACATACACACACACACACCTATACTAGGTATAGCAAAGCCAACTGGATGAAAAAATTAACCTAGTGACTTTCTCCCCAGTTATTGACAAATGATGGAGTTTCATGATGTATCATCTTTAGATGTTGACCTAAAGCAGGATTGGCTGCTATGCAAGGACAGTGAGTGCAAATACATTTCAAGCTGAAAAAACAAAATAATTTGAGCAGTTAGTTTCCTCATGAAACACACACCTAGAAATTGCGAAGGACAGCCTGAAATTTCAAACTGAACTTGAATCTCCATGAGATTTGTTAATGACACCGAAGAGCAGCTTTGGGTCCAATCTGTGCTTTATCCAGGGCTTACCGCCGGGACAGGTTTATAGTACGAAAACGCCTGGGATACCCCTGTTGCTCTCTCTTTGCTGGTTGTGCAGCCAGATGGGAGAGAATAGAGGATGAAGTTTTGACTCACATTTGGTTCTCTCCAAGGAACAGGGAGGCAGCATTTAATCCTGCAGTGGTCCACAAACCAAAGGAATTAATGCCTTGGCCCAAGTTGTGGGACTAGGTGGGTGCTGTCCAACCCCCTATCTGCAGAAGCCACATCCAGAACTTCATTCATCTATTATAAGAGTAGACAAGCCCAACTGACCTTTGAAAGAGCCACTGTGAAGTCCTGAACTTAAGTTTCCTTGCTTTTCAGTTGTGTTGACTTGAGTCTGCTGCAGTATAATAAAATTCAACAGAAGGGAGAATTCCTATTTATCACATTCCATTCAATCCCCGTTTCTCATTCCCTCTGAATAAGGAATTTTTTCCCATTTAGATTTCCATAAAGTGAAGATGACAAAAATTGTTATGAATCAGTAACATTTAAATAAATTTATTCTTTTGAGAGGTCAGCTCTCTCCTACGGTTAAAGAATATAAGTGGTAGGAGAGCTTTCTCTGGTACTGGAAGTACCTACAGGGCTGTGTGTGGAGAGCTGAAGGAGAGAGCAAATCCGAAGACCCTGGCTTGGTGTGGGGGCTGCCCTTTGCCATTCGGGGGGTTTCATAGGGTTTTCAGAGCATGATGGCTTCTGTTGAAGAGTCTTAAAGGGGAAACCTGCACCAGATTAAAACATGTGGACTCTCAGCTGAAACCCCCACGGAGCTGGGTCTTCCTGCTGGGACACCCCACAGGCTGCCTTAGTCGGGGGAACAGCAGGCTTACAACAATGAGTACATTCAAAGTGAACAGCCGATCTCCCCCATTCCCATATATCTCATTCCCAGCATCACCCATACATAGATGCTACCCCAAAGACTTTTTCTTCCCACTTCCCAAACTTTCCAGTCTTTCCTGGCTTTCCCCCCACACCCAGCCAAGTAAACTTCTTGTTTCTTTACTCTCCTTTCCTGGGCTCAGTGCCTTAATGTTCAGAGGAACTTACCCTTGCATTCTTCTTTTAAAACTTCTGTTTTATTTTTTTAAAAGATTTTATTTATTTATTTGAGAGAAAGAGAGAGAGGGAGGGAGTGAGAGAGAGCATGAGAGAGGGGAAGGTCAGAGGGAGAAGCAGACTCCCTGTGGAGCCGGAGCCCAATGCGGGACTCCATCCCGGGACCCCAGGATCATGACCTGAGCCAAAGGCAGTCGCTCAACCAACTGAGCCACCCAGGTGCCCAAAACTTCTGTTTTATTACCTAGAACCAGCAGGTACTCTGGACTTGGGCACAGGAGTTGCTGTGCCCCCCGCCCCCCAGCCTCTGGGGGAGTTAGGTGGAAGATGGGGCCTTATTATTAAGGGAACTGTATAAGTTGGTGCTGGTGTGACTATCAGCTTAGACCTGGGGGACAGGTGGGGACTAGTGGATCCGGGATGTGCATACTGATATTGCATATTCATTTGTTTACTATCCTCTCCTTTCCCCTATTAGAGAGTACAGGAACTGCTTATTTTGTTCATTTCTGTATCCATAATTATAAGAACAATGTCTGGCATCTACTAGGCACTCAGTAATACTGAATAAATGAATTTAGTGGGCATCTACTCTGTTACAGCTGCTTGAAGAGACAAGCAGTGCCAGCATGTTGCAGATGGAAAAACTAGGGCAAAAAGTGATTTCCTCTGTGCTATTCAAAATGGGAACAGTTTCTGGATTTCCAGATATCTCCAGCTTTTGTCTACAGCACACGATTTGTTTTGGAGTATAAGTACTCTTGACTTAACTTTCCCTATCCTTTTGTAAGGAAAGAGCCTTTCTAAGAAAAGCCTTCTTCTAAGCTGGCTCCTTTTGTATACAAGCACTGGATTCTCTCTGCTTAGTTTTGGGAAAATGAGCATGGCACCGTGGGATCTACCAAATGGATGCCCAGAATAGTAGCACTATGTAACTGTATAGGTTTGCTAGAGCTGCTATAACAAAGTATCACAATGTGGAGCATTCAAACAACAGAAATGTATTTTCTCACAATTCTGGAGGCCAGAAGGCCCAGATTAAGGTGTTGGCAAGTTTGTTGCTTCCAAAGCTTTTCTCTTCGGTTTGTAGATGGCTTTCCTCTCCCTGTGTCATCACATGGTTGTCCCTTTGTGCACATCTGTGTTCTAATCTCCTCTTCTTATAAAGACACCAATCGTATTGGACTATGACCCAACCTAATGACCTCATTTTTAACTTAACTGCCTTTTAAAAGACCTTATGTCCTAATGCGATCAATCATATTCTGAGGTACTGGGGGTCAGGACTTCTGTACACAAGTTTTAATAGGGACCACAATTCAGCTCATAACACTGATTTTATAAAATGTAGGGTAATGTCCTAGCCTCTAAAACAAACAAACAAACAACAAACAAAAAACAAAACCCCTCATGATGTGGGTATTGTAACCATGCAGCAAACTGCAGCTTGTTCCTTGCTATCTCCTGCCTTTGGTGGCTGCCTCTTTCCGTTCTTTTCCTTGGCCCCAGAATGAGACCAGCAGATGGTCAGAGCAGGTCACTCAGGGATCCGGAAATCCAAGAAGATGGTTTTGTACCAAGTTAATAAAAGGAATTATCATCCATCTAAGGTTCATTGTTTAAATTACCGTGTTTATTTATGTCAACACAAAATACAATAAAACAACTTACAAAAAAAACCCATTTATCTTCATGTAATATAACTCTTCAGTGAACAGAAGTACTACTGTTAATGTTTTGGCCTTTTCAAGGTCCAGCCTTGGGTCAAAACAGTATTCAGAGAAATAGCAGATTCTTCTCTACTCTCCCCAATATACACACAAAGGAAAGTCATATTTTCTAGAATCCCATTCTAGTAATAATAAAAAATATGACATGTAGAGGTGAATACTATTGCTGTATCATCACTATTGTAACTTCCTTATTGCTGTAGATTTTTCCCCAGACCCTGGGCTTCAGTCAGGAACACAGGGGGTACATCTGCACTTCAGGTGTCCAAGGTGATTGTTTAATAATTTTTTTAATATAGCTGTGTATTTCCCAAGTGTCTGATTTACCTGAGTTATTTAGAAACCAGAAAAGAAATAAATCTCCAAATGATCAGATGTGTACATATCTATATGGTAGAATTGAGGAAACTTATCACAGGTTATCTGTGCCAATTCAGTGGATACATTTGAAGTTTCCATTATGTAATGAACTATTCACCTAGTAAAAGGTTTCACATTATAGTTTACTCAAAGGTAATAAACCCTGCACCAAAGAACAGACCTCACCTCTGCTCCAGTAGTTTGAATGCTATTTTCATCTCAGGACATTTTCAAACAAATGATAGTTATCGTTTAACTAACAAAATCTTTCCATCATTTCATGGACAAAAGAGTTAGCCTCATACTGTGGAGAGAAGAAATAGCTTGGAGCTGGAAGATCTAGATTCTGAACCAGTTTTTCTACTCACTCCCTGAGGCTTAGCTTTCTTATCAAATAAGATGACAGTGCTCTGTGAAGCAGTGCTAATAGGAAATAATATTCTACAGAGTCCATATCTTCAATCAACCTATGGATCCCTAATTATCCACATGTAGTTTGCAAGTAAAATATTACTTTTTAAAGTAAATACACATTGCATAGTCACCATATGCAGCTGAAATGTGCAAGTTAGTTTATATAAATGGAAACGAATATAGATAGAAAGCCTATTATTACTCGTTAGAGACTGTAGTCTTGATGTGTTTTCTTTAAAGCATTTAAAGTGTTTTTCTGTTTAACCCATGTTCATTTTGCATTATTGGAGCTCTTTTTGGTTAAACTATCTAACCACTTAAAGTAAATTTTAATAAGAAATTAAAACTTTCATATGACATTTCCAGGGTTTAGATGACTATGAAACTAAGTAAAAATGGATTGAGAAATATAGGAGAAGTAATGGTTTGAAAACTCAGGGTCAGGAGGGAAACTGAGTGTAGAAATTTCTTCTTCAGGTAATTAAAAATAATCTAAGTAATAGACTAGTTATTTTGTTTTTACTGGTAATTTTCTGTTTTTTTTAACTTTCTAATTTATAAATTACTTCTTCTTATAAAATATTTGTTTATGTATGTGACTTTTGGATACATGCAAATTCATAGAAATTATTAACACTTACTACATTTGGGACATCTTTAGAAGAATTGCATCTTCCTCGTTGAAGTAAAAGTCAGCATCTCATTTTTCATAGATTTTAAAAAAGAATCCACATTTAGGAAAAGGTAGATTTACTAAAAGTTTAGAATTAATTCACAAGTGTGGTTATTTAATGTAAGCATATGGACTTTGTGACTTTGCCGAGACAAAGACTTCAGGTGTCTATATTCCTGCAACAAATGAGATCCTATTTTCAAACATTTTTCAAATGCAAATCAGACCCCCCCGTGTCATTTTGATGATTTTTTGAGGCATTAATGCAGCAGAGTTAGTATTCCTCAATGATCCCCAAAGTCACCCCTTTGCTGAGGTTGTTTCTCTTCCTGATTATTTTGAAACTGCCAACACAGTCTCTAACCTTCATACAATGACTGATGTCCAAATGACCTATTATTATCTTAAACCAACCTCAAAAAAAGAAAAATTAAATAGTGCATTAACATTTCATATCAGTGAAGAAGACTTTTTTCATGCATGAAGTAGTTCTATCCATCTGTGGAAAGGTCCATCTTTTGTTTTTCCCTGTGTTTATAGGTTACATTTTTAAAGGTACTGGTGGAGCCTCGGTATAATGGATTGGTTCCCTAAAAAAAAAAAAAAAAAAAGGTTCAAATGAAAGTATGTTATTACATGGTTGTAACATATTTAAATAATTTCATTGTCCATTACAGACTAGGAGAAGTCAGCCTCAAGCTTGAAAGCCATTTGAATAATTTTTATTAATCATATTCTTAGCATTTTAAAATACATACAACTACATTTAATTTTTTAATATGCAGGACCAGTGCCTTATATATATCATAAAAATCTTACCCTGTTTGGAAACACACTAATTTATGGATGGAAACCAAGACTTTGGCTGCTTTGTTCACTGTGGTTTTACCAGAGTCAAAAGAAGTGTCTAGCCAACTCCAGACACTATTTACTGAATGAATAGAATGAACCAATAGGTGGTCCCAAAATGAAATATAAAGTAAAAAAAAAAGGTAAAAAACAGGGAAAGTGAACTTGTAGAAGCATACAAAGATGAATGACATAGTATCTGCCTTTAAGAGATGTGTTGCTGGTAAGAACATCAAACAAAGGCACTGATAAACTTGCTAAAATGAGATCAAAATTCAGGAGAAACATCTAGCTGCTTGGGAGAAGCAAGGAAAGATCCCCAGGACAGCAAACACCTGCTCTAAATGGTAAAAGAATTCGGTGGCATTCGCTTATTAGAGAATAGCAGTGTGTGAAACAGAGTCAGGAGGCACTGGGGTGTGTGGGACACAGAGCTCAGGAAGACATGCAGGTCCCAAGATAGGTTGGGCAAAATGGCTTTGCCTTTGGAGCAGTGCAGAGGATTTGTGCCAATGTTCGGATAATTCAACTTGTACTCCTCAGGTTGTAGATGTGTTTCTTCGGGCCAATCACCAGGACAAGCAGGACTAAGTCTCTGTAGGTGTTTAGAGGAACACTAAGATTGCTCCAGGCAGGCTCAAGATGTCTGGGTACAGTACAGCTTCTCTCCCACTTTCCAAGAGTTCCACACAGGCATGGATGTCATATGGTTTGGGTTCAAACCCAGCCCCACCACATGACCTCGCTTAAGCAATTCTGAGTCATGGTGTCCTCACCCACAGGAGACATTACCAAAGTGCCTAACCTCATCCATGAAATAACATACTTTAGCACAGATCCTGGCACATATCAAGTGCTCAGTAAATGCTGCCTCTTCTCATTAGTTCTTATTTATATCTCTTCTTCACATTTGGAATTTCCTTTTCTTTATGTTTTGGAGGGGATTAGAAAGATACTTTCCCTGGAGCTTTCACATTCAACATTTCCAAGCCCGTTTCTGCTTGTGTATGAAGTCTAGGTACTACCAATGACCTTGTAAATTACTAAATCTTGCATTTGGTCTCCTTATCCCATGAATTATAGGGGTGGCAGCAAGTTCTAAACATAGATTTCAAAACCACAATTGTATTTGCTTTCCCAGTACATTTCTCTCAGTTCTCGGAAGAACTGAATAAAATTGAGAAACATTCCCAAGCATCTCCCCACTTGTCACACTTGGATCTGCCTCAGTGTCTTTATTGTGAGGAGGAATCACACCTGCACCTGCTTCTATGTTGTCCAGAGCCAGGGCCTGACCTCTGACTGAGTAACATGTTACCTTTGTTCTTGTGCCTTCAGAGAGAGATGCTATCTCAGTAATGAGGGCAAACAGAAAAGAGTCTCCTTGGTGGTGAATGATGAGTGAAGGCCAAATCATCATACTGCTTCTATTCCTGAAGTCAACCTAGATAATTCTGAGGACTCTCCAGTCCTTATTTAGTCCTGCTACCACAAGAACTTGGAATTTGGAGAGTGATGTGGTGCTGTCTCATTCGGAAACAAAAATCATGTATGAATTCTGTTAAGGTTAAAAGACTACAAGCTATGAAGTTTAAGTTGGTTACAGAAAAATAAAGGACTCAATTGAAGAGGAAAAACGGCAAAAATAAGTGCAGGCTGGGGATGACGAGTGGAGCATTGTTCTGGAGGAAGGGGGAGCCTTAGGGAAGAGAGAAAAATACTTTGAAAGAGTAAATGGGCTGTGAGCAGGGCCAGCTTAGCTCTTCATAGGACCAGGAACTCTTTTGTGGGTCCCATGCCGTATCATGTCAAACATATTAAAATGTGGGGCATCTGGGTGGCTTAGTCAGCTGAGTGTCCAACTCCTGGTTTCAGCTCAGGTCATGATCTCAGGGTTGTGAGATCTAGCCCTGCATCGGGTTCTGCACTCAGTGCAGAGTCTGCTTGGTATTCTCTCCCTTTCCCTCCCTTCCTCCCCCCTGCCCCTCTCGTCATGCTGTCTCTCTTCTCTCTCTCTCTCACAAACAAACAAACAAACAAACATATTAAAATGCACCACGTTCCACACTAAGTATAATTTATATGCACTATAAAGGAGGTGACTTAAGTTGTAATTAACTGAATACATGATGTTATTTTGTAGACATTTAGTTGAATGTTAATTTTGATTGTGCAGTTTTCATTCTGTAGTTTGAAGAAACTTTATTCACATTTACAATATTTGGGGGCGTTTCTTGCAAAGCTAGCTGTAGGGCCTGGACATGTTAATAGGGGGTGATGGATGTAAGGTGGGACTTAAAAGGTGGAGAAAGAGCAAGTATATATTGATGGGAGGCAGTTGTGTTTCCTGCCCTTAGCTGATGATCAGAACTCAGGAGAATAAGCTCAAAGAAGGTTTTGTTGGCAGGAAAAATCATGGCAATGTCTAGTACTGCCTCCTATAGTGCCCTAGGGGTGGCAACTTCTCTACAGAGGATTTCCTGAGATACAGGCTTGGGTCTCCGTTTCACATCGGTCTGAATTCTTTCACTCTATAGACAAGGTTCGGTTTCCCCCAATGATCTGAGGTGACCAGGCTGATTTCCCCAGGAGTCTGGGGGTGTTAATTTAGGCTGTAGATTCTGTAAATTCAATGGCACATTTTTGGAGCTTGAAAAAGTGGTAATAAGAAAGCTCTCTGTCATGACCCACAGCTCTCTTAATGATTGCCTAACTGCCAAATGCAGACCTGATTTGCTTAGTACAGTACAAAATCAATCCATGACTGCAAGAAATGTCAGACAGAACATTTTTTGCCTCTAGTTAATGACTTGTCATCCTAGAAAAAAATGTCTAATCAAAGATGAATTTAAATATCTTCCCTTTGTGTTTTCATAAAGAATATGGATGGGGAGGTTATTTTTAAAAGTATAAGGAAAGGTAAGCTTTCTTTATGGCTATGATGAAATGTTTCAAGAGGTAAGAAACAAAGCTCTTTCTTGTCCTGAGCTCTGTCACCTTTGGAGTCCAATGGAGGCCTATGGGTTAGGAGACTCAACTATCCTTACCAACTCTGGATGTCCCCAGGGGTTCGAAGACCAGTCAAATTCAGTTCTTAAGGAAGAAACAGGTTTTAAATAAAAAATGGAATCAAACCGAGGACGCTAAAAATGGGTGCACTGAATAACATTTTTGAAATAGGATATATTAATGAAATTTGAATTGAATTATTTGTATTAAACCTCTTTTGCATCCAAGTGAATAACTATTACCCAGTTATTATCTAGTCAAGAACATCAAATATTTGTTATTCAAAGAAACTCAATTTAACAAGGCAATAATATTTTTCACTTATGATTTTATCTGTTTAATGCCTATTTTTGTTCCATTTTAGATGAAGAAAGAGTCAAAATTCAGCATTTGAATTTCAGTCATGTTCTACATCCTGAGGGAAAACAATACATGTTTTGGGGAAATTAATTGTTAATTAAAATGTTATTTTACAGATATTAATCATTTGTCAGTATTCATGCCTTTGTATGAAAACATTAAAATGTGCTGGTTAGTAGATATGCATCACATCATTGCCCAAGTACTTGTTTGCAGAGCACCTGCTTATTATTATTTCTAGGAGGGTCAAGGCTATGCTTGGAAGAGGCTGCAATTAGGTTTTCAGCTCCACCATGGACCAATCATTTGGGAAGTCTCTTAACTTGTCTGAGTCTCGGTTTTCTTCCATTGAAAATGGGATTATTCAAACTACTTCATAGGGCTGGCATTATTCAACCAACTAGTGCCATGTGGTTCTTTGTGCCAACTTAACCATATTATTTTGCCTGATTCCTCTTTTTGACCGTTGCTAGGCATTTGCTTGACAGTTGGTGAGAGTTAAAAATATCTATGGCCAGGTGTTAAGTTGAAATTAACTGATTCAACACTTTAGCCTCATAATACTATGCTCTTAAGTCACCAAACTAACCTATCAGGTTACATTTTACCTTGTTAGGTATGGATAAGTTATATACTCATTGGAAATCCAAATTTACTTTCCTAAAGGGTCTTATTTAATTTTGAGAAATTCATACATACACAAGAGAAGAGGAAAGCTCTATAAGGAACCTCTGTAGACCCCTCATTCAGATTCAACAATTATCAAGATTTTGCCACACTCACTTCAGTATCACTCGCTCTCTTTTGGCTGAATTATTTCAAAGCAGACCTACTCTTCATTTCCTTTCACTCCAAAATAGGGATATTTTCTAGCAAAGTCATCATGTCACTATCTTACCTAATCAAATTAAGCATAATTCCTTGCTATCGTTCTAATACCCAGTCTACATTATCCTCCTTCCTGTTATCCAAGAAATGTATTTTTACAGCTGGACTGTTCAAATTAGGATCAAAGCAAGATCCATGCATTGAATTTGCTTGTTGTGTCTAAAGGCATTTTTAACAGGAAGATGAAGTAGATGAAAATTTTCACTGTCCATTGTCCTGTGCCATATGTTGGGGATTTCAAAATAACTGCATAAGATATTGGCATCCCTCATCAAGATAAATTTATCCAAAACAGAAATTCTATTTGCTTTAAGAACTGAAGATATCACTATATACTTGGAGAAAAAAGTGTTAACATCAATTTATTTGGGCAGATGAACCCAAAGGAACATTGTGTTTTTCTGTATTTTCTCCAGTGAAATCACTGTATTTAGAATCAGTAATGTAAGATAATTGCTATTAGAGAGCTGGGCACACCATTAGAGATAGAAAGATGAAATTAAAACCATGAAATTGTTTCTATGGTCCTCCAGAAATGTAATTATCTGTCCTGTGGAAAAGAAACACAGAAAATTGGAGTCCTGTTTTGTGTTTGTCTCCTGTGAAGAGGAGACACATAACTTATATCTATTGAGTACACATATTTAATGGTTGACACTTTTTAGGTATTTTTCAGGTAGTTGTTTAAAATTTGTTATTCAGAGGAATTAACTGGATGGTATTTAAAAGGTCTTCTCAATTTGGCATTGTGACCTATTATAAGTAATGAGTATTTCTATGGAAATTGGCACAAACTGCCATGCTGCTCATAAACATTCATTTGGCTATAACACAAGTGTTAGACATAGCACCTATGCTTTATCAAATGGGGCCTGAAAGATCCTCCTGGCGATGAAGATTAAATGTATTTCCTTGATGTCCCTAAGCAGCTATATAAGGAGTTTCACGAGACTCTTCAGAGTGGGGGAAATCTCCACTGCACTGAGAGAAAAATTCCTGCTCTGAGCACTGTCTAGGTCCCAGATGATGGACAGAGGTTCCTTTGTCCTCAAAGCAGAAAATAAATCATAGCTGTTAGGGTCGCAGTGAAAGGGGTAGGGAAAGAACGTGACATTCTCACTCTCTATTAGAACAGAAGCAAGCTGACATCTATCTCTTCCACAAGTCACTTTCTCCCCTGGACAAGGAATAGGCCCTAAGGGTTTACATACTGTTTGCCACTTGGCCTTCGACCGTTCAGCTTCAAATTTGGCAACTTCTTTACGATCATGAAATGACACCAGCAGCTTCCAAATGCACAGGAGGACGACCCCAATGAGAAGAATAGCCAGTGAGACCCCCAACATAATCATGGGAATATTTGGGGGCTTTGGACAGTCTGTGGAAACAAAGAAAATTATATTAAGAAAACGGTATAATTGGGGTGTCTGGGTGACTCAGTCAATTGAGCATCCAGTTCTTGGTCTTAGCTCAGGTTTTGATCTCAGGGCCATAACTTAAAGGCCTGGGGCTCCCACCATGGAGCCTTAAAAACTTAACTTAAAAAAAAAAGAAGAAGATAGTATAATAAATCTTGTGATGTAGAGAAAACATTTCTCATTTAACTTTCCAACCATATTTTTTTTCCGGTAGAAGGAAAATAGTAACATGTTTAATTTTGCTGAATTAAAAAAAGAGTTACTTGTTGAAGGATAGCCCTATTCCTACAAAGGAGAACAAAAGATAGAGTTTGATTATTTAAGGCAAATGGATATATACTTGAATGATTGACTCAAAAAGAGTTAGAATCCAAGAATGAGGATTAATACACACAGTATATATAAACGACCATGAAAAAGACTGCAGTTTAATGACAAAAATGATCTCTTCTGGGTATATGATAAAATAGAAATGAAATGTGTATGTGTGTGTTCACTCTCACACACACGATATTACTTTTTCATGGATTTCCTTGATACATGAACTGTCTAGGAGATTATATTCAAACTTATATAAAACCCATTCTCCTAAGAAGTTTACTACTTGCTGCTTCTTTTTTTTTTTTTTTAATAGACAGAAGACAGTGGTGACTTTTAGTTTTATTTTAATGTTAATCAGGGCTCTGGTGTTCTGGAAAGTTCCTGGACTGGGGTCAGGAGAGGTAGGTTCAATTCCAATCTGATGTATAGTAACTGTCTGATATACAAGTCCTCTGATCTCTCTGAGCCCCAGGATCCTCAACCATCAAACAAAGGTGTGGGACTTCAGCATTCCCTTAAATTCCCTCGGGATAAGACTGAGCTCAGATGCTGATGCTTATTAAACTCACAGCTTCCTAGATCCCTCTCCAGAGATTCTAATTCAGTGTGTCTTAGATGGAGCCACAGATTTTTTTTTTATTATTTACAGTATCCCAAGGGATTCTTATCTTCAGGGAAGTTTGGGAAACTAGATGTTCTGTATAGTCCTTTCAACTTAGAACATTCTCTGAAATGTTATTTTGACTCTATTGATGATATTAATATAATTTTACAATTATACAGTGCCTTCCCTCACTGACAGCAGAATGACTAATAATTCTTGCAATATGCCTGGGAGATGATACATTTCTTAATGAAACATTATAATTAAGCTCTCCCCTTGCTTTCATGAGAAAAAAATCCCACATAAAAATTATCATTAAATATCTGCCTCCCTCTGCAAGAAGTGAAGCAAATCTGTGGTATCTGGGGAGGAAATGAATCATGCTTAGTTTATCCTAACTCTATTGCTTTTAGATATTTAATAAGGAGAGTTATACACACAGGACTAGTCATGCTGTTTTCAAGGTAAGGATCTATAACTGATCTGAATTTGAGCAGCAGTAATGACCCCACAGCACCATGATGCCTGGCCTCACACATTTTTGTTCTTTGGATAAAAATGAAACAAAACAAAACAAAAAAACATGTAAGGAGATTATGCAGACAAAAGTAAAGGAGCTAACGAAGTAGTTACTATAGTATGAAGATCTAAAGACTATTTCTAGCATAACAAATGAACTATGGCTGCTTCTAAGAGGTTAGCAACAGTCTGCAAAGCAAGTGGCAGTCATGTGTCAGTGAGAATATATACTGGCTATATCTTTGACTACAGAATGTCTGGGGTGGGGCGTAGCATGTTCTTATGGAAAGCAAGATGGAGTTTTCTAAGACCCTGCAGCCAGAATGTGAATTAGGAGGGCGCTCCTGTAAAGAATTAAATAAAGGGAGAACAGGCACGGCTCAGCAGAGATAATTTTTAAGAACTTAGAGTCATTATACATTTATACATTGAGACTACATTATATGTTGAAATATTCTACATTTCTCAAGAAAAGATTTTGGCCCAAGTACCAGAGCAGGTATTACACAATAGAAATGTCCACTGTTTACACTCTCTTTAGTATTTCCTGAGATGCTCAGACTGAAGACGTATTTCTAGGTATGAGAAGAGGGCCATTGCCACCCCTATGCGCCATCTTCCCTGTCGAGTCCTGGCTGGTGCCAGCTAGTTCTCAGGTCCTGTGTCCCTGAGCTGCCAATCTGCCAGCTCTGTTACCTGTGGCTATTGAGCACAGAAATGTGACTTTTCTGAATTAGGTTGTGTGCTAAGTATAAAATACACATTAACTGTGAAGACTTAGTATGGAAAAAATATAAAGCATCTCAATAATTTCTTTATTGATTACATGCTAAATGACAATATTTTGGATAGAGTGGATTGAAAAAAGCATTACTAAAATCCATTTCACCGGATTTTTACTTTTTAGTGGGGTTCCTAGAAAATTTAAAATTACATGTGTGGATTGCCTAACATTTCTATCACTGCTGATCCAACATGTTTCCGGGAGCCAGGAATTTATTATGATCATACAGCCAGTGGGAGGCAGTATAGCACAGTAGTTAAGAGCATGGGCTCCAAGTCAGCCGGCAGCCAGCGCTGGTACTTAATTACTGCAAGACCCAACACATTTTTAAACTTCTTTTTGTCTCAATTTCCTTATCTGTAAAATGGAAATAATAGCAACACTTGCTTTTACATGGTTGTTATATGGAGGGTGCTAAAAGAATTAATGCATGTAAAACATATAGAATGATACCTGGCAAATGGCATCAGTAAGGGCTCAATAAATGAGAGCTGCTATTATTATTATTATTATTATTATTATTACTACTACTACTACTACTACTACTACTACTACTACTACTACAACTATACTCTTTTATCCTCCTTTTTTATCCCAAGACTTCAAGGGCCTGGAACCTCCACGTTGGGACCTGTGGGTATAACATCCACACCCACGTCCCTACCAGGAAGGCTTCCAACTGTCGTTCCTTGACTGTGGCTCTTAGGAATGTGGTCCTTCTCCTCTGAAAATTCTTCCAGGTGTAAGAAAAAAGATGAGCAAAGTTCTCCCTACATCCGCACACACCCTGATGGCGACCGTTCACTTGGTTTCTTTTAAAATTTGTTTGTAGGACCCCGGGAATCCTTAGCCTTCACTTCCTCCTTCCTATCCTTATGTCTGACAGGCTGCCCTGGGGTTCTCTGGTCTTACTGCAGTGAGAAGGGCCTACAGATTCTAGGACAGGCTCCGTCTTCAGGGCTCCTGGAAGCTTGGAGCCTACCTACAAACAGGAATATTTGCCAGGGAGAAGCCTTCTTGGAGCTGTCAGGTGACTTCAGTTAAGCCTCAGGAAAGTAATTTTCCCCTCGCTTTTCCCTACCACAAAAGCATAGGGAGAATAAAAAGCCCTAATAAAAAGTCATCAGTGCTATCAGAAGGACGGAGTGTTTATGTACCACTCAGATTGTGTGGAAGCACCAAAACAAACCTACAAACAAACAAAAAAACAACCAACAGTTCTATAACAAGGAGGCCCTTATCAGCTAAAAACATCTCTCTCTCTCATGCATCCAAAAGTAAAAAATAAATAAATAAAAATAAAAGTAAAACCAACCACTTACAAAATCCCCAAGCCAGGGGCGCCTGGGTGGCTCAGTGGGTTAAAGCCTCTGCCTTCGGCTCAGGTCATGATCTCAGGGTCCTGGGATCGAGTCCCACATCGGGCTCTCTGCTCGGCAGGGAGCCTGCTTCCCCCTCTCTCTCTAACTGCCTCTCTGCCTACTTGTAATCTCTCTCTCTCTCTCTCTCTGTCAATTAAATAAATAAAATCTTAAAAAAAAAAAAAGCCCCAAGCCCCTGAATTAAAAACAATTCTGAAAGATCATTTTTGTTGTTTGGAACTCATTTTTCCAATAGAATCAATATTAAAAGGAATGGCTTTGATTTCAGGAAAACTTGCTAAAGTTACTGCCACTGTCAAAGAGAGTTAGAGGGTGTAGTTCCAAGAATCTGACTTTATAAAACATGTAATGGGGAGACAGGTTTTTTGTATTAAGTTATTCTTCCTTGTACAGCAGGATTCACCTTAAATTTCCTTAACTAATGGCCTTACAAAGCATTTTATATATGCATTTCAAAGAAGTTGATTTATATGAGATTTTCAAGAACCAGCAGTCTCCAGGTGCACTCTGCCTACATGAGCTTGAAGGCCAAGGTCACAATCAACCACTTGTATCTTGTTTTGTGTTGACTTCTACATCTCCTTGACCCTCAACACTGCAATTTGTATTTTTCTAATCATATTTTCTTGGTTGGTTTATAATGTCTTAAACTTACTTTTTGGTTACTTTGGTATTGCTTTTGTTTTTACACTCTTTAGTGATGGCAGTTTGATACTCTTTGCTTTAAATTCAGGACTTAATATTTTGTTGGCACATTGATAAGCACGCACAACAAAACATGTCTGCCTGCTAGCCTGCCCTTGCTGCTATTGTCTGGGGCAGAACCAGGCTCCAAGCTTTTTGGGAGAAGAGGAGGAGGTTGCTGACAGGGTCTGGAGAGATCTGTCATTTCTGCCAGAAAGATTCAGGAACACATCATTAATTGAAGACAGAAAACAGGCACCTGTGAATATCTAAGAAAACAGCCAGGAAGTCTTGAAGCCATCTGTAGCAGAACAGTATTAAAATGCAGAGTTCTTGGGGCACCTGGGTAGTTCAGTTGGTTAAGAGTCTGCCTAGGTCATGATCTTGGGGCCCTGGGATCTAGCACACTTCCTGCTCAGTGGGAATTCTGCTTCTCCCTCTCCCTCTGTTCCTCCCCACCCCCCACTTGTGCTTGCTCTCTCAAATTAAAAAAAAGAAAAAATTACGGAGTCCTGGGCCACACATCACACCTGCTGACTCAGGGTACACAGGATGCAGGTATTTTAACAAGCTCCCCGGTGAGACTGATACTCACTAAAATTTAAAACTTCTCAACAGAAGTACCTTTTCCACTATTTTCTTTTCTATCTGATATAAACTTCTCTCTCTCCTTCCCTGAAGATGAGATTTTTATTTGTGAGCTTCCCAAGCCCCAAGCAAACTCCATGAGTTGGTATGGATGAAAACCCACAGAAGCAATGGACCCTTTGTACGTATGGGTCATTTCCTTCCTCACCTGCTGCTTCCTGTCTTTTCTGACTTGATGACCCATTACTGTAGGTTATGAACTGGCAGAGGCTTTCTATGCATTATTCTATTTAATCCTTGAGTCAACCCTTAGAAGAAGGTACTATTATTTTCCCCATTTTATTGATGAGGAAATAGAGACTCAGGGACAATTATCTTCCAGAATGTCAAGCAGCTATTAAGTGGCAGAGCAGGATTTGAGTCAAGGTTTGCCTGATGCAAATCTCATTCTTTTAGACTGTTATGCTCCCCACTGCTAGCCTTTCCTAAAGATATACCCTATGCTTATATTGGATTTAATCAGTCCATCTTTCTACAAACCATCAGCCAGCATTTGAGGTGATAATGATTGGTACAAATACATCTTGTTATGTGGGCTAAGGAAGAGACATTGGAACACATCGAACCTTTCAACAGGTATATTTAAATCACTGGGAAAATTCTGGAAATGTCCTTCCTGGAAAGCTACCCCAAGTATCTTTCTTATTTTTTCCTCCTCTCCCATGTAGTATCACTTACCATTGACCATGGAAGGTATGCCACCCACCTTTCTCATTGATGCTGTGAATGATGCTTTTCCCTTCGTTATCTGTAGTTATTAGGAATGTAATAAGACATTCGTTTTCTCCTTGCAGAGAACAGGGAACAGAACTATCCTTTGAAAAATCTGCAGATAAAGGAGTCATTCATTAGATTAAATGAGATTCCAAAAGAGATTATTTTTAAAGCACAGTGGTATTGAGTTTTAATATGCAAATAGGAATTTCCAGCACTGCAGAATAGGAATAGAAAAGATATAGGATTGTTCCCACCACCTGAAGTTTTAGTTTCTATTCATGTTCCAGAAGAACAGTTCCGGGTGTGGTCAATCAGGACTGACCATCAAATGCACTTATCAAACTGATGGGGGCCAGGATTTCAATAGAGTGAAAGTACTTGAAGGCAGGTATGCCTAGTCATTTTGGGAATAGAATGACCCTGATTATGGTAATGAGGAGGCTGTATGTTCCTCTTGGCTGAGAGCATCTAGGAGGAAGCCTAGATTACATTACAAAAAGACTACACAGCCCAGACTGATACTGATACTTCTAAGGGGGCCTTTCCCACAGTCAAGATTGCTGGCCATGTATTGTCACAACAGTAAATATCAACTAATATCAGGAAATGGACATTGAAGTGTTATGTATTCAGGGACCAGGAGGATGAAAGTAAACTCCAGATTAAAAGGAACCCAGCTGACAGTTTGCCTACCGTTCAGTATAGCCTCTTTGTTAATTAAAAAAAACCCACAAACATGATCCAGTTTTCCTCAAATCTTTTTCAAATAGAAATGTTTTCTTATTGAGTTTATTCAAGAGGCAGGAAATGAATGTCACTACAGAAATTGAAAATATAGTAAAATGGTCAATCTGAGATGTTAATACTATTAGAATTTTTAGTGGTCTGGTACCTATGCCAGAATTATGTAGCATTTTTCAAATTAAAAAAAAAAACTTGCTTAAAATTCTCCTATCTTCTAAGTTGGAGACTTTGTAATGATACTGTTACACTTTTTTTGGAACCCAAACACTTTTTTCAGAAACCTGTAAATAGAACAACTGTTGCCTCTTAACCTAAAATTTTGACATATGATCCAATATTAGTGATTTATGACACACTGGGTCAAAATATTGAAACTGGGGCTGTCCCAGATAATCTTGGTCATACTGTTGCTAGACCTATAATTTTCTCATTAGCTTAAAAATAAAAGTTTTAATAAAACTTTTAATATTAAAAGTTTTAATAAAACACGTATAGAATCTGTATGTGTTTCTTTGACTCTAACAAAGAAAAAGTAAATATGTTTTTTCGCTCAACAACGCCATAGCCACAGAAAGAAAAATGTTAAGTTGTTTTTGCATTTAATTTATAAGATGAAAAAACTTCACGTCAGGGTCTGTGAGAAGAATGTCGGCATTAGCTACGAAAAAATGGACTAGTAAAACATAGCATTTGGGATAAGATTTCAAATGATAGATTTAAGTGAAGAAATTGCTTTTGAATCCATTAGAAGCATCTATTTACATAGGACTATTAGGAAATCTAATTCTAAATCATTCTCATCTGGTCATTCCCAAATGTTTATGATTATCTAAATCACGCGGGATTTTTTTCAAATAAGGCTTCCAGGGACCCTCCTGGGAATCTGATTGGAGAGGGCAGTGTTATGTACAGGAGCTTGTATTTCAGTGAGTTGTTTAACAGTATTCTTAATAAGGTGATTGGATTATGACATTCAGGGACCTCTGGGCAACTGGTGATTAGTGATATTTGTGTTATTTAGTGTGTTACGTCATACGATAGCACTGCATATATAACTCATACTTTGGTCATTTTTATTTTTTTTATTTATTTATTTATTTTTTTTTTTAAAGATTTTATTTATTCATTTGACACAGAGAGAGAGATTACAAGTAGGCAGAGAGGCAGGCAGAGAGAGAGGAGAGAGGAGGAAGCAGGCTCCCTGCTGAGCAGAGAGCCCGATGTGGGCCTCGATCCCAGGACCCTGGGATCATGACCTGAGCCGAAGGCAGCGGCTTTAACCCACTGAGCCACCCAGGCGCCCTACTTTGGTCATTTTTAGATCGGCTTTACCACATGTCCTCCTACCACACTGCTCAATTCAGTAGGATTCATGAAGTCTTGGAGAATATGCCTTTTCTTATTGGAGAGTTTCCTCCCTCCCTCTCCCTCTCTGCTGTGACCGTGCACACCCACTCTGCTCCTCTCAAGTCTACTTACTGGAACATTGTATTCTCAGGTAGAAAATACGTAGATAGCTTATAACACTCCTTTCAGTAATATTAATCCTGCTTTTTAAATCTTATTTTAAATAGCTACACTGAACTACAGAGAGGCTTAATTTACTTCACCAGGATTATTTAAGTTTTCATGAAACTGTTAATATGACCTTTGAGTCATGACTCCCTTCTTGCTTTAATTATTTCACCACTCCTTTTCATGACTGTTATGACTCTAGATTTAGCCAGTTTTGTCCTGTTTGGGTATTAAAATGGTATTATTGAATGTGCAGTGAAAGAGCCCGGCTTGGGCTGGAGATTTGCATAATCAGCTGCTAAGGTTTTCTTTTGTTGTTCATTAAGGAATGGACCTTTCTTTTTTACCCTCCTTTATGAGTGCCAGCTGTGCTGCCCTAGAATAATACGATGAAAATAAGATCTCAGGCAGTCCTTGAAATTATACTTAGGAAAGGAAGAAATGTGAGAATGGGAGTGAAGAGGCCGGCATCTAGGAAGATCCAGGAAGGATACAGAAATATAAACCATGTGCATACACCACGGAATTATGACAACTATGTGTTTAAGACCTGTGCTCTGGGGACAAGTAGGAGTTCCTCGTGGGAAATGGTTTCCCAAGGAAAAGAAAGGATTCTGTGGTCAAAGAAGTTTGGGAATCCTCCCTTACTCTACTTCTTCCTTTTGCCTCTCCTGAAAATTCCTGAAAATACATGTAATATAAAGTGCATGATTTTTCAGGAGTGCTGTGAAATAAACAAAAAGCTTAGCTTCCCATTTCCAAAACTGATATGACCATGGTTGCTATTTTCCCTCTAACCCTTTCAGAACTAGTGTTCCATGGAACACACTTTGAGTAACAATGTTGTGAGTACGTGAGTGTTGGGGTAAATTAAAAAATGACTTTCAGTAAAATGGAATGAGTAAAATTAGACCACATGTCTTTAGAAATGCTCACCGAAGTCTCCACGGCACAGTTGAGGAATAATGTCTTTGGATTATAAAAATTATGCTACTTTACTCTCCATGTCCTTGTTGGGGGAAGGGATGGGCTGATAAGAGCCCCTATGCAAGAGCAAATATGTGATGGTAATTTCAAGGTGATGTGATCAATGTCATAACTGGGTGAGTCACTTGAAATAGAACTTATAAAAATCCTCGTTGGAAAAGTGACTTTTTAATTCATAGGCTGATAAGTATATTTTTTCTCTCAAATTCAGCAAGGTCAGTGCTTTAAGTGGTATTAGGAATCCAGTTGTCATTTTCAGTTTCTGAGTTGGAAATAGTTGTATTCCCCTGTTCTGAAGATAATTTACCCAGTTACACAAAAAGAATAATGCAAATATTTTAAATGCCCCTTGAGACCTAGTATTCCTCTCAAATCCAAGCATTCATGATAATCTACTCAGAAAACTGTCTAACTATAGTATCTCTCTGTTCAGGACTTAACCGTGTTTCCAAGGTTTACTCCTTTCCCTGCCCCCACCCCCACCCCAGCACATCAGATTTCCCATGCTGCCTGTGAATGGAGTTCTAGTCATTTGCAGGGCATTTTCTGCAATTTTTAGCCATTTCTTAGAAACCCTTGGTAAATATCTCAACAGCTGTGAAATGAAGCCCGAGGATATGCTTTGACTTTGAACTAGTTACTAATGTGGACAGTCCACAAACGTTACTTTCCTCAGTGCTTTTACCTCATCCTACTTTCAGTATTAGTGTAAGGCACACACCATCTTGCCCAATTTATGGTTATTTGGCACATCTACCTTTAGTCATCAGAAAAGCACAGCCGAGGGGTCTTATGAGCACTAATTACGCTCCTCCGTAGAGAGTCATTCAACTGTGCACAGAAATCTCAATTTTGAAACAATGTAGGTAATTTTCAAAACAATATAAATGCCACTAACCTAATACACTTCGGAAATGGATTAATTTCTCTATTCCATTTCTGTCTCTTCAAGATACATGTCCTGGAGTGTCATATATTGTCTTGATAATTGCCCTGTGCCTGAGATACATCTTGGTCTTGTCTCAGGTGTGTAGAGCAGCACCTGATCTGCACGAGAATGCAGTTTGGGATGATGGAAAAACAAATCCCCCTAGCCTGTCCCTTGAGGAGGAGCTAGTCATCTTCTTACAGATTATTTTTTAAGTGGCTTTCCCAGCTAAAATACAACCCATTTAAATATTTGAGATGACATTTTGCCATTAAAAAGAATCTGAGTTTAAGTCATTAAATTTTAAAATGACAGGTGAAAGAAAGCAAGAGCAGAATTTGCTTAGCAGTTAAAGGTCAGAGGCCCTTCTTATGTTTGGGGGGTGAGCAACAGGGAGTTAAGAGTGGAAGTTGGGAGTAAAGCCACATGTAAAGGAGTGGATGGAAAATGGCCACGAACCAGAACCTGCCTGGTATCTCAGGGCTGCTCTACAGAAACCTATATGACACTTCACCTTGTCCTATCTGGAAATAAGGCGATCGGATGATAGATGATGATTTCAGGCTTAGGGGTTAAAATTTAGCTATTTTAAAATTTTTCTTCTCTTCTAATTAAAAAAAAATAATATTCTGGAGTTCTCTACAATTGCATTTGTTAAACAAAGGTGAACTTGCCAACAGAGCCGAAGTCAAATAGAATTGCTATGACTTTAAATTGTTTGTATCCCAAACCATCACGTTTTTAGTCTTATGGGATGCATTTACTCTTCAAAACTAACGTTGAACCAGTGCCCTGGTTCAAAGGTCGAGCTATTGAAAAGTCCTTCACAGAGTTTCTGCCTCTCAGGAACAATGTAAAGGAAAAGAAAGCAATTTAAGACAAATCTAACCTTCTGCTTCACCGATGGTCGCACCAGCTAGTTTGCATTTGTCAACACATTCTTCTCGGGCCTGACCATCTGCAGACAGGTGGCATTCAATGCAGCTCCTATGAACATCATTCAGTAGAGTTTATCAGTTCATGTTGGTGGAAAACAGATATGCAGCTGGGATATTGCTTTAATGCTGTTACTGTGATTCATGCTTTAGGAGTGTCTCATAGAGGGCACTGCCTTTTGTTACTTTAAGAAAGATATTTGGGTGATGTTCAAGAGGAAATTGCTTTATTCTGATGCCCCTTAGTAATCAGTGTTTTGTGAGCCAGGCTTGACAACAGCTACTGTCCTCATTTATTTATAATGATTGCTTCTGATTGGTTAAATAACAAACAAACAAACAAAACCCAACAATAAGACACACTTACTTTGGTGTTTGATTTAATTTTTTGATTCATTTTACATTTTCACAAGAAGGGTTTATGCACCTAAAAAATGATCAGTGATTAAACAAAGTGTGAATTTCCAACAGAAATGGTCTGTATTTTAATAAGAATTCTAAGATTTCATACATGTCATGAATGACTATTTTAAAGATTCACTTGTCTGTAACTATTTTGAATGAGTCCAAGCCTTAAAGGGGTATTTACAAAAGCTGAGGTTACAGCTTGAATCCTGTTAATGCAGGCTTTAAAATAAATGATCGTGGGGCATCTGGGTGGCTCAGTGGGTTAAGCCTCTGCCTTCGCTCAGGCCATGATCCCAGGGTCCTGGGATTGAGCCCCACATCGGGCTCTCTGCTTAGCGGAGAGCCTGCTTCCCCCTCTCTCTCTGCCTGCCTTTCTGCCTACTTGTGATATCTCTCTCTCTCTGTCAAATAAGTAAATAAAATCTTTGAAATAAATAAAATAAACGATGGCTACTTACAGAAAAGTGTATTTCCAAAAACAGCCTGGGAATTAAGCTTCTCTAATGATGTCTATACAGCACAGTAAAACTCAGACTCTGAATTAATCTTATGTTGAAAATCACTTTACAACCAGATTCTGTTTGGAGTAACCCAAAACAGCAAAAGTGTTCTTATATACCATCCTGCCTCTCTCTTCCCCCCGCCATGCAAATGTATACTCTTTTAAGTGCTGGATACATACCCCCCATGCTCCACCCCAATCTCAGCCGAAACTGCCCTGCCCTAGGCAAGCCTTCCCTAAACTTTACCTTTTAGTTCTCCTGCAGTGGGAGCCTCTGTGTTCCTTTGTAGGAAGGGCTGAGGAGCAGCAGTCTATGTGGGAGTGGGGATAGAAGTCTTGGCTGGAAATTACCTTTGCATGGCAAGTATATTGCATTTCTCTAGGTTATATATTTACTTAGAGTGGCTTCTGCAGGGGGCTGTTGGACACTGTGGAAACCCTTAAAACACTCTACCCCTTGGAGCATCTCACTGATGTCTGCTCAAGCTAGTGTGGTAGCCCTACCATACAGTTCCACAGCACCCTTTATATCCCTTCTTGTAACTGTCAGCTCAGATATCATTCTAATTGCTTTAAATAATGTCTGTCTTTCCCACTAGATTCTTAGCACCTGTGATGGCAGGAACTGTAACTGTTTCAGTCATCACTACATGCCCTTGGCCTAACGCAATTTCCGGTGAACAGTAGGTACTTAATACTCATTTAATAAGTGAATGTATGAATGAATAAATGGAAGAATGGACTCATCTCAAAGCTAACATAAACACCAAGGCGATTACCTGATTCCTCAAACTCAAACTACCTTGACTGTTAACTTCATATTTTATAACCCACATTTTAAATTGAATCATGTTTACAGAGAAGATTAAATAGATAAATAATGGAAGAAACATCCAGAAAGGACATTTTACATTTAATTCTATTCAAGTAAGTCTAACCATGTCCCCACACTTCTCTTGGCGTATGTCCAGACACAGTGACAGAGAAGTTTTGATACCTGAATGGTGAGGAACCACTGAGTGAATATTGATTTTCTTACTTTGTTTACACTGGAAATGCAAATGTCACCATGTTGGGTATAGAGTTAATGAAACTACAAGCTGCTTAAGCATGTTTGCTGAATAATACATTATACACTGCAATGTCATAACACGACCTGTTTGGAGACTTGCTTCACTTGACCTAGAAATCTTGCCTCCGCTTCCACTAAGAAGTTAGCTGCCAACCAAAGAAATAGTGTTTTACTGGAAAACAAAAAAGTGTTTTGTTGTTGTTGTTGTTCATACGGTATAAAAGAAAACACAACACACAATAGCTGTGTAGAATGACAACCAAAGACAGGTGCCAAAGAGCATGAGTGATAAAGAAGAGGGAAGAAATGGAAAGCCACAATCCTCATTCTGCCTTTTTGCCTCCCTGAGTCTATAGAGAGGAATGAATCAGCAAGGTCAGGCACTAAACCTCTAGATAAGGAGGAAGCTTGTCTGTTTCCCCTGAAAAGCACTGAATGTGGGTGTCATCAGTCTACCTCCAGGGCATTCCTTCTGTGTGGCTGGCATTGTAAGTGAAAGGCCATCTGATGTTATCAGTGTGGGACATCAGCTCAGCTTCCCCAGGCTTGTCTCTAGCAGAAATGTGACATTGTGGTCCTGGATAATCAGGACAAAGAAAGAGGCAAGGGAGACACTGACGTTCCAGGCTGATGATCACAGGGGCCTGGTGGCTTTGTGTATTTGGGTGGATGCTCAGAGAACAAACCCACCGAAAGCAACACAAGGGAAGTTCAGACATTACCGTTTAGAGTTACAGGGATCGCCACAGGTGGGACAACGCTCACAAGTTGGTCCAGAGGCTCCAGCGTTCGTGCAAACACACTTGCCGCAGACGCAGTCCCCTCGTCCGCTGCAGAGCACCCCATCCTCCGAGACACAGGAGTCCGTGCTGGTGGTGCAGTTACAGTACTCGCCAGCCCAGCCAGGCCTGCACACGCATTCGCCGCAGTCACACACGCCGTTATCTGCAAAACACATGCCCTGTGATGCTTAGAGTCACAGCCACTTCAGATGGGGGGGGGCATCTTTTCCCTTTGCCTTTAAACACCAACAGAAAGAACTGAAGAATAAAAATGAGGAAAATAGTGAGTGTGGGGGAGTAGGGGGAGCGGTGAGCGTAGATATATTTTATGGAATGAATTTTGCTAAGTGTGTGTATTTATTGATCTGGTCTCTTAACAGAAGACCAATCTGATTACCTAATGTTATATCAAAAAGAACTTATAGCCAGATGAAATGAGATAATCTAGAAGCCTATAATAGCAACTTGGGGTGTGTGTGTGTGTGTGTGTGTGTGTGTGTGTGTGTGTGTGTGTGTGTGTTTAAATTGTTTTTACAATTTTTTTCTTTTAATTAAGGTGCTGTAAGATAGAGATGCAGTACAGACCTGGGTAATGCCTCACCTCTACATCATTCAAGCCGAGTGATCATAAAAGCCTCATCTATCAAATAGAGGGAATAAAATCTTACAGCAGTTGTGATCAGATGAGATAATGTGTAAATCTTCTAGTTTTGCATTCACCAATTAGATGTCCTACAGGCATATAGTGAGTGCTAAACAAATTCATTTATTTAAGAAACTTTAATTGAGCATATATCATGTGTCAAAGATTGCATTAGGCATGAAGATACAAAATTAAATATGGTCACTGAGCTTATAGTCTAGAGTAGGAGACAAGCAAATAAATACTACCAGTAATAAATACAGTCCAATGGGATAAGTGTTATGCACACAGTGGGAGAGTTTCCAAATTAGACCAGAGATTTGGGGAAGTTTCCAAAGGAGGTGATGCTTGAGTCAAATTTGGATGCTATCGATAGAAGACAGAAGAGAGTTACATGCATTTTAAGCCGAGGAAAAAAGCATAGGTAAATGACAGAAGTCTGTAATCGTGTGACCTGCTTAATACCCACAGTAGCTTCATATAGATGGAGCCAAAGGTGAATCGAGCTGTAGCAGGAGGCCAGGAGAGCAGGGGTGGGGGTTGGAAAGGTCAGCAGAAAGTCAGAACTCACATCATGAAAAGCTTTATGGGCTAAAGAAAGAACTGTTATCCTGAAAGTTATGGAATTTTAAGTAGAGACCTGAACAAATAGCTATGTGTCTAGAAATATCCTGGCATCAGTAGAGAGGGTCAAACTAGAGACAGGAAAACCGGTTAGGAGGTTTTGTTGCAGCAAATGAGGCAAGAAGATCTGAGGTCCTGAGTAGCACCAGCAGGAATGGAGAGGAAAGAGGATGTGGTTTGGGGATCAATACTCAGCGGTTGCTGCCATGGCAGAGGGGGAGCGGGAGAGACTCTTCCCCGGGGGGACTGGATTGGGCTGCTCAGTGGATAGTGCAGCTTTTTACTGACCTGGGATGGAAGCTTCCAGCTCATCCCCAGTGCCTGGCGTGGTGCTTAATTGTTGAACAAATAGATTGCTCTGAGGTGGAGGAAGAAGAGCAACTTGGGTAGGGAAGATGATGAGTTCATTTTTGCCTCGTTGAGTTCTGAGGGGCCTATGGGACATCCTAGTAGGCAGATCTATATATCTATATCTATCTATATCTGTCTATCTATCTATCTATCTATCTATCTATCTATCTATCTATCATCTATCTATCTATCTATCCATCTATATACACATATGGAAAGAAAGACAGGGGTTTGAGGTTTGGGATCCATCAGTGATAGATGGCAGGTAAAGCTGTTGCAGATTGGGTCATGTAGAGAAAGCAGAGTAAGAAAAGCCCAGAAGAGTATCAGCGTTTAAAATGTGATCAGAGAGGGGCGCCTGGGTGACTCCGCTGGATCGAGCCCAGCATCGAGCCCTGCATGGAGCCGTGCACCGGGCTCCCTGCTCAGCGGGCAGTCTGCTTCTCCCTCTCTTTCTTCCTCTCCCTTTGCTTGTGTACTCTCTCTCTCAAATAAACAAATCTTAAAAAAATGTGATCAGAGAGAAGGATCTTACCAGGGAGACTGAGAGGTAGGAGAGCAATGAGAGCAAAGCTGCAGAAACCTAGGGCAGAAGCAGCTTGAAGGAGGGGGTGCATGGAAACTTGCTGCAGACAGACCTCATCTAAGTTATCCTCTAAAATACAATTGCTTTTGTTTCTTCATCAGCAAAAAGGGGAACTTATTCTCATGATAGGGGTAGATTTCTATATAGAAGGCAGAAATTTAGGAAACTCTTCCAGGGCACCTGGGTGGCTCAGTCAGTTAAGCGGCTGCCTTCAGCTCAGGTCATGATCCCAGGGTCCTGGGATCAAGTCCCACATCGGGCTCCCTGCTTGGTGGAGAGCCTGCTTCTCCCTCTCCCTCTGCCTGCTGCTCTGCCTACTTGTGCTGTCTATCTCTCTGTCAAATAAAGAAATAAAATTAAAAAAAAAAGATTTAGAAAACTCTTCTAAGAGGTCCTGTCAGAATTTAGAAACCCTTCTTTCTGTGGGCTTTCCAGAACCATCCACCATATCACCACTAATTGATATTCACAAGGAACCAATTATAAAGTACCTGTTCATATAACCACAACCACAAAAACAAGAGCAAAACCTCCACAACGGCTTCATGTAGAAACAAGATGATAACCAAAAATCAAGACAAAATTGTCAGGCTCTTTTAAGAGGGATGGGTCTTTCTGGAATGCCATTGACTGATAACTGTGAGTGCATAATGGCAGGAAGTATTTTCATTTGCCTGTAAGTTTCTCATCTCTTAAAAATCAAAATATAAAAGACTAGTGGAATTTGGGCAAGGGAATAAATCAATGGAGCCCTATATCTGTGAGTACTTACAGAGGGATGAAAGAAGGTACATGAAAAAGAACATTGTGGTAATAGGCCATCAGAGAAGTGGCACATTGCAGAGTGAATTAGTTGTCGAAGAAGTAAGATCTGCGTGAGAAGGGGAACTGGAGCATATTCTGGCCTCTGTTGCAAACAACAGACTATGTGTCCACAAAGTCAGGCACAGTTTTTATTCCTGCATTAAGCAGGATGCCAGGCACATAGTAGGTACTCCATAACTATTTGGTGAATTTGAAAAANAATTTATTTTTTTTTTTTTTTTTTTTTTTTTTTTTTTTTTTTTTTTTTTTTTTTTTTTTTTTTTAGTAGGCTCTACGTCTAGTGTAGAGCCCAACTCGGGGCTTGAACTCATGACCCTGAGATCAAGACAAGAGCTGAGAACAAGAGTCAGAAGTTGAACTAACTGAGCCACCCAGGTGCCCCCATTATACCTTTTCAAAGAGAAAGTTACTAATAATATAGTGACATCCTTTGCGATGCTACTAAAAACAAAATAGCTTTTGAGAAATAGTAATGATTGAGAATTGTAAAGTACCATCAAATATGAAGGCAATTGGCATTAGGGAAGTTTTCTGAGTCCAACTGAGGAAATAATTGCCTTTTCTAATAGAATGTCTCTAGTGATCACGATTTCAGCTACAGAGAGAGGCCCTATTATCGGACCTCCCAAACTACAATGCACAGACCAAGTCAACCCCTTCTCAGTGCATTTCCTTTTGCACGCATGGCACCAAGTAAAGTGAAAGACCATCCACAAACCGGAAGAACTGTGTTGCTGAGCACAGTTCAGTAATTACACTGCTCTAGGCTTCCTTGATCTAAGATTTATTTATTTATTTATTTATTTATTTTTTTAAAGATTTTATTTATTTATTTCACAGAGGGAGAGAGATCACAAGGAGGCAGAGAGGCAGGCAGAGAGAGAGAGGGGGAAGCAGGCTCCCCGCCGAGCAGGGAGCCCGATGCGGGCCTCGATCCCAGGACCCTGAGATCATGACCTGAGCCGAAAGCAGAGGCATTAACCCACTGAGCCACCCAGGCGCCCTTGATCTAAGATTNAAGATCTAAAGGGGGATATATAGGTGGGAGTGACTGCTATCCTAATGTATTAGATTACAGGTAGAATTTTTTTGAAAGGTGATTTCAAATGTTTTGAGCACATATTTTATTAAAAGATTTTTTATTAGAGATGCACTCTGTGAATCTGCCGAGCATATTCTTTTCAGGACCTGGTGACAGCTCTGGCTTCGGGCTGTGTCCCACCCACATCTTATGAGAAGAGAACTGATGTGGGTTTGGAAACACACCCATTAAATAGACCTCCAAATGAAAGGGGAGAGAAATGTGTCTCAATCTGAACAGACCCTAAATTTTTCACTCTCTGGAAAGAAGAAAGAAGGCAACCTCAGAGGAACTTGGTAGCAAGAGCCGCCACAAAGAAACGAAATGGAGGTACATTTCTAAGGGCATCACAGGGTTTTCAAAGAGCTCAGAATTCTTTGAGCTTCTCTTCTCAGGCCTTTTTTTCCTGAAAAACACTCTCTTTTATATGCTCCTGACACTGTGGTTTGAAAACATAACTTTCTTAGTTTTCTTTAAAGATAATGGCTTTCTGTTTTGAAAAGCTGCCTGCTCACACACTGTGAAAAAGGGAGACATTGGGAGCTTAAATTCAGCAGTTAGTTAATATTCCTGTTGCAACACAAATTTATAACATTTTAAAGAACATGAACACATTTGCAATTCTCAGGCAGATACATTATACTTAAATATATGGATATATATTAGAATGATTTTTATAACAGTCATAGTATGTGCAATATATTCTTAAACTACAGTGATTCTCCATATGCAAAGGATTTTAAAACATGTATTTTTCTATTTAAATACATTCTCGATCTTAAAAAATTCCAAGCAACATTTCATTTTTACCCTTTCCATAGCCTTCGTGTGTCCTTATTCATCTTTATTATACCCGGTGCCTAATCTAGTATCTGTCACATAATAGGTGTTTAATAAATATTTGTGGAATGAAGGCCCTGAAAGCTCATTTAGTATTTCCGTGTCCCTTGTCCTTGGCAATATGCTCCTTAAGCAGCTTAGCTTTTTATTTTTCCAAATTAATAGGCATTTAAGAGTTGGGTAAGATACCCAGAAGCCTGACTGATTACATGCAATTTTGTGGAGTCTGGTTAGTAACCAAAGAGTAGGCATTTCCATCTTTTGGTTCCTAAATTCTGAGAGAAATAACAATAGAGATGTAAGTTGAATTGGCAGAGATCTCACCCCAATGTGAGAGCCATGAAAATGCAAGCGAAGATCATTTACCTTAGGTCTAGAGATTAACCCACTCCCTTGATCAGCAAATATTTACTGAGCACCTGCTCTGCCCCGACCACTGTGGAAAGTGCAAGGGATGCAAAGCCCCTTCTTGATAGTTGCCCACGTGGGGTGTGAGGTGGACTTAGACAATGCCTACCTCCACAGAGCAGCCCTTTGTGCCTCACGCAGGAGAAGTTGTCACACTGGCAGTAAGGCCCATAAATGTTCCCGTAGGGAGACAGGTGGCAGATACACTGCCCACAGTAGCAGTCGCCTCTTCCACTGCACAAGGGGTGATCCGCGGCCTCCCTGCAGGACTCCGTGCTCAGTGTATCCTCCCTACACTCGCAGTGAGGACCCATGTGGCCGGGGTGGCAGGCACACACCCCGCACTGGAAGGAGCCGTTCCCGTTGTGGCATTTGGAGCTATTCACCTCCACTTCTTTCTGGCAGGCACACTTGCATTCCGGACTGACAAGTATTTCTAGGGCGTCCCCCAGCCCCACAGGCTTCACGATAATGTGCCTGCTTCTTCTCTCACAGTTTGGTATACTCACAGTCACGTTAAATGAAGCCTGGAAAAGAAAACACTAATTATCTTCTCTCATCCACCAAAATCCAAAAGGAAGAAACAAAGTTGCATGGGGATCAGCTTTGCCAAAAGCATTTGTTAGGACATTTCTGAAATCGCTTTTGAAATTCTCGAAAGGAAAAAATCCAGCTTCAGTGCAACAAGGGAACTTCTGACTTACCTGAATATTTTTTCAGACAATCTATTGGCCCTATACTTACTGTGTCTCCCACCTTCATGTGAGAGCATTTCTTTTGGTGTGGGAAGAGGGCCCCGTTGTTACAGATGGCTGTGAAAGATAGGTTGAGTCCTTCTGTGTCTCCTAACACTTCCAATTCCACCTCAGACCGCAGTTCCTTTAGTTAGGACATAAAGAGTTAAACTCACAACCAAAAAATACAACCAGAAGAATCTGTGAATCCTGTTCATTAAACTACAAATAAATAAAATGAAATTGGGTCTAAAAGAAATTCACTATACCATCAATCAAGCAAAATAGCCGACAAGACACACACACACACACACACACACACATACACACACACGCACGCACACGCACACATACGTGCACATGTACATGTCACATTTTATTGAGTCTAAGAGGCCATCAATTATAAAATACACCATTATTTTATGACAATGACATTATGACAAAATAGCTTACGATCATTTTGTACAACATATGAATCAATCCTATTAGTCTATCATGGCTCTGAAAATTATTTTACCCATTCCGAAGGATTTGGCAAATTCTCCAGTCCCGAGTAGCATAGCTTAGCATCTAAAAGGCATTTTTTTTTTTGCTTGTATCTCAGTAACACCATATAACAACAGCTTCCTTTACTTGTAAGTATCATCATTTCTCAGGTCCTATAAAGCAGCTGGTTCTGCTTTGTGAGGAAAGCTGAATTACAGTCATTCCTTTGACAATGAATATTTGCTTCACTGATATCAAATTTATACCCTGTTGCTCTGTTTTGGTACATTGCTACATATACAACAACTTTTCATTTCAAAATCAAATCGTAGTGCAAACTTATTGAAAATATTTGAAAGTGGCAATTATGCTCAACACCTAAAACACCAGTGGTGTACTTAACAAATTGAGGTGACAACAACATATACAGTTAGGGCCAATTTCATATATTTGCAGGCAATGAATACTAGATGTGACTTCTACCCGGCATGTGTAAGACATCATTAATCATAAAACATATCCCAATTTTAGAAATGTTAAATGTGGGAGAAACTCTTCCTTGAAATCAATATTGGAATTTATTATGTACCCATTGTATATTTAACGTAGAGTAGGGTCTGGAGAATGAGTTTAAGACGGGATTTCTGCCCTCAAGATGATTATCATTATGCTGGGGGAAAAACACAAGTAAGATGGAACCAAGTAAAACAGTTAACATGCAAGTCAATTGAGGTAACATTAGGTTTAAAAAAATCATGTCATAGAGATGCAGGTTTGGGACAGTTCAGAGAAGAGTGGTCAGTGACGGCTGAAGTATTAGAAATCCTTAATGGCTATGTTGGATGTGGATGTGTGGACAGGATGAAACGATGTCCCAGGGGAGGGGACCAGGAGAGAGAAAGCTCAGTGCCAAGAGTGTATAGAATGGGGACAAATGGGGCTTAGACCCAGCCCAGACTCCTGCTGTCTTGGGAGACACCACACAGCAGAGAGCCTCAAGGTTTGCAGAAATGACTTAAGACCTGTGGGAAACATTCCCTATGGCTTTAAATAGGGGCCCAATCCACTGAAAATACAGCTGCAGGGAAGCTGTCTGGGAGGTGTGTGCAGGACAGACTTACAGTCTGTAAGACTAACAAGGGAGGGGGTAGGGAGACTGGAGTCAAGAAAGCTGGGATGTATTCACCCAGGCCTGAGGCACAAGGATCAGGAAACTGGGGTGGTTAGTAAATGCGATGATGTAGATTGAAGAGAGAAAGACTAGATATGAAACATATAGGTCATGACAGAAGAGAGATACAGGCAAGGTTTTCCTGGGGAAGAATGTCAGAGGAGAAAGAAAGAGCTATTTGTTATGGGGAAATCTAGTGTTATTATGTAGACTTTCACTGTTCCTCTTTATTTACAAAATAAAAGTCTGTATTTGGAGGACAAAACAAAACTATGAAAAGTAAAAACAATAAAACAATAAAAATAAATTGTAAAACATTATGAGTTAAGTAACACTTCAGTTCATCTAAGATTTGAGTCCTTATACTCCTGGAATTTTAAGAGCATATTCAGCTTCAAATTTTCCTAAACTATAATTTTGCCACCTGTATAGTAAGATGACCCTGTCTTCCCCCAAATTCTAAGTAGCTGACTGTAAATACTAAGTCATTCTTTTTCCCTGCTTTTATATTTGCCTCATGTCATCACTCCTTCAGTAGATGAATATAAGGCTGATTTTTCAGAATATGGTCTTCAGTGATTGAAGTGTCATTTCTCAGTCACAAAGATTATTTCTGTCATGTCTTAAGATTTCAAATTCTGCCAATTTAGTATCAAAATTTACTCTTTAAATTTGTTTCCACTAGTTGGATTATAAGTTTATTCATCCAGAAAATATTTATTGACTTCCGTGATGTGCCAGACACTGTTCTAGGTGTTTGGGAGGCAAAACCCACTAAGATAACTGAACTTTTGTGGTTTATATGCTGGTGTGGGAAGTCAGAGAGGAAACAATATAATACATAAGAAAATTATGTAGCATGCTAGAAGGTGATAAATGCTAGGCAAAACATTAAGGTGGGATAATGAGGATTAAGAGAGTGTGTGTAGGGGTATAGTCTGTAATTTTTTAAAATTAATTAAAGTTGGATTCAGTAAGAAGGTGACATTTCAAGGAAGTGAGGAATCAGCATGCAGATACCTGTCAAAAGAGTGTTCTAGGAAAGGGGTACAGTCAGTGCAAAGGCCCTGAGGCAGGAGTATATCTGGCTTGCTCTGGAAAGAGAATAGCAAGGAGGCTAGAGTTGCTGTACTGGATCAATTCTCTGATGGAGTAATAGGAGGTGAAGTCACGGAGGTAATGGGGTGAAGGAGAACAGACCTGGTAGGGTCCTTGTAGGTGGTTTTAAAGGATGTGTCATTTACTCTATGTAAAATGAGAAAACAATTAAGGTTATCTATAAAAGAGTGTTATGACCTTAATATTTTTAAAGGAAAATTCTAGTTTTTTGTTTTGTTTTGTTTTGTTTTTGAAACACGATGTAGGAAACTAAAGGTGGAAATGAGAAATAGCATTTAGGAGGCTTTTGCAATCATTCAGGTGAGTGAAAATTGTGGCTCTGATCAGGATGAAGGCAGTGGAGGCAGTGTCTGGATCAAAGTCTAAGCAATTTTGAAGATAGAGCCAGCAAGATTTTCTGATGGATGAAATGTGCAGGATAAGAAAAAGAGGGAAATCAAAGATCATTACAAGCTTTTTGGCCCTAGCAACATGAAGGATGGGATTACCATGAACTGAGAAGGAGAAAACTATTGGTGAAGTATGTTTAGGAGAGTCTAGGTTATCCTCCTCAATTGTCAACTAAGATATCAACCGACTTCTAGACATCTGCACTTCAAGATCTCCTAGAGAAGTCTGTATAGCCTGGTTGCCGGGCAGCATCGAGGGTCTTCCTGAGGTCCGTGATCATGAATTCAAAGCACGACTGTACGGTTTTCCCTTTCCTATTTAGCAGTGTAGGGTGAATGGACAGTTGGGATTAACCAGGACCATGACTGGCCAAGCGACCTCAGTGGAGCCGTAAGGGGAATGGTAGGTGAGGGTGTGACTACAGAATGATCCTAATGGTTGAATTTAAGCTGGGAGCCCAGGCACGAGAGGATATCAAGGGGATGAGGAACAGAAACGAGAAGGTAGGGTCGCTTGAATTAAACAAAAAAAAAAGAGTGAGAGAGAGAGGTAGGGTCAGCTAATTGAAGATCTGATGGGTTGGAAGAAATACTAAGGGAACTAGCAGGAGTGAGCTGAAAAAGCAGGAAGTGGTGAGCAGGGATTGGAAGTGCATGAAGCTGAGAGTATAGAGGTATCTATTAGCAATGATAAAGTTAAAGGTATGACAAAAGAGTGGGACGGGATCATTTTAGAAGCAGAGTTCAAGAAACAGAAGCCAGGGTACAGGAAGGAATATATGTATACTGAATCTGAAATCATCAGGAGGTAAAGAAGGAATAATGTTAGAGACGGTGGCTCTGTGAGTCAGGAGCAAAAGGAGAAGTGAGGGATATGATCTGCAAGTCTATAGATATGAAATTAGGAAGAGTGGGTAGCATCATCTGACCAAAATAAGGGAAGTATCAGTATTTACATAATTGGAATATCATATTGCAGATTTTGCCAGGAATATTTTAATGTGAATTTCTCAAGGAAAGGACATAAATGTTTATATGTATATTTCATCCAATCATTTACTCATTTACTGAGCATCTACTATGAACCAGGCAAAACAAAACAAACCAAGTCACTTCCTTTCTGGAGCTTAAATACTAATAGGGGAGCTTGCCCTTGGGAGCACTGATATTTCAGTATCTTTTATTACACGCTTAAGGAAGGAAGAAAATTAGAGAATGATGGCCAAATGAATACACATCTGGCATTTAAGGGTTTTTATGTTAATATGGCACTGTAAAACTCTGAGCTGAAATTCATAGTCATAAACAAAAATTATCTACCTCTGCCCCATCAGAAGTTAGTCAGAAGTACTTTCTCTCAATCTATTCTCATTCCTTTCTACCTTTTTATAGACTAAAAAGAAATCCAGTCAATGGATCCCCATATTTTATTTTTAAAATTTTTATAGAGGGGGGGAGGGAGAGAGAAAATCACAAGCAGCCTCCACACCCAGCATGGAGCCAGATGCAGGGCTTGATCTCACAAGATCACATGATCATAACTTGAACTGAGATCAAGAGTTGGTCACTTAACTGACTGAGCCACCCAGGTGCCCCTGGATCCCCATATTTTAAAAATCCTTTTAGATTACATTTAAATATAACTGAACAGAAAAATAACTTGAACTAGGGCCAAGATCTAATACACACTTCATTCAATGAATCGTGATGTTATAATAATAACTCAGAGCAAGATTATATAGTATAAGAATAGTAGACACTTCTTTATATTTTTGGACAGTAAAATAAGGACATGAGATTCACTTCGAACTTTTGATGCCTTGATTCTACAACCCTGTAAGTTACGTGGGTGATTTGGGACCACAAAGTGAGACAGAAAACCAGACAGAGTAAGCAGGGGCATGGAAGGGGCTGGTCAAACAAGAGGGAGAAATGCTTTTGATGTTTATCGTTTCCTGATTTGCAGAAATCCTTTGAAAATGTTAGTGGCCAATGCTTCTGAGCACTCGGGGTTAAACAAAATTGAGTGTGTTCTAATGCAGTGGAGGATTGCTGTGTGATTTTATCTGATTCTACACATTAGAACTTTAATTACTGCATAAGAGGGAGGATGGTTTTTATAGTATTTTGTTGACAAGCTTTCCTGTCTGGAATAATTTCAAGCATGAGCTAATATGGTAGTTAATTTTTGATGTGAGCTAAGAAAACTGAAGTTTCTGAGGATATAAGTTGAAAAAACCCCTCCATCCTATAGTTTTAATGGACACATATGTTACTTTATTCTCTGAGGAAATGTATTTGAGAGGAAATACCTCGTTTTCCCCCCATAAGGTGAGTTTCAAACTTGGTGGGGTGTTGTCAAAATCACTGCAGAGTATTTTTTCAAAATGTGTAGCTCTTCCTTCCCTTAGAGTTCTCCTAAGACGTCTGTGAGAGGAATCTGGGTACACCTATTTTTAAAAGCTTCCCAGATGATTCTTAAATGTCATTTAGCATATTTGGATATCCTAAGGCTATCCAAGGGTATCCTTGGATAAGGATAACTGGATCAGTATATGCTAAGTATTGGCATATAGTGCATATAGGTCATTTACTTGTAATTTTAAAACATCCAAAATTAGAATTTTATTTATTTGTTATTATGTAACTGCTGCTTAGAATAACTATTAGACCTTTACTGCTTTACAAAAATTTACTTTTTTTCATACCTGTTCTAATTTAGAGCTTCATTTTCACCTTTGTGTATATGTATATGTGCCCGTGTATGTATTTTTTCTTTGTAAGTTAAAGCAAAAAAGAGAAATGGTACTTAGGAAACAAAATGAAAATAAAAAATGAAAAATAAAAAAAAATAAAAAAAGAATTGGTAACTGGCCATCTACCGTTGATTAATTAAGTTATGAAATGGGGACAAAGCAAGAGAACATAGCAACCCTATAGCTCTGTATTTTATTTTAAGGGAGGAATGCTGTCTTCTGCTACTAATTTACAAAGTCAAGGCAAAAAAAAATTATGCCTGTGTGTATGTATATATGTCTCTCTGTATATGTCTATATCCATAAAAATGAGAAATTCCTTGGTTCTCTACAAAGTGGTGTTCCTGATATACTTTGGTGTCTTTTTTTCTCTTTGAGTCATGAGGTAGTCTTATTAAGCTTCGAGTTAGTTCTCCACATAGTTCTGTTACTCACTGGTGTTTTAAACTAAATTTTTTTTTTCAGGCAGAGAAGAGGGGAGCTTAATTGTAGGGCTAATGGGGCCTTTTCAATAAAATTAGAATTTTGCTATTGGTTATTATTACAAAAATAACCTCAACTTTATGGTCAAAGTTATGATTTTTCTACCTTCTGCCTCACCTTTCACGAAGACTATCTGTAAATAAGGAGAACAAAATTGATATTTTGGCTCCATTAATGCAGAGAGATTTTCTTTGGATAAGTACTCCTCCCACCAACAAATCCGAGTACATTTAACTGCCTAAAACACATCTTAGTTTTTGAATACCACAGAAATGCAAAAAAAAAAAAAAGCCAACTATAAAATATCATACTTCATAAGCCGAGATGATCAGCTGGAGAATGTTTCCGGAGTCCTTCTGAAGTAGCCCAACTGTGGCTCCAGGAATGAGTTTTGCATAATTCTGTAAACAAAAAAGAATAAGTCCATCTGTTCCCTGTAATCAAGAAACGTTAAGTGTGGGTTTCAGCCTGCTGGTTGAGATCACCTCTATTTAACTGGCTGGGGGAAACAGGACCCTGTGAAGAAACCAGTGTTTCTCCTGAAACTGTGGTCCCGTCTGGTGCTTCTTCCTGGGCACAAGTGGGAAGTGGACTGGCCAGAGCTGCCATTGGGGACATCAAGTGTGTGTGGTTGCCTTAGTCTAGAGCTGTGATTTATATCACAACTGGAGTCAAGTCTCAAATAATGATAGTAGTTATACACTGTCTTCCATTTGCAGAGCATCTTTTGTCCAAAAAAATTCTGAGCATGTTACCAGGAACTTTCTAAACTTTTTTGTAACGTTACAGAAACCCAGGTTCCACATTGGTCCCTCTCCACCATCAGGTTGCTCTGCGAGTCGTTCAACCTAGAGTTCTTAATTGTCAATTGCTTGGTGATGAAAAGGAGTGAGTTTTTGGATGCTTGCAGTTAACCCCCTTTTCTAGTGTAATGAGCACTCTTCTAGGGATGTCACCATGGTGCTGGGGTTGATTGGAATTGATCTCCACTCATCACAATGGAGTCAGTCAGAACCTATCTCTAAACCATCTGCATTCTCCACTTAATCTCCTTTTCCCTAGATGTCGTTCCCACCTGCAGAGAACTCACGTTAGTTTAGCAACACTCCAGGTATCAAGCATTACCAGGGAATGAGGCATTGCAAAGACCAGAATTTTCCAGACCACTGATTATCCTTCCCTTAAGTTTTATGTTTTAAAACTTATTTTTAATTGAAAAGTTTTCTAAAGGATATGGTCCACATCTCTGTCTTCTTGAATAAAAATTCCCAAGCATACTTGGACTGTTTTCTTGAAGAAACAGTCATACTTATCAATATTAACTATAGCTCTATAATCATCAAATACTTCTAAAATCCATGGGTAGATCACACTCATACCAAGTGGACCCCAGCTGCTATGCTTTTGCTTCTTTTATTTGTTTTTAAATAATTTCTATCTTCTCCTTGTTAAGCTGTAAGGTATCACTCACCTACCAATTTTCTCATTCATTTATTTACTGTTGCATTCAACACATATTAAGCAGGCTTAATAGGCTGTGCTACATCAAGACGAGACGATCACTCTTTTTTTGTCAGTTATGGTTTCCTGAGTTGCTGTGTGTTGTGAAATCAGATGACTGAATTTATTAAAATGGCACATAGAAAGAGAAATGAGTTTTGAGTGAAGGATTTAGGGCACCTCCTCTAGTTCAAACATAATGACATCCTGCCTTATCCCCGAGAAGATTTAAGTAGCTTAGAAGATGTACTATAAGACTAAGTTAGAAGTAATAGTAATTACCAATTGTAATCATGATACTAGATTAATAGATCAGGTCAGAGGGAGCCAAGAAGAGGAACAAATGAAGCCAGGGTGACATTAGAACACCAACATGTTCTAGGAGGTCTCAGGCCCTTGCTAGAGGCAGGCATCTGGGGTAAGTCCAAGGTTTCTACAACTCTTATGTGGAAAAATTAGTGCATCTTTTAATTGGTGGGTTTTGTAACATTCCACTTATTTTAGTGCTCATGACTGTGTTTAAGTTTGAAGATGATGGAAATCTGAACTCTTACAAAAGTGTCAGTTGTCACTCTGCCTTGACACTGTGTTTAATTTTGAAGGAGTCATGGACAGTAATCCAGGTAACATTCCTCCCATTACCCAGTGGACCACATCACTGCCTACTGAAGGTGGGCCCCACTCTGTTTCCCTGAGTCAGGTAGAACTTGTCAAATATGATGAAGGCACCGGTTCATTGACTCACCTTTTCAAATAAACACATGTCAAAAGGGCCGTGAAGCATGAGACCTGTGGTTAACAGTGAATACTTAAATAGGAACTTGAATCTCACTCAAGTGGAGCTGGAATGTGTGTAAATTTGACTGGTCCCAAAAGAGAAGACAAAAGGAAACTTTAAAGCTTGATGAAGAAAGTTTTGGATCTTTTTGAAAAAGAACTTCATGTCTTCTGGCTTTGCACGAAACTGCTAGTCTTGAAAAATGTCCCGGTTTCTCCAAGGCCAAGGTATAAGGGTACTTTCCACAAGCACTAGTTCAAGTGGCCTCTAAATTTTGGGTTAATTCGTGGTTAACACAGCCAAATCCATCTACTTCCTAGAGCATAATTATGATCCTGCATGTGGTATGACATTTGCCATTTGGCTATTAGGACAAGCGGTTTAGCATTAACCGCCTTCGCTGATTGCTTACTAGAGCAAGGGTGTAAAGGAGTTGGCAGCTAGTAGTGGTACCCTGTGATAACTCTGACAATTGTGTAGAGGAAAACTATTAATTAATTTCTGGATGCTGATTCCTCCCAGAAGCATTGCAAATAATTAACTAAAAACATGGACAATTTGGCTTCCTGATCTAACACTGTAAAAAATTATACTTGAAGTCTTGTAGTATTATGATTACTGTAAATATCATGTGTCAAATGCCTTCTTTCATTAAAGCCCTAAAGTGCTATTATAAATTGTCCTGATTAAACACGTTTAATGTTAGAAAAGGGATTATTTTGCATGCCTGGATGTGATAAATTATATCACCATGACTGTAAAAGATAACTCTTGGATATTAGAAATGGTGAACTCTAAAAACATGAGGTTTCATGAGCTGTTTGGAAATGCCAACTCTTTGGGCTTGAATTTCTTGGGCTTGAATTCCTTGTTATCTGCCCATGGATTATCTTAATTATGGATTTTTCTCCCTCTCCTGCTACCTTGCCACCCAGGAGTTCCTGAGGTTGCTTTTCTCACTCATGTTTGCAAAGTTGGCTTTTACTGACCGCCTTAGTTTTCTAAACTTCCTTCATCAAACCCTATTTATTTGCTCACTATGCTCCCATCTCAAAAAAAGATTTCTTATTTGTCCAGCAGTCTGCATTTGCTCCTTAGAAATTTCCTGCTTGTCTAGGAAGAAGGATAAGAACAGGACAGGGAGTCATTTAGAGGGCAGGCAAAAAGGGAGAAGAAAGTGCTTGAATTCACATTGGCACTCTGGGCTCCTCTCAGGGAATGTCTCCACGGTCAGGGCCTCTTGGCATCTGGCTGCTAGAATAGGCTCTCAGGTGTGTACTCCTGCTTGGTTGAGGGCAGATGTGTACCTGCCACTCTATCCATCCACAGGAAGACTACTGGTTGACTTTCCCTTCAAAGACACTCAGACTAAAGACCTTGGCACATACTTAGCGGCTTTTGGTGCTAGAAGGGACATTCCTGATGTGACCTCCATTCTTGCTTTGACTGAATTTCCTGTTGGGTTCACTCATCTCTAGGTTTAGGCTCAGGGAATATGGTTTAGTATTAACTGTATCCTTGCTGGACACCTTGATTGGGTTTCTGCCTTAGATGGTTTCTCCTGTGGATCCTTCTGTCCTACCGTTTGACATTTCTGTTGTGGTCTCAAAGACTCTTCACCACCTGAGACTCAATAGCCACTATTTTATGCAGACCCTGTTACTCATGCCCCTCATCAGAGGGCAGAGAGTTTGACTTGCCATACGGCTGCTAGCAGCCATTTTAGTAAAGAATTTGTAAAACCAACCTGCTGCTTCTCTTTAGGCTTTATGCTTGCTTAACTCTTTCTGCGAAAGCTCATTAATATGGAGGGACTTTATGCTCAGCACCATTTATCTTCAATATTATATTATTAATCAACATCAGTATTTCTGGTCTTAAACTGTATTACTAAATGTTTTTTGTTTGCTAAAATACATTTAGTCAAAGTTTGGCTTTTATAGATTGAGAACCTAAGATGTTATATTATATGTCCACAAATATTTTTTTAATATCTCACTCTATATATGTATAGTCATTACCTTGTATATCTTCAATCAGTAGCTCCTATTTGTCCATTTTCTATCTCAGGAACTTTAATAGCAGTATAACACATATGCACAGCATACGGGTAATAAGTATACAGTTCAATGAATATTTAAAAAGTAAACAAGCAACTGTAATCACACCAAGATCAAGAAATAGAGCATAATCAGCCCCCTGAAATCCTCCCTTATACTGCTTCCCAGTGATTACCACCCCTAAAAGACTAGACAGTGCTTCAACTTTTATTACTATGGAAGTCGGGGGAGATAATTTCCTTGCTTTAAGGATAACAAAAATGGATTAAGTAGGACACGAAAGCACTACCTATATGAAGGAAAGGATTGATAAATAGGACTTAAAAACAGGGATTTCTGTTTTGAAAAGATGCCTTTAAAAGAGTAAAGAGGTGCCCTTGAGGGGGAGAAAAAATCTATAATACATACAGCTGATTTGGCACCAGAATTTCTAAACAACTCCTACATATCAACAAGGAGAAGACATCTGGGAAAAAATGGATAAGCAAGTGGCACAAGAGTATGGCAAAAGTGTTCAACGTCATTAATCATTAGAGAAATAGAACAAGATGCCAGTGTGCACCCACTAGAATGTCTAAACTGTAAAAGAACTGATGATGCTCTCAAGTACTTTTTCAGGGGGCGTCTACATGGGGACAACTTCTTTGGAGAACTGGCAGTAGTGCCAATGTTGAATAAGAACACGGCCGATGGCTCCACCATCCCACTCCTAGCTATGACCGCTACAGAGCTGAACCCACAAAGTATGATTGCTCTGAGACAAACAAATGCATAGAGAGGCATTCATTCTTGCTGTCAAGAGAATGGTTCTGGTAATCGAGATGTCACCTAAATTAGAGAAAGTACAGATACCTCTTAAAGCGTCTTAGATCTTTCAGATGTTTGGCTAATAAGGAGTAATCAGTTCTTCCCTGGATATTTTCTACCTGGGAATGGACCCAGGGGAACTGTACACTGGCAAACTCTTCAGCACTCACAGCACAGCCTGCTTCTTTGTGAATCTCTCTCCATCCTGAGGAGCTGATCTCAGGCCCACGTCCTCATGATCTGCATTCACAAATTCAGGGGGCCTCACAAGGGGATGCAGAGGTCCTCGAAAGGTCCTCCTGGTCTCCCCATGCATCTCCTGCCTTTTGACACCTGCATCCTCAGGAACCCATGGCTTCTGGAGCATCTGTTATTGTGGGCACTCTGGGACAGCCTTGCAGAAGTGACAGGAATGCACAGGACAGGACCACCTTGCTCTTTAGGTCCTAGCCCACAATGTAGATGGTCCTAAAGGAACTGAGAGCTTGCCTATAGCCCACCATCATCTGGAAAAGGTGAACTAGAGCTAATATTTGCAGTACCTGGCAGTCCCATCTCTTCCATTCTTCACACAAGAACTTTTGTTCAGGTACCATTATTATCTCTGTTTTACTGCCAAGATATTAAAAGCCCAGAGAATTTAGTTCACTTCCCCGAGGTCACCCAGCTTAGAAAGAGCTGGATTCATCTGCTCTGCTCTTGTCTGCTCTGCTCTAGAACCAGATCCCTTAGCCAGGCCACTGACGGTAAGTGCCCGGCAATGGCTGTTCTGGTCTGGTGATGTCATTGGTGAGCCTGAGAAAGGTTAACGAATAAGCCTAAGTTAACAGAATGTATTAGTTCCACAGGGCTGCTATAACTAAGTGGGTGGCTTAACCCAACAGAAATCTGTTGTCTCACAGTTCTGGAGGCCAGAAGTCTGAGATCAAGGTGTCAATAGGGTATGTTCCCTCTGAAACCTGTAGGGGAGATTCTGTCCTTACCTCTTCTTAGCTTCTGGTGATTGCTGGCAGGCCTTGATGGTTCTGGGCTTGGAAATGCATTCACTTGAGCTTTTACCTCCATCCTCACATAATGTTCTCTTTTCTATGTCTCCAACTCTGGGTCTCTTCTCTACTTATAGGCACACCACTCATGTTGGATTAAGGATCTACCCTGCTCAAGTATGACCTCATCTTAACTAATTACATCTGCAAGGTTCTATTTCCAAATAACACCATATTCTGAGGCTCTAGGGGTTAGAACTTTGACATACCTTTTGTGGGGCTACAAGTCAACCTCCTACACTCCGCTGGGGTTCTTTTGATTTGTTTAACCCTTAAACCCTTAGTTTTGGTTGGAGAAGGGAGTACCTTGCATGGTCACAGAGCTGATAAGTGGTAGAAACTGGTCTTGACTCCAAAGCTAGTGTTCATTCTGCTCCCCCAGACCCTTGCTGGGCCATGCCAGGAACTGGCACAAATGCCAACTGCCATCAAGGGTGAGGCTCATTAGAAAGTTAAGATAATAATGCCTTGTATTTATATATAGTGGCTTAGAGAATGTAGAACATTTTCTTACCTGAAGCAAAAAGAAAGGAATAAAAAGGGTTGTGGCTAAAATCACTTTCAAATGGAAAGGCTACATCTTGAAAGAAACGTAGCAAGTAGCAAAAGCATAGA
>LNAC01000104.1:232127-322000 GCA_002007465.1 Ailurus styani | reverse complement strand
AAAAGCAGAGAAGATTTTTTTTTTTTTTTTTTTGGTCCCGGGAGAACTGTATTGTGCTATTTATCTGGTCAAAGGAAAACAGCTCTTTGCTGGTGATACTTCGCTTTTGTTGAGCAGTGTGCTTCTTCCAGAGCTAGGGGCGGGCTGGGTTTGCTGAAATAAGTCCTTCTTCTGAAGGCAATCAGAAGGCTTTCTTCCCGTGAGGTCTTTCATTCTTGTGGGATTTTATTCTGCTCGTTCTCATGTTCATTATCGGTAAATGCAGGGCTCCCAGTATTATGCAAAAGTTTACCCCCAGGCTTGACTGTGTTACTAGGACACCCAAGATTCCAAAAAGAATATGTAATTGTTTCTGGCACAAGGTAGCGTGAATGTCTGTCTCTGGATTGCATGATATCTGCTTTGCCTTCAGGGTTTCAATTGTCAGCATTCCACAGTCAGGCAGGCAGCAAAGGAGTGTGCTAATTAGATCAGGTGCTTGATCTTGAAGTCTGCACCAGCAATGACTAGGCAGTCGGCTTCGGAACTTTTGAGCACTACCTGTCTTTCTCCCAGTCTGCCCTGGAATGTAATTATCTTGTCCGCCAAGGAGCTGTAGCGCACAGCTGAACGAGTGCTTGGCAGCAGTGACAGAGTGATAAGGGAAGACGAATGGACCCACCATGCATGACTGTTCTGAGACAAACAAATGCACACAGAGGCATTGGAGAACGGAGACCTCGAGAACAAAGAGGCTACACTATTTGTTGCTGAGGAGACTTCAGATCGTCCCTTAATAAGATTTTCCGCTTTTCAAGAGGGATTCAGACCTTTGTTGGCAAATGCAAGTCCCAAAGCTTTAGAAAGCTCTTTTAAAATGGGAAGCGATGTTGGGTTCCATAGCAGCTTATGTGCTTTGGAGACCAAACGGCAGGTAATAGAACTTTGAATGATAACTAGGAGGAGCACAATGAAGGGGACCAACAAAGAGAAAGCAGGAATATATACAAGCGCTGCTAAAGAGATATCAGCCCTCGCTACCACAAGTGTGGTGGGTTGACCAGTAGCAGCAGCAGCATCTGGAAAATTGTGAGAAACGCAGAAACCCATTTTTAACTTTTTGAGGACCCTCCATATCGTTTCCCATAGTGCCTGGATCAGTTTACATCCCCACCAACAGTGCAGGAGGGTTTCCTTCTCTCCACATCCTCACCAACACTCGTTGCTTGTTGTCTTTTTGATGATAGCCATTCTAACAGGTGTGAGGGGATATCTCACTGTGGTTTTGATTTGTATTTTTCTGATGATGAGTGATGTTGAGCATCTTTTCATGTGCCTGTCAGCCATCTGCATGTCTTCTTTGGAGAAGTGTCTTTTCAGGTCTTCTGCCCATTTTTAAAAAATTAGATTGTTTAGGGTTTGGGGGTTTTGTTTTTTGTTTTGCTATTAACTTGTATAAATTCTTTATATATTTTGGTTATTAATCCCTTACTGGGTATATTATTTGCAAATATTTTCTCTCATTCAGTAGGTTGCCTTTTAATTTTGTTGATCATTTTCTTTTTTGTGCAGAAGCTTTTCAGTTTGTTATAGTTCCACTTGTTTAGTTTTGTTTTTGTTTGTTGCCTTTGCTTTTGCAGTAGGATCCAAAAAAATCACTGCCAAGACCCACGTCAAGAAGCTTACCACCTATGTTTTCTTCTAGGAGTTTTATAGCCTCAGGTCTTACATTTAAGTCTTGAATCCATTTTGAGTTAATTTTTGTGCGTAGTGGAAGACAGTAGCCTGGTTTCATCATTTTGCCTGTGGCTGTCCAGTTTTCCCAACATCCTTTCTTGAAGAGAACTTGAAGAGACATGGTATATTTTTGCCTCCTTTGTGGTAGATTAATTGACTATATATGTGTGGGTTTATTTCTACCATATAATCCAGCAATTACATTTCTGGGTGTATATTTAAAGAAAATGAAAACACTAACTCAAAAAGATATGTGCATCTTCATGTTTACTACGGGATTATTTATAATAACCAAGATATGGAAACAACCTAAGTGCCCGCCCATAGATGAATGGATAAAGAAGATGTGGTGTATACACACACACATACACACACTAGAATATTGCTTGACTATAAAAAAGAAAGGAATCTTGCATTTGCAGCAATATGGCTAGATCTTGAAGGCATTATGCTAAGTAAAAGCTAAGTAAAATAAGTTTGGCAAAGAAAGATAAATACCATATGATTCAATCAAATCAAAATAAAACAACAAACAAAAATGCCAAGCTCACAGATACAGAGAACACACTGATAGTTTCCAGAGGAAAGCGGGGATGGTAGGGGGATGAAATGGGTAAGGGGAGTCAAAAAGTAAAACTTCCAGTTATAAAATAAATTTATCATGGGGATATAATGTACAGCATGATAACTATGGTAAACAATACTGTATTACATACTTGATAGGTGCTAAGACAGTAAATCTTGAAAGTTCTCATCACAAGAAAAAGTTTTTGAAAGTATGTATGGTGATGGATGTTAATACATTTATCATGGTGATCATTTTGCAGTGTATACAACTATTGAATCATTGTGCTGACAACTAAAACTAACATAATATGTAGATTATACCTCAACTTTTTAAAAAAAGATGAAATGCAAAACCTCAGACCCCATCCTATACCTGAATCGGAGCTGGTGTTTTAATAAACTCCCTGAGTGATTCAAGACACACAAGGAACTTAAAAACAAAACAAAACAAAACAAAAAAACAACAATGATACCTGGGTCTCAGCCTTAGTGATACTGAATTAATCAGATCAGGGTGTGGCCTGGGTATTGGATTTTTTAGAAAGCTTCCGAAGTGATTTTAATGAGCATCAAAGTTTAAGAATGTCCAGTATAGGGACGCCTGGGTGGCTCAGTGGGTTAAAGCCTCTGCCTTCGGTTCAGGTCATGATCTCAGGGTCCTGGGATCAAGCCCCGAATCGGGCTCTCTGCTCAGCAGGGAGCCTGCTTCCTCCTCTCTCTCTGCCTGCCTCTCTGCCTACTTGTGATCTCTCTCTCTCTCTCTCTCTCTCTGTCAAATAAATAAATAAAGTCTTAAAAAAAAAAAAAAAAGAACGTCCAGTATAAAATAGTCTGTCCACACCCTTTTTGTTGCCAAATGGATGCTTCCAGGAAGGGCTGTGACAATCTGGAAAATAAAGTTGCTATGTTTTTAAACCTCTGCACCCACAGGTGCCTGGGTGGCTCACTCGGTGAAGCCTCTTGACTCTTGGTTTTGACTCAGGTCATGATCTTGGGGTCATGGGATTGAGTCCTGTGTTGGGCTCCATGCTCAGTGAGGAGTCTGCTTCAGATTCTTTCTCCCTCCCCCTCTGCCCTCCCTGTGCTTGTGCTCTCTCTCTCTTTCTCAAATAGAATAAATAAATAAATAAATAAATAAATAAATAAATAAATAAATAAATAAATAAAATCTTAAAAAAAAACCTGTACATCCATAACTCATAAAGTGTCCCCAGTCGGTCAGATACCTGTGATATCTATTCTCTAATCAAGAAAAAAAGTGATGTTTTGGAATGCATGATGCCCATGGAATAACACTATGCTTATTTCTCTAGGCCTTCCAGACTGAGATATCTAGTTTTAGCCTACCTTTTCCACTCCATCATCTTCTATCCTAGCTCACATCAAGCTGACTAGCCTTTTTTCAGTTTCTCATACACACTGAGCACTGAGTCCTTTGTTGCTGCAGGGCCTTTGCACATGCCTTCTCCTCTTGAAAACTCCTCAACCTTTAGGTTGCTGCTCTATAATCACCTCTTAAAAGGGGTCTTCCCTGAGAACCTATAGAAGAAAGTCTTACGCTCTCCTCTTTAATTTTTTTCCATTGTTACACATTATTCTTTTCCATTTTTTAGTAATATTTCCAAAGTTTTTAGTGTGTGTCCCAAATATTTCACAGAACATACTAATACTAAAAAAAAAATTTTGTTTATTTGAAATTCAAATTGAATATCCTGTATTTTTATGTGCTAAATCTGCCAACCCTATAGAAAAAGTATGTGAACTTCTGAATAAGGGAATAAAGTGTGCCCAAACAGTTCAAGCTCAACAAAATGTTCTTCTTTGAGAATTTTCTCTCTACTTTTTGAAGATTCAATACCATAAATGCAAGAAAATATCGAACTATATTATAATTAGTAGTTACCCCTGGTAGCACTGTTTTTGGCTCTTTTGGGTCATTAGGCATAAAATTAAAATACATAATATTCTTTTCTACCTAAAACTTTTCTATGCCCAAGGGCTGTCAGTTTAACTTGTCCCTTGTACCTTGATGCCCTATGTAATCTGTAAAAGGCTATGCCATGTGAAGAATCCTTGGTTGTAGTTAAACTCCTGTATGGTGATCTGAGACAAGATGAGCTTCCTTTAAGCATCTCTATAATTTGGGCTAACCTCACAGACATAGACAGAGGGGCCAACTGTTGCTGTAGGAAAGGCTTCAGGGGATAAATGGGTAACTGAGTTAAGTAAGAAACCCTGAATTCTGTGAGGCTCTGAGAAAGCATAGAGTGGAGCAATTGCAGAGCTTTGAGCACTTTGTGGTAGAGAGAGGTGCCTTCGAAGAAACAGTTTGTTCATAGATGTTGGAGTCTTCATTAAAAGGGCACTTTCAGAGATTAGAAGAAGGATACTAGAAATAATTTGCTGGTCCTATTAAGGTTATTACATGAGTGTATAAAAAGGTAACTATCATTTGAATATGTAAAAAAGTGACCTGGTAGTTAATGTAAAACTTTAGTAACTGTGGATGTTCTAGGGCTGCTGGTGGGAGGGGAACAAGTTTGGTTTTTTAAAAATATTTATTTATTTATTTATTTATTTATTTATTTGAGAGAGAGAGAGCATGGGCGCCAAGAGATGGGAGGGGCAGAGGGGGAGGAGAGGGAGTGGGAGTGGGAGAAAGAATGTGAAGCAGACTCAGTGCTGAGCACTGGAGCCCAAGGCAGGAATCCATCCTACAACCATGAGATCATTACCTAAGCCAAAACCAAGAGCCAGAGGCTGGAGGCTTAACCAGCTGAGCCACCCAGGCACCTGGGAGCAAGTTTGTTTTTATTTTAAAGCAGACCCTGTAAGTATGGCAACCACAAATTTAGAATACTGTAGAATGACCTTGATTTCATCTAATGTGATTCATCAGTAAAAGTGATTGTTTGACATATAACTAAATGCAATTTAATTTTCATGCCTTTATAAGACTATAAATGTATAAACTCATTCGAAAAATCTGAATATACTTAATATGTACAGTATGATGCCAACTATGTTAAACTATGCAAATGCATGCAAAAATAGAGAAGACTTATTTTAAAATGTCAAGAATGGTTAACTGTGTCTGAGTGGTGAGTTTATGAGTGATCTTTATTTTCTTCTTTGTGCTTTTCTGTATCCACCTCCCTCCTGTTCTTTTTTGGGCAAATAACATGGATTAATTTTGTCATCAGAAAAAAAAGTAACTAAAAGTGTGTGGTGTTTTTTATTTTCTGCTTTTGGCCACACTCCCACAGTGTTGGTAGGGGATTAGCTGATAGAGCCACTTTGAAAAATAGTTTGGACACACCTAGGACACTTGCAGATGCCATTTCCTGTGAGCCAAGGAATTGAGTTCTAAGCATCGATCATCAACGGAGAACACGTATGCAAGGATGTGCATGGCCGCAAGCTTTGTAATGCACAACTGGAAACAATCTGATGTTGTCACCTGCAGAATGAGCACACTGTAGTGCATACACTTGATGGACTGTGCATGGCATTGGAACAGAGTATACGAGAGGTACAGGTATCTCTGTGGATAAGCCTCAAACACATAACATCGAGCACCACAATATGAACATACTTAATGCCACAGCACTGTATATTTAAACATGGTTAAAATGCTAAATTTTACGTTATGTGTATTTTACCATCATAACCACTCCTGAAAACATAACATCAAGTCAAAAAGCAAATTTCAGAAATAATAGGTACAGCATGAAATTAAACTTGTAAGCCAAAATTATGTAATTATTTATGGATCTATATATTTTTTAATGGTACAAATAATGAACATGGGCATGATAAACACTAAGTTCAGGGCATTGGCTACTTCTATGGAAGAAAAGAGGAGGGTAGGGCTAGCGTTGTATCGGTGTACAGCAGGCAACCTCATCTGGAATGTCTTATTTCTTTAAAAAAATCTGAAGCAGGGACATTTGGGTGGCTCAGTTGTTAAGTGTCTGCCTTCCCCTCAGGTCCGATCTCAGGGTCCTGGGATGGTGCCTGCATTGGGTTCCCTGCTCAGTGGGAAGCCTGCTTCTCCCTCTCCCACTCCCCCTGCTTGTGTTCCCTCTCTCGCTGTGTCTCTCTCTGTCAAATAAATAAAATCTTTAAAAAAAAATCTGAAGCAAATATGTTGACAAAATGTTAAGATTTGAGACAGTTGGGTAGTAGGCATGTGGGTGTCATTCTATGACCCTATCTTTCTGTGTGTTTGAACTGTATCATCGTAACAAACCTATAGTCTTTGTTAAACCATGTGTCCCCTTTTTCTCCTTTGGCTGGAACCACAGATGGTGATAACCATAGACAGTAGCTGTTGAGGATGTGTTGGTCAATGGCATGATGCGCCCTAGCTGTGTGACCTGTTCTTACCACTCAGGACTTAAACAGCCCACAAGGCAGAATCCCCAGTGTCTCTCTTTTTTCAAGTCCACACATTGTAAAATTACTCTATTCATCTAAATTTACAGGAACAGTCAAGGACCTGAGATGAAGTGTGCACTGGTTTTGAAGGACTCTGCCATTTTCAAGAATTCTATCTATTCATCTCTTCATCTGTGAGGGGGCTCTGCTCCACCCTTAGGCTCTGTGCTTTTACTGCTCATTGACTTTCAAAGTTGGTTACTTTGTTTACAAGGCTGCTTCTCTGGTTGTCTAGTAGTTAAGGATTGGCAGGCTCTTTCAGGACAGCAGCCAAGGTTCCAGGGCAATTTAACTCAGTGATTGAGGCCTGTAGACTCAAAGCGCCTTGGTTCAAATTCTGGCTCTCACAGGCAACTTGTTTTATTTTGAGTTCCTTTATTACTTTTTTCATTTTATTTTATTTGGTTCAATTTTTATTTTATTTGGGTTTATTTTGGGTCCATAACATGGAGGTTAAACGATAAAATGAGTTAAAATACTTAACCCCAAGCTACTGCCTCATAAGCCCTCAGCAAACCTTCCCTATTATTCTCATAGTCATAGCTGTATAACATCTTTGGCTCTCAGTTTCCATTACTGTAGTGAAGGGCTTAGTTCAATTCTATCACACTGTTAGCATCAAAGCTAGTTTTACAATAGGCAATTAATTTGCTGCCCCTTCTAACAAAGACAGTGAGTAGAAAAAAGTAAAAACATTGACAGATATGAAAACTCTGACCCCTCAGCAAAACTCTGCCTTGGGATATTGAATAGACATAGAGGTTGAACACAACATCTAAAATGTCCTCATCCTGTTCTTTAGGCAAATTATTGGTCTACAAGTCTGTTTATGCTCTGTGAGACTTCTTAGGGCACTCACTCTGTCTTGTCCTCCTCTGTAGTTACAAAGTATGGCCTCGTCCAAGGGAGGTTCTCATGAAATATTTGATGAATGAATGAATGAACGGCTGCCATCAATAGCATATTGGTTCTAATGATATGCTAGACGTTCTGGGTGTTGTGTAAATCTTGAAACAATTGGGCTTTTTGTTGAAGTTCCATTCTAGGGAGCACCTGGCTGGCTCAGTGGAAAGAGCATGTGACTCTTGATCTTAAGGTCAAGAGTTTGAACCCCACATTGGGTATAGAGATTATTTAAATAAATAAAACTTAAAAAACAATCTCATTTTATATTTGTCCAAGGGTTGGTCTAATAGGACATCTCATTAAAACCTTACTTTAAATCTGTATCTTTTTAATAATTTTACCTGTGTGTTTATTTTCTAACTTATGAGACTTTGAATTCTTTGAAAGAAAAGTACTATGTGTAAACTCAGAGTAATTTTCACGGTTGTGATTAATTAATTAGTCTGGAAAATGCTTCTAACAACTTTGCCCTGATAATCTGAGGACATGAGTTTTATTTCTAAATCCTCCCTCTTTATAAGCTGTTTTTATTAATGAGGAAAGCATAGGCTAGCTCTCCTCAGTCTTTATTCCCAGATCCCACCAGTTAAAGAGAAATCAAAATCCTTTCCCATTACACTTGACTTAAGAGTAATTTGTTAACTCTGTGGGGCTTTCTCATAATCCAGAAGATCTCTTTTTATTCTTAGATGATTTTTTATTCACTAAAAGCATAAATTTGGAATACTTCATTACAGGATGGGATTGATAGGAAAAAGAACAACTTTTTCGGCCATGCCATAAAATTAGCTATATTTGGTCTAACTAAACTTTGTGTGTAGATCATTGGAATTCATGGTGATTTACCTCCACCAGGTTTAGAGTCCCTGACTACTAAAGTTGGAGGTCATCAGGTCTAGTCCTTTTATTTTGTCAAAATTGAACCCAGAGAAAAAGGGATTTTCTTCAGAGCAAAATTATTTTCATCTTTTCTGGTAGCAAACATTATAAAACAAAACAGTAATGGAACAGGCTAACAGACAGTAAAAGGATCCAATTTTTGTTATATGTCCCCCTCTAATTCTCTGCCTTCTTTCAACTCTCTTGCTGCAGTGAAAAGCTCAAAAGATGAGCAAAAAAGAAAGAAGAGGTGAAATAAAAACTAGGTTTTTGATTCCTGAAAAATTGAAACTTGCATGTGATAGATAATACTCACAAGCCACACAAAAACATCAGGCTTGTAGCATGTTGTGGCTACTCTTTATACTTGTTCTTAGATAACAGTGATCATCAAATGAGGTTACTTTTTTAGGACTTTTCCTTTTATAGCCTAGTAAGAAGGCTCTTGAGCTTATCCAACAGGTTGGCCCCAAGGGGGATGGCAGAGAGTTCCTTTCCTCTGATGGCATCTGGGTCCAAGGTGGAAGGAGTGGGGGAGGGGACAGCTAGGGCTGCAGACGATTGTAACAATAGTCAGGCACCCCTCTCCCTGTTCTTATACATGGGCTTCCTCAACTTTGACGGAATTTGTCACATAAAACTCCAAATTACTGTTTAGAAACTTTGAGCCAATTTGACTAAAGATGAAAATCTACTGGTATCAAGAAATAGCCTAAATAGAAAGATGAGCAAAACCCGCCATTCTGCTCAAAGAGGCAATCATTGAGGGCGTTTCACCTCCTGAGGGAAGGGCCCTTCGGTGGTATTAAAACCAGCATGGGTCTCCTGTCCCTAAGATTTAGATACATCACTCTGTCCTAATAACCACAGGGACATCAATTAGATCATCAATTAGACATCATAGATGTTAGCATCTAAACTGGAGGTGTTCATTACCAATGTCTTGTTTACTTTCTAATGTTTCAATATTACATTGTAAATACTAGGTTATATAATAATTATCATTATCAACTTCACAAAACTCATCTTTTCCAGCCAGATGTAGATATTTTGAAAGATTAGAATATTTCAGTCGTGCAACGAATCCTAGGTGATTAATAATATGATTTGACAATGTAGTTAAGGATGCTAATTTAATTGCTTTTTATCTCTATATCTCACTAGGAAGAAAAGACTAGTCAAATTAGAAAATTGGGCTTTAGTAGCCTGATACTATCTTAATGTAAATTAACAGTACACATTTGAAAACAGCAGAGAAGGTAAAAGTTTTTTTTAAGCTTGGGTAATTGAATCCTGATTCAAAATGGTGTTTAGCACTAGAATGTAATATACTACCTACTGCTCAGTCTATTATCTATCATTATCTTTTGAACCCTGTAATTGGAGAAACAGGCATCTATTCATAATAATAAGTCTGTTCAAAATCATCTGTTTGCTGGAGTCTGGGGTGCATGTTGCAGTCATAGTGAGCTGACGGCAAAACTGCTTACTTTATGCTTTTTGTTGTTTCTTCTTTGTTACCAAAAAGTACAGCAACCCTATATATATGGACAGTCCAGAGCATCGTACCAAATTTACCCCCCAAAACCCCCCAAAAAACCCACAACCAAAACCAGTGATTTATCCTGCATTCCATGAATGGGCAACATAAATCATATTTGCTGCAAGACGGGCCGCCATTGAATCAGAGCCATCCCCTGCCTGGAGTGTTTGCGCATAACTATGCTTAACACAGAACTGGGGCAAGAAAACTGCCTTCTGGGATTTCCATAGATCCAACAACTTAGTTGCTTTATTTATCCTATCACTGGTTTTATTTTCCAGTGATTCTTTAGTAGATAGGTTCCTTCTATCACAGCTATCCAAACATCATGTTGTATGGGGCTCCTGCTCACATAGGGCTCCTTCTAAGAATTTAAATGGAAATGCAACACAAGCCATTATTGGTTTATTTTCAGTTTTCATTATCAATAAAACAAGAGATCAGCATTTTCATGCTGTGTGAAGCCCTCAGGGAAGTGCAAAGTCGCTGTCATTATTTTTAGACCAGGCAGCCGCTCCTGCCCCCACTAATGCAGATGGAAGGATGAGTCCATCAAAATAGAGATAAAATGATGAAAGAAAGCATCATAGAGTGGGCTGCTGCCCTGGTCTGCTGCATGGCTCCCTGACAATGTCCCTTTGAATTTAGTGAAGCCTGGATGGTAAAGACCACAGATCATGACAGAACATAAATTCGCCTCATAATGAGATTAGTAGGCAGGCAAAATAAATGTCCTGCTGTTACATTAGAGGCAGGCTCTAATCTGGTGTTTTCCTTGGAAATGATCATTTCCTTTGCAACAGGGGAACCATCAGCGTAACGAACTTAAATCCGACAGATTCTGTTTTGCCACGTGGTTATTTTTCATCTTCTTTTGTCTTTTTAATAGCAGTTTTGAGGAGGCGTGTAAATGAGTTGTGAGTCTTAAAGACTATTACCAAAGTGAGTTATGGACGACTATGTTCATGATCATCAATCGTATTTCCCAGACTCCCCTTTTAAGAAAAGTTCTATGCAACACGCCTCCCCCTTCTAAACAGGAACTGGCTGTGGAGGAGGTGTTGTGACCCCCAGGGTCCTTTCACTCTAGCTTTAAGGATCTAAGGCAGAATAGGCTGTCTATTGTATTTGGGGTATTTTTTTTTTAATGTTTACTGCAACTCTACTACTTAAAACCTCTGGACACAAGTATCACATATTAAAGAGCCTTAAAAAAAATCCCCAGATCAGGTGAACCCACATGGTCTCTGAGTAGAACAAAGGCCTTGAGTATGCAGCTTGATTGCCAAGGACTTTTTTGGTTTTCAGCAGAAGGTAATCTCACCTGGAGTACAATACCCTCCTCTCATTAAAAATGCAAGATAGGATCTCCTCCTGGATCCTTTCTACAGAACCCGATGGAAGTTCATGGGCTGCACTGTCCTTAGCAGTGAGTGGCATTTAATCAAAGCCTTCTGTGAAATAATCTCAGAGTTTCCCGAGCCCTGTAATGTCACCAAGAGAATTAAGAGGTCCTTTCAAAGGACGGAGAGATCAGACTCTGAACTTAGGAGTATTTGAAGCTTCTGCATAGAAGGCATAGACAATTTAATGTACACCTATTTTCTCTACATTTTCTTGGGGCCAGACTGGAGATTCCTTACTTCTCTGTGAAACAACCCTTTAGGAATAAATCATTTGCCACTACTTTGATTCATGGTATTCTCACATATTGTTTTCATGGGCTTGAATGAAGCCACAGAAAACTTTCGTGTTTACATATGCATTTTACAGGTTAGTCAGTGGTTTATGAACATTAGCTCATCTAAGGAAACAGTTCCCTTTCTGCATCTGGTGTTTCCAAACTTGAACCGCAAATCCAGCTACTAGGAAGGAGAAAATATATTTTGGCCCAATTTAACAAGTTTTTTCTTTTAACTTCTTACTTCTCAATGGTTGAAATTGTGACTCTACTTATATATTTTCTATGCATCTAATCTGTAGATGTCTGAAAATTTCAAGTCAATTCTGTTCCCATCCTCTGTTAACCCTCTCCTGGTCAGATGGAACAGTTCAAGGGGAGACAGACTGATTTCTGTTGGGTAAATGCTCCTCCATACATTGGTGCCCTTACAACTTAAACTGTGTTGTTCTCAAATTCTTTCTTCCTTGCCCTACCGTATCTGTCCCCGACTCTCCATTTTACCCCTGGGTTTGTAATTTAAATTGCCAACGGTAACTGAATCCACTTTACCAAGTGTCAAGTATATTTGTCAGTGTTCACGATTTTCTAATGGCATTCCATGCGTTAAACACCCAGAGTTCATGTTAAAGTTTCATGTCAAGTAATCTCCCCAAAGGAATTCCCCGAATTGTGTTTGCTTACCTCATATAAATGAACTTGTTCTTGGGTCACGGCAAAGATTAATAGCACATTATTTTGCACCAGTTTGTCAATGAGTTGTCCAATTGTTGGATATTCCTAAAATTGACATAAAGATTTTAAGGATCTTCTTAACACAAGTATGTAAAATAAAGAAAGGAATACTTCTTTCAAAGATATCATACCGAGTTTGGCATTTTGGTTTGGTTCTAAGTAAAAAAAAATATATACTATTAGCATTAGTCACTAAATTGGTTTAATAATTGTTGCCTAAATCTTGTAAATCCAGTTAATTCCTAAGAGTCAGTGCCTGGCAATGTGGTGTATGATGGTCTGTCACTTCTAAGGAGGGCATTTGGAATTTATTTAATGACTTATAGTATGTCATATTTTCAAGGGTAGAGGCACAATTCTTTTAAGCCCCACTTGGCAGCAGGCTCAAGTTGTAGAGAATGTTAGAGTTGGGGGAGGAGTGGATAGATGATGACAGATGTGACCGAGGGGACTCAGGTAGCTCAGAAACTCCTACTGGAATTGGATGAGGCAGGCTGAGGGCTGAGGAAAGGACAGTCTGCTGAAGGATGATACACTACAATTCCTGTGTCCATCTGATTTGAGACATTCCTGCACCAGTTTTAGGTTTGGTCCTACTGACTTTCTGATGTCACTAATCAGTTTTATGGGATCCCACAATATTTGTACAGGACGACTGAAAACACAGTGTACTTTTTTGTCATTGCCACATTCATTCCCAAGCGATACAACATCTTTCAAAAATAAAGAAGGCAGGGCGCCTGGGTGGCTCAGTGGATTAAAGCCGCTGCCTTCGGCTCAGGTCATGATCCCAGGGTCCTGGGATCCAGGCCCACATCGGGCTCTCTGCTCAGCAGGGAGCCTGCTTCCTCCTCTCTCCTCTCTCTGCCTGCCTCTCTGCCTACTTGTAATCTCTCTCTGTGTGTCAAATGAATAAATAAAATCTTAAAAATAAAGAAAGAAAGAAAGAAAGAAAGAAAGAAAGAAAGAAAGAAAGAAAGAAAGAAAGAAAGAAGGCATAAATTAGTCAAATTTGAACATGGTCTCTACTTGCCGAAGTTAAAAACGATGCAGCACATTTGGCTGTTGTATGACTCCAGATGTGGATGATGTACAAAGAGGAATCTCAAATGAGAGAGTAGCCTGAAAACAATGAAACTAAGAATATGTTGATCATGAAGTCAGCCAAAGTGGAGGAAGGCTGAGAAGTAAGCCTTCCTGGACACTAATGTGTTCACATATTCACTGCACTCTGGGAGTAATTCTGCCTAAAATCTTCGTTAGGCCCAAGATTCAACTTGGGGGAAAAGTGCAGTTTTGCCTAAAATACTCAGGTAAATGACACAACTGCATATCTGGTTGTGTAATACGTGCTTGCTATCTGATTTGGATTTTTATTAGTAAACAATAGTAGAATCTAGATAATACAAATCTCCCAGAGTCCGACATATTCAGTGCTGCCCGCTTTTTCAACTGCCCAAACACCAAGAATCCTTTACCTTTAAGCCTGAATTCCCCCAGTGCAGGCCCCTCCTGTCTCCATGTTCTTGCACTTTCAACTGCTGTGGGGGTGTAGCAAGGATCACACCATGTAGCCCTTCATAAATGGACAAGTGTCGTTTTCTATTTGACCTAGATCGGTTGGCTTAATTCACACAGTTACATTGTGTGTGTGTTCCTCAAGGCCAGGGACCATCTCCTATTATTTTGTGGCCCCTGGAGCCGAGCCCAGTGCTGTGGGCAAGCATGGAGATAACCCAAGACTTCTGTGCATTTGCAGCAACTTACTGAGCAACAATGAATTGAACATTCGTTAGATGAGAAGGTCATACTAAGCAACAACTTGTGTTTGCTTCTGTGATCCTGCTTTTTCCAAGATGTCTATTAATGGGGCATTTGAATAGTTGCAAGAAAAAGTAATAAAAAAGAGATGTATATCTCACAATTTCTTGGCACTCAAAGGCTAAAAGACAAAATGTGGACATTCTTGTGGATATTGTAATATGGAAAGGCAACTCATATGATAAAAGTTTGAGGACGATTATTGGTCAAAATTTGGGGGAAAATACTCATGTTGAAGTTTAGCAATTTAAGTCAACAAATGGTAACAGGTGATTTGTGAACCATTGGTTCTTTTTAAACTAATTACCATTACTGTATTAAACATTTATATATATATGTATATATCTCACTGATATATATATATATCTCTATCATATATGTATCTCACTCATATATATATCTCACATTTATATATCTATCTATATCTATCTATATATATATCACTGAATTCTTTTTCTATAGAATAGTTTTTCCAATCTGATATTAGAATTCTGGATTCTCTTCTCTTTCTCTCTCTCTTTATCTCTCTTACATACATTTCTATAGCATTGTCATTTTAAGAAGTCACTTTAATTCTCTGTGCCATATTTTCCCAAGTGTTAAATGTGGATAATATGACCTTTCCAGGTTGCTGCTTCATAATTCAATTTTATTTCATTCATAGTCAAAACCCACTGTGGTCCAGGTACTGTGCTGGCAGGAAATAGAGATAATACACCAATCCTGGTCCCAAGGAATGCATATTAGAGAAAGACAGACAAACATAAGCAAACACATTTCCATGTAATGATAGGTAAGAAGACATCTATGTACTAGAGCAAGGGGAGGGATGGTCACTTTGGGGCTCAGCAAAGGGAAAAGGGGTCTCTTTGGGAGCAGTCATGATTGAGTGGGGTTTTAAAGGATAATTAAGAGTCTCTCAGCAGGAGGGAAGGGTATTCCAGACAGAGGGAACAATACATGCACGAGTGTGGCAGCCTCATAGTCCATACAAGGAAAACAGTTAGATACCCAGGGTTCTGGGGAGCATCAAATGCGATTGTGTGTGCCAAAGAGCTCTGAAAATTTTACCTTGTTTTACATAAATCAAGAGCTTTTTTTCCCTTTGAATGTTACCAGCATTTTTAAAATGTTTTAAATGACAAAAATAAGCCAAGTGTGAATAAACACCAGCCAAGCAGTACTTGACAGCTGTTCCCCATGAAGCACCATGGTGCCTAAAATCATGATGTTATTTAGCGGGCACAACTCTGGGACCCGTCATTCACAGGAACTCATAGGTGATTGTTGTTTTGGCCTCAGCCCCCCTTTCTAGGGCTGTCTTTGAGAACAGAATGAGCTGACTGCACTGCTTTTTACTGACCTTGGGCCCTTTGAAAAATCAAGGAGGTTCTGGGATCATTCAAGCCATAGTAGACCCAAATTTGTCACATACCCCACCACCCACCTATGTTCCCGTGGGAAGCTCATAGGGCAATTTGTTCATCTCAAAATAGAAAATGTGCACTGTTTTCACCAAATGTGGGTTATTCTGCTGGGTATTGCAGTGAGTGTTGTTTCATTTGCCTACTTGCAGCCTTTGAAATAGTGTAGTGTAGGTTACACACCAAGACAGTTGACATGGAGTATTCATTCTTATTGTCCAAGTGACAGAGCCCATCGTTAGGAATGACGATGCCTGCCAGTTTGCTGTCCATTCCAAAATGAGAATCGGCATCACTCACAAAGACCAGGAGATGGAGGGAGTCATTCCGCCAGCCAATCTTTTCCTACAGTGAAAAAGAAACATTTGGGTCATATGGGGTAGGGGCAGGCATTTATTGAGAGCCGATCAATTATGATTGGATATATTCAGATGATGAAATTATATTGCTGATCTATTTTGACCTTTTCTAAAAATCTCTATTGTGAGTTGATAATTTTTAATGTATTAAAAACATGAAATTCTATGTCAGTTGCTCTTTCTTGGATAACACTTTCAGATGATTTATGCTTCAGAAAAAATAGTTCCACTATAATCCGCTGATCTTGACTTTTACATAGTTAATTATTTTTACTGTCCAGCTTTCAATGTACCAGAAAAATAATGAGGGAGGTCATAGATTATCCCAAATCCAAGCTGAAACAAAACTGGTAAGAATGCAATACACAATGGACTTAAAGGATGCCTGTTTTATTAAAATGTCACCCAAAATTAGGCACATTTTTCTCTTTCTACTGATACCATCCAAAAATTATAAATGTAATACAAAGATAAAAATCGCTTATCAAAATATGACCCCCAGCATACGGCTTTTTAAGATGGCCTGTTGTCTGTTTCTTAGCAGAGCTCTCCCCTTTAATTGATATTAGTCCAAGAACTAGTGGGACAAAAACTCATCCCGGTAGGGTCATCCCACCTTATCTTTTTCCTTCTTTCCCTAATACCCTGCCACCCCCTCACCTTCCAGGACTTTCAGTCCTCTCTGTTTCCTGGTATTTTCCAGGAAGAGCTATCATCTGAAGAAAGGGAATCACTACCTTGGATACCTGATTGTCAAGGAGGAGTGGTGTTCCTGCATTGTTGTAGGGACAACATAATTTCTGATGCCTATTTTGTTGGTTCAAAACAATAGATATCTAATCTTATTAATCATAATCTTAAACTTGTATAGAAGTTTATACTGATACAGGGCATGTTTACTTTTTTCATTAATTTCTGCCTCTTATTTTTATTTTTACCACGCTTAATTTGAAGACTAGTCTAATCTTGACCTTGGAAAATTAATCACACGTGGCTACTGTTTTAAACAATTTTTCCCAACACTACTATAATTTTATTAGATTATTTGAATGTCAGACATTAAAAGTATCTGTTCCAACATGACTGAATTACAAATTTTTGGAAATTTTGTGTTTTAAGACATGTGGAAATATGGCAATTAAAGGAAAGATAAAGCTACCTACGCTTTTCAAAGTAAACTTGCTGATAAGAGATGCAGTTTGCGTTAGCCCTCAGCATACCTTACACACAGCAGCTTGCATAATTGCATCAAATCCACCTTCTGGTGTGTCAATATTAGCAGAAATTTTCTGATTCTTCACAATTTCATTGAATCTTTCAGCATCGTTCGTCAATGGCAAAATGTGCTTGAATCCAAATGTAGGTAAGCAAAAGTATGGAATACTACTGCAAAGATAAGATGTAAAAAGGTTCTTCATGAAATATGATACAACACACAAGTAATGGACCTAGTAGCCTAGCAACTTCATTTTAAGTGAAGGTGGATTTTCCTCAAGTGCCTGACTCTGGAACTTGGCTACTTAACTGACTTGGTTAAGCTTGTTTCAGCATCTCCCACTTACTCCTTCCAAATTGACCGTATTAGCTACTACTTAGAGCTTACTTTGTGTTTTACTTTGGCTCAAGCTCAGATAACAGATAATCAGGTCAGATTCCCCACTCCCCTGTGTGTGTGTGTGTGTGTGTGTGTGTGTGTGTGTGTGTGTGTGTGTGTGTGTGTGTGTGTAATCACTACCTTCTAGTGCTTCTTAACCAAAATCTACCATTAAGTTTCTGTGATGACAACAACTCCTTTGTATTCTGATAGCTCAAGCTGTTATCAAGTATGAGTCATCTTGTAGCAAGATTGAGAAAGATACCTGTCTTCTTTCTTCTCTGCTCCTTCCTGTATTCCCAGCCCTGCCTGCCGAGGGCCCAAAAATCAGAGCAGCTCTCTTGGTTCTGGAGCTCAACTCGACTATGACTAAACAGACTGTTGTGGACCTGGCTAGGAGTAAAACTACCACTTAGAATTGTTGACACATGGGAGAAATGCCATGTTAGGATGAGATCTGCCCCAAAGATACTGCAGTTGAACAGAAAAAGCTGATCCTGATTCAGCCATATCTTATTCTGAAAGCCAGTTTGTAGTTGTGGATGAGACTTTGGACAAGTTACTCAACCTTCCTGAACTTTGGGTGTTCCTTTATAAAATGGAAATGATGGTATAGAGCAGAGGTTCTCAAAGTACAGTCTCTGGGCCAGCCGCATGAGCATCACATGGGAACTTGTTATAAATGCAAAACCCGGGATACTCTTCCAGACTTACTGAGTGAGAAATGTGAGGGATGGGCTCCGTGATGCATTCAAATCTTCCTGATGCATTCTAATGTTTGAGAAACACTTGTATAGAAGTACAGAGACAAAGAAGACTGGCCCCCAGTGAGGTTGTCCTATGTCACCTGGGGAGAGCTGGTTGACTCTTGTAAGAACAGATTTCTAGGTTCAGGAGCCTGTCTTGTGAGCACACAAAGAGCTAGAGCACCTTTCAGATTGAGGCTCTTTGTTCACCAAGTTCATCTGCCTGAGGTATACAGTCAATCTTTATTATTCACACTACTCACTAAAATTTCTTTTTAACCCCCAAATCAATACCTTTAGTACGTTCTAAGTCACTCATGTACACACACAGACTGGCAAAAAATTTGAGTCACCTGGTTTGTGTGTTCCCAGCTGAGATAAAACAAGGCTCTGTCCTTGCTTCAGCTCTCAAACCGTAAACAAGTGTCCTTTTCGTGGTCTATTTGGTGTCATTTTTTTTTTTTCAGTTTTGTGCTTTTTGTTGGTGATTTTGCTGTTTAGAATGGCCCTCAAGTGTAGTGCTGAAGTGTTGTCTAGTGTTCCTAAGTGCAAGAAGTCTGTTATATGGGCCTTACAGAGAAAATATGTGCATTAGATAAACTTTGTGCTGGCATGACTTATACATGTTGTTGGCTGTGAGTACAATGCTAATGAATCAACAATATGTATTAAGTTATCTTTAAACAGAAAGACACAGAAAATAAAGTTATGTATTGATCAGTTGGGGGAAAAAAAATGGCCAGAGGCTCGCATGAGCCTAAACCTGTGTTTCCCCTTGGAGCAGTAGTTTTAACATCGGCTAAGTCAGCGTTAGGAGACTTTGTCGCGCAAGACCCCCATGAATGATGAGAATCAACTATACAAATCAGAAAATGACTATGGATTCGTTTACATTAAGAAATGGAGTTCTGCTGGGAACAAAATGCTGCTGATATCTGCCAAGGTAGCTATTTTCTTCCTGTCGGTAGACTTTCATGGAAAGTAAGTTATAATCCAAAATGTCCTCAGGCTTCAGAACAAGGGCAGTTGGAGGACCCCAGCAGCCTAAGTTGTCCCAAGAAAGCCATCTCCAGAATGGATGGTCTTGATCATATCTGGCTCCCTCTCCCCTGTAGTTAGCTTTCTCAGCTAACAAAAATTTGGGAAGCCCTACTAGCCGACAGGACTCTGCAAGAGCCTGGGGTAAGGCTCTTGGATGGATATGGCCCATACTTGCCTCTGGGACTGCTCTTTCTTGGCATTCCCCTAACCTACCATGAGTAAACCTACAGGCCTGTTCAGTCTTTCAGCTCTGTCAAGACATCTGTCCTGGTGGGCCCATGAGCCAGCCTATAGCTTCTAGGGAACTTCTTGTATTTCCTTTCTGACTCATTATTTTTAACTTTAATTCTCAGAAGGCAATCTCATTTTCTTATTTTTAATATCTTGCGTTAGCTTTCATTGAAGCTCTGAAATGCTGACCACAGATAGTATCAACTTAGTAGGATCATTGTAAGGCCTGACTGACATAAAATATGCAAAGCACACAGCACAATGAGCTTTTCAGGTAAGTGCTTACTAAACATTAATGTCATTTTTTACATAAATTACTTTTACACACAGTCCAGCACAGACTTGAGGACAGAACATAGATTTGACCAATGACATCTCTAGAATCATATGATTTTTTTCCTGATTAAAGTAATAATACATGTTAACTGAAGAAAATTTGAGTTAATATAAAAGTGTAAAGAAGAAATTAAAAACAAATTTTAATAGTAATGAGATGTATCACAGTTTGATAATCTATTATTAAAAATATGTTTCATAAATCTTTCTGTAATTAAATAACACAGTGGTCCTTTTGTATACAGCTTTGCAGACTGTATCTCTGCTTAGAATTGATTCTTTCAAGGGAACTTGCTGGGTTACTTTTCCATCCATATTAGCAAACTCCTTTCCAAAAAGATTGTTTCAGTTACATCATGAAAACAAAACAAAACAAAACAAAAATAAACCAATTGATTAGTTAAAAATGGCCTCTTAATTTAATCTTTAATTTCCATTTTTATTGCTACTAAGACCACTCATTTGTTCGTATTTATTGGCAATTTATATTTCTTCTTTTGCCGATTGCCAGCTTATGTCCTTCACTCATTTTCTTGATTTTTATTTTCTAACTTAATATTAAGAAATTTTTCTCTTAAAAATGTTAAACTTTTGCCTTTGTGGTTTGTCTGTTGGTTTTGTTTATGCTCTTTTGGGATATATACCTTAAAACTTTTTATGCAGTCAAGTGTTTTCAACCTTCAAATATGAGATATATTTTCAAGAGTTATATAAGGAAGAGGTTTAATTTCCTTTTCTAATTGTTACTTATTAAATGGCAATGATTTAGCATTTGTTCTCATCGCTCTGATAACATTTAGAGTAGTTGTGTGCTGGAAGAAAATACATTTGATTTAGAATAAAAAGACTGAATAGTTTTCTATTCTTGGGCAAGTTACTTATCACTGCTGGGCCTCAGTATCCCCATCTGTAAAATGAGACTGATAATACTACCTACTTCACAAAGTTCTTGTGAAGGTTACATGAGATAAAAAGTATGTAACTATGTGAGGTGTACCATTGTCCCTATAATCTAACTGTCCTTGTAAAATGTTAGCTTAAATCTTTATTTGGGGCTCCTTGTTCACACTGTACCAAAATGATATTTGAGCATCTTCTGAAACCAAAGAACTAGCATTCCTACCTTTTTGTAAGAAATTTACCGCTTTGTGGGTTAGAACTACTAGACAGACCCTACTAGAACTCTGTGCTTTTTAGAAAGTGGAATGAAATGTTAGTTTCATTCAGTAAACAGACTCCTCATGTGCTGGAAGACCCATGTAGCTAAAGCAAAGCAGGATGTCAGACTTGGGTCACGCCAGGAAATTTTGAGTGGAGACTCCTATTTTGATCAGAGTCCTTCCTCTAACAGAGGCTCATATTTGGCTGTTACTTTCTTAGCATAGCAGTTGAAGGAAGTAGGTGCTCATCACCAAATAATTTGATTTTGAGTACCTAGGTAACAATAGATTTGCATTTAAAATGCAGAATAATTAGAAGATGCAGTATTAAAATACAATTTAAACTTTTTGTTAGAATTTTAAATAAATATATATAAACTAAGATTACAGTGATACATACCAAATGGCTAACACCATCTTTTTGAGTGTGATTAGAAATAATTTCCTTTTCCTCTTTTGGTCTGCATTCTCACATGAACTTGTATTACCTTTGCAATAAGAAATTATTCTGTACACTCAATATATTATATGTGTACTTATAAGAAATCTAAGCATTTCATGGTTCTTCTTCTTTTGCAAAACTGCAATGAATCCCTTACTGTTGGTGTCATGTTAAAAAACAAACAAAACATGAAACAAAATATAGCACATGGGGAATGATGTTAAAAAATAAATCTCTCACGGGGTTTGATAGAGGAAGAAATTCTGACCTTTGTGCTATTAAATATTTTTAAATGCACATTACAACCTGTCAACAAATATGAAAATGGAAAAATATATTCTTGTTACTGTGTCTTAGCTAACAGCCTAAAGAAACTTCTTTAAAAATGTAAGCCACTTCAGCATTCTTACGTGGTGAAATAAAATTTTTTAGTGACTCTACATCCAAGGAAGATAAAGAAAGCAAGCCACTCCAAAAAGCATTAAAGGTTAGATTAAATCAGAAGTTTTAAAAGTGTGGTGCATAGACCCACAAAGGTTGCTGAGACATTTTCAGAGAGGCCCTCAGGTCAAATTATTTTCTAATAATAATAAAAGATATTATTTGTCTTTTTCACTGTGTTGACATTTGCACTGATGCTGCAAAGGCAGTGGTGAGTAAAACTGCTGCTGCCTTCGCATAATCAAAGCAGTGGCTTTCAACCGGCTAGTGGTCCTTAGGATTTTTCCTGGCAAGTATTTATCATCATAATAAAATTGCTAGTTGCACTTGATTATCCTTGATAAAGCAGTAAAAGTTATTAATTTTATTGTCTATACTCTTGAATGTATGTTTTTTAAAAAATATATATTTCTGGAACCCCTGGCAAGCTCAGTTGGTAGAATATGTGACTCTTGATCTCAGGGTCATGAGTTTGAGCCCCACCATGGGCATGGAGCTTACTTAAAAATAAATAATTAATTAATAAAAAAAAGATTTCTGTATAACTACATGGGAAATATGCAGATAGCATTTCTGTAGCACACCAAAGTAGAAAGTTTATGGTGGGAAAAAATTTTTGCAATTGTTTGAGCTGAACTGGCCTTCTTTTTATAGAACGTTTTTACCTGGAAGAATGTTTGACAGCCAAACTATCATTCCAACTTGGGTATTTAGCAGGCATGTTCTTAAATATGAAGAAAGCCTGTCAGTTCAAGGAAAACAACTGTCAGTATTTGTTCCCAATGATAAAATTTGAGGTAACTAGAAAATTAAAATTTGGGAAACTTTAATCTGCTACCCATGAGATTAACCCACATAAACTAAAGCTCTTTGGGGTCTTAATATTAAGTGTAAGAAAGTTCTGACATCTAAAAGTTTGAGGACTCTAGCTTAAAAAAACTAGAGATACCAAGAGTTGATGAGAGGAAGAAAATTAACACTTGTTTGTTATATTCTGAGCTCACTCAATTTTCACAATTATCCTAAGATGTGAATATTATTATCCCCATTTATAGGTGAAGAGACCAAGCTCAAAGAGAGTAAGTTGTTTGTCCAAGGTTATGATTTAAACCCAGGTCTGAAAAACTCCACACTCTTTCTTCCTACTTCTCATTGCCTTCCTACTAAAGAGCATTTTATTCCATAATTATAAGGTTTGGATTGATCAAAGGATTGACTTTTATGTTTGGTATTTGAGTTCTTGGTGTGTATATGTCTGGGAGGTAGTATCTGGACAGAGAAAGTGGAAGAATTAAGGATGCGATGGGCAAAGAAAAAATATAATATTGTGGGAAAGAACTTGTTATTTATAATATTAACTAATGGTGACTTTTTAAAAAAGATTTTATTTATTTATTTGACAGAGAGAGAGAGAGAGAGCACAAGTAGAGGGAGCAGCAGGCAGAGGAAGAGGGAGAAGCAGGCTCCCTGCTGAGCAGGGAGCCTGATGCCAGGATCGATCCCAGGACACTGGGATTGTGACCTGAGCCAAAGGCACCCACTTAACTGACTGAGCCATCCAGGTGCCCCACTAATGGTGGTTTTGCCAATACAAATTAAAGAAATACCTTCAAAAAATGGGAAAATATTGACCTTTCAAGAGATCAAATGTATGATCCTTGTTTGGGACTCCATTCACCACACCTATACCAAATTCTGGTCTCCCCCTAACTTCACTCTGTTGATGTTGGTAGTAAGTACTATTTATGGAGCACTTCATGATCAAGGCCAGTACTAAATGTTTCATTACCTCACCCAATCCTTATGACCATGCTGTGTGATCCGTATGGTTATTCCAAACTAAAGCTTTCAGGGTGAAATAGTTCATCTAAGGTGATGTTATTTTTTTTTTAAAGATTTTATTTATTTATTTGACAGAGAGAGAGAGAGAGATCACAAGTAGGCAGAGGGGCAGGCAGAGAGAGAGAGAGGAGGAAGCAGGCTCCCTGCTGAGCAGAGAGCCTGACCTGGGGCTGACCCAGGACCCTGAGAAAATGACCTGAGCCAAAGGCAGAGGTTTTATTGCACTGAGCCACCCAGGAGCCCCTAAGGTGATGTTAGAAGTGAGTAGATGAATCAGAACCAAATCCAGGGCTGAATGCAATACCCATGCTCTCATATCACCATGCTATTTTGTGTGCCTTCTCCCCAAAGAATTTTGACTTTTTGAGGCCTGGGTGCAAATCTTTTTCTTCCAGATATCTCCATGCCTAGCACAATGCTTGGTACATAGTTGGAGCACAGTACGTTTTTTTTGAATGAATGAATAAAAGAATACATGCATGAAATGCAGTCAGAGCTATGAAAAGCCGAACTGCTTTCTTTTTTCTAGGAACCTGATTAAAGGCAGGGTCTAGTTGTTAGATGATGGGCTGCCTGCTTGGCTGAGCCATTTATTTGTTAATTTTAGTTGTTTTCTCTGGCAACATTCCTTACTCATTTTTCCCATTGTCATTATGGTACTTCATATTCCTACATTTTATCTGGCCCGCGACAGAAAGAATGATTTTAAACAAGCCCTCTGAGGCAGAGGTAGCACTTTGTAATCCTAAATGAAACTGCACTGCTAAACTCTCTACCCTAATATCTAAATAATACAGAATTTAAACAGTTACAGCATTTTCTGATTTAAAAGAAAAAAAAAGGCCAGAGCATTAGAAATACTTTTATATTAGACAGTTAGGAGGTTGTTAAAACCAAGTTTATTGCACTTTACAAGTGAATCAATTGATAACAGTAATCATACCTCACTATTTATTATACGGCATAAATCTGTTCTCTAGAAATCTATTTGTTCAGTGTTGTTGGAAGTGCTGGAAAGATCCATTCTTTTTTTTCTTCCCTACTAACAGAATCCTGGCTTTATTTTGGGTAACAATATGCTTCCTTTGCAACTAGCAGTAGCCACGTAACCAAGTCTTATCAATGAGATACAAATATAAGAAGGTGGGGAAAATTTCTGGCAAAACTCCTTAAATCAAGGAAATAAAATTCCACATCCATTTATGATTTAAGAAAATTTTACCCAAGAAGGAATAGAAGGGAAATTCCTTGATCTCATAAAAGGAACCCAGAAAACCACTCGCTAACAACACAATCAATGGTGAAATGTTGAAGATTTTCTCCCCAAATCACAAAGCAACATAAGTGATACCTCTCCACTTTAAAATGACCCTAACTAGTGCAATAAGACAAGAAAAGGAATGAAGAGGTATACATATTGGAAGAGGAAGAAGTTGTTATTCATAAATGAGATGATCAAGCACACAGAAAATTCTAAGGAATTTACAAAAAATCAAACCAGAACCAATGAGAAAATTTATCAAGATTGCAGAATATAACGTGAGTATGCAAAATCAACTGCTCTTCTATGTTTTCAACAAACACGTAGAAAACACCATTAACAATAGCAGTTTTAAAAAAACCTAGGAATAAAGCAAACAAAGGATGTGTGGGATATCTATCCTGAAAATGACTGTTTCTGAGAGAAAGAAGACAATATCTAAATGAATGGAAATATATGTCATATGTAACGACTGGAACATTCAGTATTTTTTAAGATATCCATTCTTCCTAAATTGACCTATGCATTCCATGCAATTCTAATCAAAATCTCAGCATTTTTTTTTGAAGAAATCAACAATCTGATTCTAAAATTTTGGGGGAAATGCAAAGGGCCCACAGTAGCAAAACAATGGAGGAACAAAGAAGACTTAACACTCCTGATTTCAAGACGTCTTACAAAGTTGCAGTAACAAAGATGGGAAGGCATTGGTGGTTACATGGGTATATTCAATGGATCAGTGGAACAGAATGAAGTGTTCAGAATCACACTCATACATATGCACCCAAGCGCTTATTTAAAAAGGCATAAAGATAATTCAATGCGGAAAGGGAAATCTTGCTTAACAAATAGTGCTGGTGGGCGCCTGGGTGGCTCAGTGGGTTAAAGCCTCTGGCTTCGGCTCAGGTCATGATCTCAGGGTCCTGGGATCAGGCCCACATTGGGCTCCCTCCTGAGCAGGGAGCCTGCTTCCTCCTCTCTCTCTGCCTTCCTCTCTGCCTACTTGTGATCTGAGCTCTCTCTCTGTGTCAAATAAATAAATAAAATCTTTAAAACAAACAAACAAATAGTGCTGGAGCAATTGGATATTTCCATGGGAACAAAAGACAAATCTAAGACTTTTCCTCATTCCAAATACAAAAACTAATTTGAGATCATAGACCTAAATGCAAGAGCTTGAACCATAAAGTTTCTAGGAGAAAAAAAGGAAGACAATATGGGGTATTTGGTTGGACAAAGATTTTAAAAATTAACAAATTGGATTCCAACAAAATTAGAAACTTTTGCTTGACGAAAGGCATTACTAGAAAAATAAAAACAACCCACAAACTGGGAAGAAATATTTATAAAGCATATATTTGACAAAGAACTTTTATCCAGGATATACAAGGAACTCATAACACAATATTAAGAAGAAAATCTTATTTTTAAGAATGGGCAAAAACTTGAAAAGATACTTTACAAAATAAGTATGAGAATGGGAGAAAAACACAAGAAAAGTTGCTCAACAATATTTGTTACTAGGGAAAGGCAAATTAAAGCTACAATAAGATACACAGCTATTAGAATGGCTAAAATTAGAATGACTGACAATACTAGGTGTTATCAAGGATTTGGAATGATTGGAACTCTCATATAATTGCTGATGAAAATGTAAAATGGCACATCTACTTTGGAAAATAATTTGATAAATCCTTTAAGAATTAAAACAACACTTATTATACAATTCAGTAATTCCATTTCTAGGTATCTATCCAAGAGAAGCAAAAACATACATACACACAAAGATTCATAGGCAAGTGATTGATCATAGCAGCATTTTTCATGATAGCCAAAAAACGGGAAACAACCCAAATGTCCTTCAATGAGAGAATGAATAAATGAAGTATAGTAAATACATAGAGTGGAATGTTACTTAAAACAAAAACAAACAAACTGCTGATAAACACAAAATTATGGATGAATCTCAGAGACATTATGTTGAACAAAAGAAGCCATAAATAAAAAGTTTATACTATATTTTTCATTTATATGAAATACAAGAGTAAGCAAAAACCAATCTAGATTATGGAATGCAGAAGTGGTTACCTCTGGGGGAGTAGAACTAAATATAATATGGCATAAAGAAACTTTCAGAGGTGAGGGAAATGTTCTACATTGCGTTTTAGGTGGTAATTACGTTGGTATATTCAATTGTCGTAACTCATCAATCTGAGCTTTTCTGATGTGTGCATCTTGGTGCATGTCAATTATACCTCAAAATTAAAGGTGGGGAGAAATTGCCCTTTATTGATCTGCCCCTCTTTTCCTCTTTTGTTTCTGCCTGCAATGAAGAAGTGTGGAGTAACATCCCAGAACACTCCTTGGCCCTTGAAGATAAAATCCAAGAGCCAATATGGCAGAGCAGAAAGCAGAAAAGGTCCAGATCCCTGATGTGGGGACCTTGCCATACCAGCCCTGAGTTGCCTTTCTCTAGACTCCCTTCATGTGAGAAAGAAAAAAACTCTCCCTTTTCAAGCCACTATCACTGACGCTTGCAGCGATGAATTCCTTTCATGGTCAAATTATTTCGACTGTGTTAGATTATTGTTGAGAATCACATTGAAATGTTTTTAAATGATATTATAAAGGTGCTTGTCTCTTAGAGATGATGCCTTGGGTATATACAAGTATTAAAAGTCAATATAGTTTTGGAAAGTCATTGTATATATACTGGATTCATAGTAGTAAGGGGATTCGTTTGGGATCAACCTAGATTTGATACAGATCACTGATTAGTCATCTGGCCTTGGGAAAATTACTAACCTCGCAGAGCCTCTGTTACTTCCTCTGAGTATAGGTATGATAAAACCTGCTTTGAACTGCTGTTGTTATGAAGACTGAATGAGATCATGTATGTGAAACCTTCAGCACAGAGTCTCGCACAGAGCAAATGGTAGATCTTCTTAATAGAAGGATATTGAATAATTTTATTCTGAACATGTCAGACTGTACAGGTAAACCATCACAAAGTAACTTGCCCTTGACAATCATCTGTATAATAAATGGTATTAATAGCTGATAATAACAGGTTATAATGGGGTCCATAATGCTTAATTTCCTACTGAATTGGACAGCAGTGAAGGTTGCAAAGTCCTTCTCCAAGCATTAAGAGAAATCCACATTTTCCAAAGTATGTCAGAGGGAGCTGTACAAATTGTTATTTTGGCAGAAGTCATTGTAGTGCAGAAAGATACCCTGAGAAAGTGTGAATAACTGTCTAATAGCCTCAGAAAGTGGTGGTCATCTAATCTAGAAGGTCTCTGAGGGGCTGGGATGGACACAGGCTATTGGAACTTACAATGAAAGACTTGCTTCCCTAGTCTGCAAAACACAAAACCAAATTTGCCACATCCTGAAAAAGCTGCTCCACAGGAAGACAGGCTTAAGAACTCTGCAAGAACCCAAGACTAGAACCAGGAATTAAGATGAGGTCACCTCAGTTCCAAGGAGCCCAGCCAACTGAGAGAGCTGCTGAGATCCAACCTGGCAGGAGAGAAATGCCAGGGAGTTAGCAAGCTCCTGCCAAGCACAACTCAGAGTGGGGCTATCTTTACAGAAAATCAGTGTTCCAAAATGCCAGAGAACCATTTACTTACCTGCAAGGGTTGGCAATTTCTTCTGGGGTTGTTTTCACAAAAGGGGAGACGGGTTTTTCCACAAAAGAGCCGAAGCCCAGTCTAAAGTTGCTGGTTAATTTAGACATCTCCTTGGAAAGCAAGGATCCCAGCTCTTTGATCGTGTTGAGGTCATCATCCATGGAGGCGGAGAGGTCCATGAGGTAATACAAGTCCACCGGGTAATCCTCTGTCTGGCGGACTTGCACTTGTAGAGTCTGTTCACTGCCTGCAAGCCCCCGCAAGAAAAGCAAATCCATGAAAATACATCGAGACTTCTTTGTGAGTGGCCAATTACTGGGCCACCTGCCTATTTCATTTCAGTGAGAACTTACTGAAGATAGTTAGGATTTCATGAACTATCTGGTAAAGTTTACAAGTGAATAAGCCCATGAAAATCTATTCAGCAGTGAATTTAGAGCTACTGAAGGAGGTATAAGTTAGGATATTTTATATCTCCTTGGGAGAACTAGTATCCATTTAGATGGAAGATAAGCTGAATTTTTTGTATGTGGTTTAGCAAAAGAGAAGAAAATAAAGAGGAGTTTAAAGCTACATTACAACACTTAAAGAAATGTGAGGTAAGCCTTAACAACATTTGAGTAATTCACATGCTTACTATTAGATAAGCTTATTTTAGTAACGCATTTGGAGTGCAAGTGACCAATGTGAATGAAGAAAAGTGTTAGACCAGCGATTCTCTATTTCCTTAAGAATGGGAAATCTGAGTCAAAATAATCAATGATATGTAAGATGGTACAAGACATGTTAGCTTAATAATGGTATTACCATATGTGGCATGAGATTTATTTACATGAGCCAGTGCTCATGTAAATTATAACATACCTGGTCTCAATTTAAGAGTCAACTTTTGAGGCGCAATCTGAACAATGTCAGAAGTATTTTTCTGTCTGCCTACACTGAGAGGCTTATTTGTATGTATTTCTACTTGGGAGACAGGGTTTTCGATGAAAGGTAGTTGACATCCTTTAGCTAAAAGAGTTGCTGGGGTATCACACCTTTCTCCAACTCCAGATGGATGGGTAAAATTCTAAAAAAAGGAAAAAAAAGACAAAAAAAAAGAAGACAAATCTCCATTTGTTTATAAGACAAAAAAATTTTTTTTGCTTCTTTTGTTAGTTAGGCGTCTTGCCATATTCAGTATATCATATTCCCATGTGCCTGATGTTAATTGTAGGTCTAAAATTAAGCTTCAGCAGAATAACCAGAGAATTCTGCCAGTAAAATTCCGAGTAAAATCAGATTCTCCTTTTTGTTATATCCAGTTGAATTCACCTAACAGTCTTTTCTTTGTTGGTGTTGCCATTTTGTTTTTAATATTCACTTCTTTAAAGCTGCTTCTGTGCCATGACCAGGTTCTTGAAACAGTTGGATTCTAGAGTTAATATCATCCCATGGATTTATCTGTTTGGGTTGACCTGTAGGTTCCTGGACTGTCTTAGCTCTCAGTGTGCCTATTACCAAATCTGGTGGCAAAGAGAGGCTTTCCTGTGGGATCTGAAAGGGCAAAAGTTTGTGACATCTCCCTATCTAGCTCTCTGTTGTGGTTTAATTAGTGGATGCATCAATACCCCGCTATTGCAGCCTTACTTCGCAAAAGTCGGCCTCTTGGGGACCTTAAACTCGGTGTCAGAAATTGTCCCAGTTCAAGGTCTTGTAGAACTTTTCTCCAAGATTTGGAGGTGGGGAAGGGAAGCAAAAGAGACTACGGTATTAAAAGGCCACTTTTCTGTGTAGGACTCAGGAGTTTCCTAGGCCCTTTTGATCCGTGTGATAACAGGAGACAGTGAGATGAATGTTTCCAGGCAGAGATGTGGCCATCACACCTTGCAACATTGACCTGTCTTACCTGAGAGCCAAGCCTGCTCTAGAGGTGCTCTTGGCTCTAAACAAAGTCAAGCCTGAGGCTCATTGACTGTCATGCTTGAAAAGAAGCAAACCAATGCACATGCTGTTTTTCCTCATCTCTTAGAATTCTAACCCACTCTATTTCACCAACTAAAAAAGTTACATTTCTTCTGAAATTGATTTTTTTAGAGTCATTTATTTATTTGAGAAAGGGAGTATGTGTGTGGAAGGAGGAGCACACGGAAAGGGGGAGAGAGAGAATCTCAAGCAGATTCCCTGCTGAGCACAAAGCCCGGTGTGGGCCTGGATCCCATGACCATGAGCTCATGACCTGCGTCGAAATCAAGAGTCAGATACTTGACAGACTGAGCCATGCAGTTTCCCCTGAAATTGATTTTTTTTGACATAACTCATTATCTGTCAGTCAGACCTGTGCATATTTGAGGCCCCGGACTAAGGGTAGCAAACACTGTAACTTTCCCTGATATATCCAAGGCAAACAGTGGCTGGACAAGGCCTCAGGAGATGCTTCTCAGCGCATTGTCGCTGCTACCACCTGTAACCACAGTGTTGGCCAGGGCATCAGACATGGTGTTAACCTTAGACCTGTTTTTGCAATCTGCTCTAAACAGAGGCCTAATGTACTTTTTGCTTCAGTTGCTTTAACTACTACTGTTAGAGTGCATTTAGAAAAATCTGGCCTTAAAGATTGATTGTGATTCGTGGGGTGTCTGGGTGGCTCAGGTTAAGTGTCTGCCTTGGGCTCAGATCACGATCCCAGGGTCCTGGGATGGGGTCCTGTGTCAGGCTCCCTGCTCAGCGGGGAGTCTGCTTCTCTCTCTCCCTCTGCACCCCCCCAACTTGTGCTTGTGAGCACTCTCTCTCTCTCTCTCTCTCAATCTCTCTTTCAAATAAATAAATAAACTCTTTAAAATAAAATTGACAGTAATTTGGCTAATAAGTATCATCCACAAGTAAAACTATCAGTAGTAACTTAAGAAACTCTCTTAAATGAATGCTTAAAAAATGCATTTAAATAAAAAATTCTATAGGTAGGTATACAGTTAGACTGATTTGTTGTTTTATGTCTCTGGCATGAAACTTATACTGTCTTCTTCGGGGAATCAACATTAAAAAAAATATGTGGGTTTTCCCCTCTTGGTATATTCTCAAAACTGCTTTTGATACATGAGCTCAAAAAAAGCATAATTCTTTCACACTTTCATGTATGGCCTATCAGTCAAAGCAGTAGCGGGGGAGTAAGCTTGGTTTATGCTCTGTGCCTATGAGGCCTGCCTCCATGGTATACGTTCAACCTGGAATTTGAGTCTTTTTTTTTTTTAAGATTTTTATTTATTCATTTGACACAGAGAGAGAGATTACAAGTAGGCAGAGAGGCAGGCAGAGAGAGAGGAAAGAGGAGGAAGCAGGCTCCCCGCTGAGCAGAGAGCCCGATGTGGGCCTCGATCCCAGGACCCTGGGATCATGACCTGAGCCGAAGGCAGCGGCTTTAACCCACTGAGCCACCCAGGCGCCCTGGAATTTGAGTCTTAATAGTTATTTCCTCCTCCTGAGCCAGGCACCCAGGCTTGTTCCCCTTTGAGCCTGCTACTCAGTTCTCGCTGAACCTGGCATTTGTATGGTTTCATTTGTGCTCAGATGCTCTTTATGAGATTCAGTAGAGAACTGTTTTAAATTCAGAAAGAGTTAAGGCAGCTCTTTCTTACCAGGAATCATTTACAGACTGTTCTTCAGGGTCACGGGAGGCAGGGAGTTGGGATTCCTTGTTACCCATGCCCTCACCCCTTATATTACTTTCACATACTTTTCAGTTTGATCAGATAAGGAATGTCTGTTTCAGGCTTTGTCATCGGTGTGGTACAGTCACCAAGCTCATGAAAGCTTAAGTTTTAAAAGAACTGGATCCTGTCCGAGCAGTAAAATTTGCTCCAAGCCTAGAAGACTTCTTTTAGAACGTAGCAATGTTTCCCAGTGGATCCTGGTTCCCAGATGGAACCCAATTATGATATTGAAGTCCTATGTACGTTTAGCTTTAGAAAATATCTCCATAATCTCTGATTACTCAGAGCCTTGGCATCTGACATGTAACCAGTGAGAAATGACTTTAAAATAAGAAGAGGAATCAGGTTAAATGAAAGAACCCAGTTAGGTAATTTTCACAATGATTTGCCATTCGCTCCTCCGCAAGTTGTTTTTGGAGGTAATCCCACGAATGACACTGTGGCCTATTGATGCTTATATTTTTCTTTCCCGATTTGTCTCACTCTTATTCCCCACGGAAGGCAGGACACTCCCAGAACGATCATCAGAAGCCACATAACCCATAACTGCAGTTTTTACCAACATGCTGAGGTGGTTTGTTTACCTCCTGAGAACACCAGGCACACTGAGGTCCAGTGAGTAAGCAGTCTTCACAGGTTTCTGCACCTCCCATGGCACAGCCACCTGTGTTCAAACCCAGCAAGACACAAGGGATTCAGCACACTTGCAGTCATTTTCATTCACGAGAAAGAAGTCTAGTTCTTAACATACTTGAATGAAGCAACATCAGAGTTGATGTTAGCTTTCAGAGATCAGTCCTTAAAATGTTAGCAACTCGTTAAAAAGTTCATATTTTACGTCTGTCCCATGGAGAAGACATATGTCTTTTTAGCCAAAAGGGATCATTCTTCTTAAAATACAAAACTACTTCAACTTTCACAAACTTAGGACCGTTCATTATGTTTTTTATCCTCATTCACTATCACCCACTTTAGTTTTTTAAAATTATTTGCACCCAATAAAAAATGTGTCTCTCTTAAATGCGTGATTTTTTTTTATTCAACAGACGAATGGATTTTTTATTTTTAAAGTTTTTCTTTCTCGAGATTATTTCTCTTAAGTGCAAGACCTTGTCAATAGAATAGCATAGCTAGAAAAGTTACTAAGATGGTTGTCACTAAGGAATTAAGGAGCCCTATTGTGTAGTAAAGCTGTTTAATTCTCCTCATTAAGATGCCGAGCAACCTTTGTATTTATTTACCTGAAGCCTAGAGCATTTGCTGTGGGAACAGCCTTGCCTCTGCCTGTAATTTGTTAAAGCGTTTGTTCAATGGCAAACAAGCGATCGAACAGATCAAATAAAAAATGATTTCAGATCCAGTTTCTGAACCAAATCACAGGTTTGTCAAGCATACCACGAAAGCAATATATCGGAGAGCTTAGGTCTTACCTTGTACGTGATCATTCCTTCCTAGAAATAGAAAGAACAGGCAAAGCAGTTCAATCCCCATTCGTTTCAGTTCTCGCTGTGCAGACAGATTAAAAAATGAATTACCTTCAGCATGATAAGACCAAAGCCGAACATCGTTAAAGTCTTTCTTTCTTGATGTGTAAAATGTTAAATACTACTTACACTGCTTTGGAAAGAAACTTGAGATGTAAATTTAAAAGTTTTCATTAAGACTGAAATGAAAACAGGCTACCTGGACAGGTAAAGAAGGAAAGCTGTGTTTAAAAGCAACTTCAACATGATTTACTTCCTTGTTCTCCTTATAAGGAAGGCAGGTGTACAATCACCAAGAAGGTGGGGAAATTCATTCAGTAGAAATTTTTGTGTGAGTTCTTTTAGTCTCTCTGCATCCTAGAGAAAGTTAATAACTTTAGTGAAATGTTGATCAATAAAATGTCAAAAGAGCAATGGAAATATAATCTAAAGTTGTTCCTAAAATAATTTTCATTTAGTAGCAACAGTAAAAGTGATAAATAAAACAAAAACATGTAAGTTATATGTAAGGAGGGTTTTAAAAATGAGCTAGAGGAATATACCTGAGATTTTTGTATTCCATTGTTAAATCCTTTGCAAAAAATTGAAAGGAACTCTGAAAAATAAAAATTATTTCACAATTAAAATAGAAGGCAGGCTAGGGAAAGCAAAACTGTGCTCCCTTGTTTTTCAAACTGGATGAAAGATATTCTTTCCATGAGTATAGAATCCTTAATTAAAAGTGATATTGGAAATAAATATAATATATGAAAATGAAACTAGGGCCAGATGAGATAATTGCACAACAACAACAATGGAAACAGATACGACAGATGCCTAGGATTTGGCTTCCTTCTGGATAGGGACCAAGGCCTCTTTTCTCTGTCCCAGCCTCTAGCTCACCACTTGTTACATAGCAGATATTCACTGGTAAAAAGGAAGAATGGTCAATTTAAAATAGATACAATCTATGGCTAAATTCATGAGGTTGATTATATATTTTTCCCAATGTATTCAGGAGAATGTTTGGAGATTTGTAAAAACTGCAAGCAGGTAAGAAACAAATATTCGCTTTGTTACTCTCTAAACTCTCTGACCTTGGACAGGTTTCTTTGTGGCTGGGCTTTTGTCCTGGGAGATTAGCTTTTAAAAGTGTATTTCTAGACAAGCATTCGAATCCTGTGGAGAGAGGGAAAACTAATTATAGACTGCTCAGGTTCTTCTCAGAAGGCTATGTTCAATTTTGAACTCCATCATACACAAGAACATGAAAGAACATGGCAAGAATCCTGTAGAGAGAAACCAGAATTATTAAAGAACTGAAAGATATGCCTTTTGGGAGAAAAATATGATATGAAATCAATTGATTTAACTTAAAGAAGAAAGATTGAGGCATAAAATATCTGTGCCCCTGATATTGTCTCCATATTCATACCTCAAATTAACTGTTGTCATTCATTCATTCATTCAACAAATACTTATTGAGCATCTACTCTGTGCCAGAGTAGAAGCAGAGGATATGTCAGTAAACAAAGCCAAGTTCTTAACTCATGAAGCATATATTCTAAGCTCCTCCTTAAAGTCAGGCAGTAATAAAGGTGAAGAAAAATGATAAACCTGGGTAAAAGGAAACAGGGATAGTGAGTGTGTGTTATTTTAATTAGGATAGTCAAGAAAGAGTTCTCTGTTCAATTGACACCTGACAGAAACCTAACTGACTTGGGCAACAAATTGCAAAGGCCCTGAGATAGCCTTGTGCTCAGCATTTTCAAAGACAGTGGGAGCAAGAAGGGAGAGGAAGGGTAGCCTATGAGGTAGATTTAGAGGCAGAGGTCAAAGGGTACGTATTCTTGACCTTGAATTTTATTCTAAATGTGTTTGTAATATCACTGGAAGGTTGAAAGCAGAATAATATTATTTTATTTACATTTGAAAAGAATTACTCTGGCTGCCATGGAGGTTAAAATGTATGGGACAAGATCAGAAGATAGGAGGCCAATTAGAAATTTATGGCAGTTGTCCAGGACAGAGACAAGGTGGTTGAGACTAGGATGTGGTGATGTAGAAAGATAGCAGGGCTCAGATGCAGGTTATAATTTGAAAACAGAATAGGCTGGGGATGCCTGGGTGGCTCAGTCAGTTAAGCATCTTCCTTAGGCTCAGGTAGTGATCCCAGGGTCCTGGGATGGAGTCTTGCCTCAGGCTCCTTGCTCAGTGGGGAGCCTACTTCTCTCTCTGTCTGCCACTCCCCCTGCTTTTGCACTTGCTCACACTATCTCTCTCTGACAAAAAATAAATAAAATCTTAAAAAAAAAAAAAAGAAAAGAAAACAGAATAGGCTTATGGAATATTGGCGTGGATATGGAAAAAAGAGAAATTTTTGGCCTGAGCAACTCTTTCATAAGAGGGGGTTAATACTCTTTCATAAGAGGGGTTACCCGAGTGAAACCCCTGTTTTCCTGTGGAGGATGGGACTCAATAATATGTTATGCTCGAGACTTCTAGAAGATAACCAAGGGAAGATGCCACAAAGGCACTCGCTATCTGAGTCTGGAAGTGGGGGTGGTGTTGAAGCGTAAACTGTAAATTTGGGACCATCAACAAGGATTTAAAGATAAGAGGCTGAATGAGATCCCAAGGAAAGGACTGTAGATAAGGAAGAGCTCTGAGAACTGAGCCTGGGATCGGCCAACATCTAGAGGTCAGACAGAGCAGGATCCGGTAAAGGAAGCTCCTGGCTGAAGAGCACTCCTGGCTAAAAAGGAACCTCTTTCCTGGAAGACAGTTCTCCAAATATCTCTCACATTTCTGCACATCTTGCAAGCAGAGGTACTGGCTGCCTTTGTTCTAGATTCTTTTTTCAAGGATGTTTGAAGGTAGGGATACAGTCAGTCTGTGGGGCAAAGAACAGATTGCTCACAGCTTTTGAAGACAGAGACCATGTCACGCTCCAGAACGGGAGCAGGCATGCTTATGGCCGAGTATAAAGCATTCAGTTTCCTTCAATTCAGGGCTCCTTTCTTGTAACACAGGCCATCACAAGTGCAGGCACCCCCTCTTCCCCTTGATGTCACCTTGTAGGACTTGACCTCTGGGATCTGGTGGAAGAAAGTGCTGCCCTTCTGGCCACTGCTGTTGCTGTGAATTACACAGTCCTTTATCTCTGACCTCGGCACCTCCTGTGTCTATCAGCATCCATGATTCTGTGATGAGCTCACTTGTTAGCCTGCAAGGAAAATCCCAAGACCTTCATAGTTCTTGACAATTTTCTACTTGAAATATACCTTTTTCTATAGGTGGAACATGCACTTGTCAAATCTCATTTTGGAAGCTAAGATCTTACATCCTACAAGACTGCCTGAAGTACCTTAATGACCTTGGACAGACTAGTGTTGCTCTGGTCACTGAGCACTGACCTCCCTGGCAATGAGCTGGGATCAAGGGAGTGCCTGTACAACTCTGGATGTGACCACTTCCTGGAACCTTTTCTCTAAGGTTCTAACTGCCACCGAAAATCTCTTCTGCCTGGGAACACAGTTAAACTACCTCTCCCAGCCTGTCTTACAGTTAAAGAGAATTCCAGTGACTAGTTCTTGCCAATGGAATATGAGTGAGAGTGGTACACACCAGGTCCAGACCATCTTCTTGTCCCTCTGCCAACTGGATGTGGGTAGCAGCAAGATCCTGGGGGATTTCCAGATGCTCAACATGACCCTGTGTTCAAATTGAGGACCCTGTACCATCCCACATATGGACTTCCTTCCCAGTTCTTTAAAATCATAATTGCCAGCTTTACATACCCTGTCTCTAATTGCAACCCCTCGATATTCATTCCCTCTCTTACTTCCAAGCCTTTGCCCATGCCATTTGTGCTGCCTGGAGGCCCCCACCTTCACCTCAGTCCTCCCACTGACTAGCTAAGCTCACTGCCATGTCTCAGCAGAGACACGAGTGCCCACAGGAGGACCTTCGTGGTCTCTCCAGGCCTCTTCTCGCTGACTTTTTCCAGACAGCCTTTTTCACTCTGCTTCTAATTGCTTAATACTTGCCTCTCTTGCCCACGAGGCTTGGAGCTCCTTTAAGGCACTTACTTATCCAACAAGTATTTATTGAATTCTTGCTACACATCAGGCAGGGACTGTGTCTTAGTTATCTTCTAGTCCCAGCAAATGGCATAAGCCTGGTACTTTGCAGGTAGTGAATTAACATTTATCAAATAAGTGGATGAATTTTTTGTCTTCATTGTCTAGACGTTTACCTCTTATAAGCATGCCCTCCATGGATATTGAATACATCCATAAGAAAATGAATCAATGCTTTTGGAAGCTACATTATGCAATTAGGAGAAGGAAAAGGTGTCCCTGGCTTGGGTTGTGATGAAAGCTGAGAAAAAGCTTAAAAGGCAGGGTGGGAAAAAAACATTTAGGAGAAAATATAAAGTAGAACAATGCTACAAGAAAATGTCCATCCACTCTGTTTACACCTTGGCACCACAAATTTATAATTTGTAACAGGCTATAAGGTATAGAGAAAACATTCTTGCTTCCTGAAGATGTGGTACCTAGTGCCTTCTCCTGGAAAGTCCTCTGTACCCTTGTGAAGGGAGGTGGCCTGAGTTGTTCCATAAGCTGACCAGCAGTCCATAAGGTATCCTGGATGAAAACTGTTCCCCTTAGCCAAGGCACGCAGATCGATTACCTCTGTTCCTTTACGTATGGAACTTGAACTGGGACAGAAAGACTAAAAATCAGGGGTTTGGTAATGAGAGCTGAAGCTATCAGAGAGTACACATCAGGTTGGAGGGATGGATGTCAGGAGGAACTGGCAGCTTCAAGGAGGTACAAGGAGGAAGAGGCCCAAGGTAGAGGAAAGCTATAATGAACAGAAGATGAGATGGTGGGTTGAGAGTACCATAGTCAAAGCAGCAGAGAAGGGACCCTGAGACATGAACAGGGCACCAGAGTCAGGTTGGCAAACTCACTCTGTCAAGGAGAAAGGAGCATGGCCCAGGCTAAGAATTGCTATGGATCCCAAATGCCCTTTCGGATCGAATCTCTCTGAGCCTGGCTCTTCCTGGGTCTCCCAGGATCCTGTCTCTTTTAGGGCAATGTGTATCCTTAAACAAATTCCCATTACTTACAGGTGGTCAAGGGAGTCTCCATTCTTTAAAATCAAGAGATCCCGTCACACCATGTACATTTTTATACAGGCTGGTCAGGCTCGCAGAATTGTCCCAATTGCTCATAGCCCTAGCCTGGGGACTCCGACTCCCTTTGGGAGTCTGACCTTCTTCAAAGGGTCTGAGCTGGAGGGCAGGTGGAGTAACACTGCTTAAGGAAGCGCTTCTGTACTTCTATCCTTCAGCGAGCCTTCACTTCTGAAATTTAGCAATGGGCTGTCTTCAGCCGAGCCCTGACTTCAGGAAGTCATGTGAATCCATCTGACTCACTGTAATTGGCTTGGGTCTTTCCTGACATAGCCAACTCAACATCAGAGAGTGACAATCTAGAGCCCAGTTGGACCAGCCCCAGGGCACTTCAAAACCTTCCTGAGTAGACCTGGCTGGTGTCTAGTTCAAACCCTGGGATCTTAGTGAGGACTGCCAGCTTTGGGGATGGTCTTGCTGTGTTACCAGCTTTATTTCAAGTACTGGTGACAGGTCTACCTTGTTGTCTTTCTAGGAAAATGTTGCACAGTGAGTAGCTGAAAGAAGACAGCTGAAATGGATGCTTTGTCTTAGGGTCTGGCCCTGATGTATCTGTGTGGGTGACACAATGCAGGGAAGGGCGTTGGGAACAGCCTATGGATGACTTGAAGGTGTGTGTCATTGGCAAAGTGCAGGATCTGGAAGTGGATATCTTTGTATCCACTTGAAATATGATGCCTTTGTATTTCAAGGCTTTCAAAAAAATACTTTTAAAGAGAATACGGGCCAGTCTCCTGTCATCCTAATGCATAATGCCCCCATGTATTAAATACTAGAGAAATTTTTTGGTGGCCTAGGCCTTACATTCTAGTCTGACGTTCACTTTTTCTACTGTTTTAACATAAACAATAACATAAAATTTATCTTAGTAACCATTTTTAAGTGTATAATTCATTGACATGAAGTACACTCACATTGTTCTGTGACTTTTGCCACTATCCATCTCCTGAATTTTTATCATCTCAAACTGAAACTTTGTACCCATTAGACTTCCTGTGTCTCAGGCCCCTTCCAGCCTCCACTCATTCTTTCTACCTCTATGAATTTGACTACTCTAGGTAACTGGCCATAAGTAGAATCATACAATAAAGCCTTCTATGTGTGGCTTATTTCACTTAGCATAAAGTTTTCAAGGTTCATCCACATGCTTTAGAGTTTCATTCCTCTTTCAGAGATAATATTCCATTGTGTGGACAAAGCACATTTTGTTTATCTACTCATTGGCCATACCCATCGGAATTGTTTCTACCTTTTGGTTGTTGTGAATAATACTGTTGTGAACATAGGTTCAGTTTGAGTCTAGAGCTCGCTTTTTGAGGTCTTCATTATGCTCATGATGGGAGGAAGTTGGTGTAGTCGGAAGAAGTTACATTTTGTATGTAGAGAGACCTGGGTTTGTATTGCAGTCCTGCCAGGTCAGGTCCCACGGTATATCGCTGGGGATACCACTGATCTCTGAGCACTTTTCAGTCTGAGAAATGGTGATACTATTCACTTTCCAAGATTATGGTGGAGAGGGCGCCTGGGTGGCTCAGTGGGTTAAAGCCTCTGCCTTCGGCTCAGGTCATGATCTCAGGGTCCTGGGATCGAGGCCCGCATCGGGCTCCCTGCTCAGCGGGGAGCCTGCTTCCTCCTTTCTCTCTGTCTGCCTCTCTGCCTACTTGTAATCTCTCTCTCTCGCTCTGTGTCAAATAAATAAATAAAATCTTTAAAAAAAAAAAGATTATGGTGGAGATTTAATTGTATCATTCTGGGATGATTCCAATTTGTGAAAGGCCTAAAGATTATATGATTTGGGGTGCCCTCTTTAAGAAAAGGAATGCAGGGGCGCCTGGGTGGCTCAGCTGGTTAAGTGTCCAACTCTTGATTTCTGCTCAGGTCATGATCTCAGGGTTGTGGGTCCCATGTCAGGCTCTGGACTCAGCAGAGAGTCTGGTTGAAGATTCTCTGCCCCTCCCCCTGCTCACATGCTCACTCTCTCTCTGAGATAAATGAATAAATCTTAAGAAAAAGAAAAAGAAAAGGAATGCAGAATAGGAAATAAATTATGTATGTTAAAATGAGAGAGAAAGCAAAAAAAAAAAAAAAAAGACAAACTATGGAAGACTTGAAGATTCTAGTCCCATTCTTCTTGATACTCCTTAGGCAGGCAGTTCACCAGAAATGTTTCCTACTTGTTATCTGTCTTCCTGCCCTCAGTTGGAGCTGCCTACTTCCCCCAGCCACTCCCCCACACCTGTATAAGGTGGGACCTAGGTGGAGCCTTCATCTCTTTCATGGCAAACCCCCTCTGATTTCACTCAGAATTCATGTTTACTGTAGTTAGCATTATTGATCTCTTCCCTTTTTGCCAGGTGCTGTGAAACACTTGGTAATACTGCCTTATTTCATTTTCATAATACCCCTATGAAGTAGGAACTATTTTATTTCCATTTACCCGATGAGAAGACTGAGGCATGAGAAGTTATGTAAACTGCCAGTGTCCCAGAGCTGCTCAGGCAGCAAAGCCTTGGAGACAGAACACTCCCTCCAACCCGAGCTTAGCATCACCAAGCACACTGCCTCCTGAAATATAAAAGATGTTCATAGAATCATCAAGCAGCATCAGCAAGAAATGAAATTCTCCAAGGAACCTTTAGACATGTCTGCCTCTCAACCTCTAGACTCTGTGTTCCAGCTCTAGCTCTGTATCCAGCTGTCTTCCTTTCGGTTTGTTTTGTTATTCATCCTTGGATCATTCACCACCAAAAATAAGACAGAAATGTGGTCCTGGATCACACAATCCTTTTGTATTCCTTCTCTGACTGAAGTCTGGTACAAATCACTTAAAAACAAATGAAACAAAGCCTGTTGCCCGGCCCTTCAGGGGAAGGTGACACCGCCTGTGGGAGCCAGGGCTGGCATGGGGTCCAGGAGAGGGCGGTCGCAGGCATGTCTTGTGGCCAGGAAATGACTCAGGATTAACTCCTCCTCCGCCAGATGCAGTCACTCTCCACACAACTCTGGAGTTGAGGACTCAGTCACACTTGGTTAAAGGAAGATAGCTCTTACTTGGCAAGTCTGATGTATGTCTTACATGTGAGGCCTGCTCGAGAAACTCATTCACTTCAGGTTTTGGAAATGATTTTGAAGGCTAAAAGAACTGAGCTCCTTCTGCACTCTAGTTTGTGGAAAAATTCCAAAGGCAAGATTTTTCATAAAATCTCGGTGAATATGAGTTTATTCTAACTTGACTCAGAACTCCCTTTGTGCCCTATTTTCCCACTATGAGGTGAATGGTATGCCATGGCAAGAAGTCCATATGAACACACAGATTGCAAAGTGATTAGCTCATTTGCAGCTTGAAAAACTGCTAAGTATTTTTTTCTTTTCTTTTTAAAAGATAATTCAAGCAGTCCAACCAGAGGTTATGATTCCTTGGCTTTAAGCAAATATTTTTTTCTGATGAGCACCATCTCTTATTTCTGGGGCTGTAATGGGCAGTGGTATTACTGGTAAAAATGGATTCTGATATATTTATTTATTTGTTCATGCATGTACTCATTCAGCAACTATCTATTGAGATCCTACTGTGTTCCAAACATTGTTCTGGAAATACAGCATTGATTAAAACTGACAAAATCTCTCCCTTTTGGAGCTTATGTTCCTGGGAGAGATGGACAATAAACCCACAAACAAAGACAAATGATGTTTGCTAAGGCAATGATATATGCTAAGAAACATGAAGAATGGTAAAGGGTCAGAAAATGACCAAGGTGGGGTGGTCAGAGAAGCAGCTGATAAGGTGGTATTAGGCAACACCTTGGGGAAGTGAAGGGGAGAGACACAGGGCTCTCTGTAGGAAGATCAAGTACACGATCGTGGGCAGCAGTATTTGGGAACAGACAAGGTGCCTGGTGAGATTGGGTTGGACAGAGTGGGTGAGCATGAAGAGGTATATAAGCAAGAGGCAGTAGGGAGCTCATCAGGAGAAACTTGTGGGCCATGTGTAGGACTCTGGATTTGTATTCTAATAGAGAAGGGAAGTTTTTATGGGGTTTTGTGGGACGTGACATAACTTATGTTTTGAGAGGATCACTCTGAGCAGACAAGGATGGAAGCAGGGATACTTATCAGAGCCTTTTTTGGTAGTTGAGGCCAAAGATGTTAAAAGCTCAGACAAGGAACATAGAGAGAGGTGGTTAGATTCTGGACATACTTCCAAGGTAGATAGGATTTACAAATGGGTCTTTGTATAGGGAAGGAGAGAAATCAAGGGCTCTAAAAGACTCCAAGAATAATGAGGGTCTCTATTGATAACCCCACCAACATCGGTGGTCTCTCCAGACATGTCACAGAGATATCAGATAATGTCTGCCCACGGTAAGAGTCATGGTCAGTTCTAGTTGGCTACAATGACCTGTGGAGTCATGTTGAATCATAACGGTGCAGAAGGTGTTCTGTGGCAGAATGCGACAGGTCAGAACTATGCAGGCAAGTGCTTCATGGTGAGACTGTCTACATACTTGTATTGTTAACATTCCTTCTGCTCGGTGAAAGTCCAATTGACTGGCATCTCTGCTCTTGAATTCCCCATGACTTGGCATTTGAGGAGCAAAAGAAAGCCTGAAAAATCCCCATGCATGGGTAGACCATTGGGATGAGCTTCAACAGCAAAAGCATCTGCCCTAACAGATTTTTAAAAAATACATTCCTTTGTTAAGGCACTATAAGAAGGCAAGTGAGATGGGCATATTTTAATTTTTAAAAAATCTTGCAAAATAGAAGAATTCTGGACTTTTTTTTTTTACCTTGAAGATGTAACTCATTTTCATGTACTGTTGTACATGAAGTAGATAAGGTTTTTATTTTCTAAAAAGGCGGGAGAAATGGTAACCAAAGATCATGTTTAAGGAATATCCTTGAGGAGCTCCATAGAGAATTTACTACTCTCTGCTCCCATTTCATGGACTTTTCTGATTGTTCCTGATGCGCACTCACTGAATCCTACCAGTAAGTTAATGCAAAGTCAAGTAGGGAAAGGAATTAAGCATCATCAAATGTTCTAATTGTTAAAAAGGCTAACCAATAAATTATTCTAACAAACTATTCAAAATGTTGTTGTTGTTTGTGATATCTCAGGAATTGGAAAAGGAGGGGCATTTGGGTGGTTCAGTCAGTTAAATGTCTGACTTCAGCTCAGGTCATGATCCCAGGATCCTGGGATTGAGCTCCACATTGGGGTCCTTGCTCAGTGGGGAGTTTGCTTCTTTCTTTTTCTGCTTCACCCCCCAGCTCCTGCTCTCTCTCACTCTCTCTCAAATAAATAAAATTAAAAATCCTTTTAAAAAAATAATTGGAAAAGGAGGAAGATTAAAAAAAATCCTTTAAAAGCAAATTAATGGTGCCTGGGTGGCTCATTCGGTTAAGCGTCTGCCTTTGGCTTAGGTCATGATCCCAGGGCCCCGGGATCCAGTATCCTTCTCCCTGCTCAGTGGGGAGCCTGCTTCTGTGCCCTTCCCCTGGCTCATGCACTCTCGCTCTCTTTCTCTCAAATAAATAAAATCTTAAAAAAAACAGCAACAACCAAAAAACCAAATTCAGCTGGCATGTAAATGAAGGGACGAATCTATATATGTTGGACATGATTACTTTCAGACGAAATGTGTCTTGAGTGAGCTGTCAGATGTGGGGGACTTTGAGGAAGTGTGGAAACAGCCTGTCTGTCCTGCAACCTGTTGTCTCAGAATTTGTGCTGGCAGGTAGTCCCTTCCCTGGCCAGGTAGGGGAGGAGAGTATGCCAGGGTTTTAATTGACACCCAGTGCAGCAGACGACTCAACCGTAGTCTCAACAATTTTTTAAGTAGTAAATAATTTTCTTCATTTCAAGGAGTTCAAAGTTTTAAAATTCCAATGAAAACACATGTAATGAAAGTTTTTTGGTAGCAGAAAATTTCTGTTAGTTGCAAATATTTTGGGAGCGTTTTTTGTTTTTTTGGCAAATATTGCTACACATTGATAAAATTATGACATCTTGAGCATTAATAGAATAATGCGTGGAAAAGACAGTTGTTGGCTCTGGTCTATGCAGACCTTGGTGGATTACAGGATATTTGTTGCACAGTGTAAATTAATTTGAGATGACGTAGGGTCTAAACTTTGCATAGTTAAGGATGAGGAAGACAGGATTTAAAGTTAACCAATAGAATGATTTATTTTTATGTGTGTCACTGGAGGAAGAGCACTGAATAAAGTATGGACTTTAGATCATAATAATATATCAGTATTACCTCCCAAAGTCTGTTCTGAAGAGAGCTGTTAATCCTTGCCCTGATGGTGAAATGTTCCTATAGTTTAGTTAATACAGAGGATCAAATCTCCCATATCAGAAATCACAATGCTCATTAACCTATTAAACACTTTAACATGCCCCACAGTGAAGAAAATTGCTTACCTTTGTTTAACAATTAAAAAACCAATTAAACAAAAAATTGTTTGCTTAGGGAAAGCCTTTTTTCTTCATGTACTTATTAGCATTCCTAGGTCCGTTTCCACCTAATAGTTTCAGAAGTGCTAGAAGAAAGAGTAGAGATATTGAAAGTTTTATGAATTTTACCTAAGCTCCTGTCGAGGAGACCCCGAATCAAACTTAAACATTGTAGCCAGATTTCCTAAGAATCCTGGCGTGAATTTGTTTCCCACTGCATTCAAATGTAGTATCTCATTCAAAGACCTTGCAAGATGGGTTTTCTTGGAGAAAATTCTCTTTCTCAGGAAAGTCCAAAAAGCCAGTCCATTTAGATGACAGTTCAGATTAAGAACTGGGGGTAGTTAGGAGGAGCGGCAAGATGGCAGAAAAGTAGGAGTCCCTGTTTCAATAGGTCCCCTGAAGTGAGCTAAATATCTACGAGGACACTCTGAGCACCCATGAAATCAGCCTGAGATGTAAGATTATACACTTTTGGGTCTCTACAGGGGCAGGAGATCATCATCGGAGAGATAAAGTGGAGTGGGAGTGCTCGGACTGATATCAGAGGATAAACAGAAGGGGGAGGGAGCCAGCAGAAGCAACCCACTGGAAAGTAATACCCCAATAAGAAAGTGACCTGGGCTTGGGGACCAGCGTTACCTTGGAGTCTGGTTAGAAGCACTCAAAAAGAGCAAAAGATCTTAAGGGGCAACTGGTGGAATCGGGCGGCCACAGGCATGGTCCTAAGCCCACGGTCCCAGGGTGGTCACAGCTGGTGACCACCCATGCCTGAGAGAGCCCAGCAGGGGACCCAGTCCATGGTCCCTGGGCCCGAGGCTTTCTGCTGCTTCCATCACCGCCTGGCCGGGCGCACCCCTGCCCGTGCCTGAGAGAACCTGGTGTTAAAAAACAACAGCAACAACAAAAACGTGCGGGTAGTGAAGACTCATAAATCTCTAAACTCAGACCCAGGCCTTGACCCTGACCTTGGTTATTTAAAATATTTTTTTCTACTGAATGACATAGTCTGGTTTCCATTGTGAAACTGCATGTTACTTCCTTATGATACAGAGGATTCCCATGATGGCTTGTGTCCACCCTTTGCTTATTTCTTAGTACAGCGTTCCATCCTGAAGCCCTCTTCTGTGGACCCATGAGCCTGTCTTTCTTGCAGAAAGTCTAGAAAAATAGTTCGAGACAACAGCATTTTCTTCTTTGGGTAGGAAGCATTGCTTCAGGTGAGAAAGTGGCCAACACTTTGTTCCAAACTTGCTTTCCTTCCTACTATCTCAAACCCTTTGAATGTGTGGCTTCAGGTGAGATGGGAACGGTCTGCTTGAATCTGGACGTCCTTCCTTGACAAGATCATTCTCATAAGAAGCCTCACATCTTACAGTGGTCAGTTTTATGTCATTCTTTAAGAATAAAAACGTTGTTCTTTCATTGAGATGAGAATCTACATGAATATGTAAGAAACGAATAATTTGACTACCTTGTGGGGTGTCAACATAGCAAAGGAAGAGTCACTGTAATTCAGTCTGCTTGATTTTCTAAGAAAAGGGTAAAATGTGATAGAGGTGCTTTTAAAACAGGGAAGCCAGTAACATTTTTTTTTAACATAGGAAGACATGTTTCAAAGCTATATTTACAAGTATTTTTTTTCTTGTTCACAGATAAGCAAGCTGGATTATTCATTTGAACTGCATGCAGATAGTAGGATCGTTGCCAGAAATCAGTTTGAAAATCTAAAAACCAAGAAATTCTGAGATATAAGAGAATGTTTAGTGACTTTATTTGGCTTCACCTAGCTTTGGAGTGAGACAAAACTAGTTACAATAACATTTTCAGACAATCTTACTCAAACAATATAGCACCATCTCACTTTTGAAAGAAATTATTTAGCCTGTTTCATGGAACATAGAAAACACAATTATCTTGGTCTTGATACTAATCCTAAAACAATAATAGCAAACGAAGGTCCTTACAATGTGCCAGGCACAGTTCTAAATCTTGTTTCACGTGGTGAGGCAAGGTACTGATATTCTCCCCACTTAAAAAACAATATTAAATTTAATTTTATATTTTAGAACAGTTTTAGATTAATTAGAACAGAGAGTTCCCATCTGCCTCACACCCAGGCATCCCTAGTATTCCCTATTAGTAACATCTTATATTATTATGGTACATTTGTTATAAAAATAAACCCGTATAGATACACTATTATTATCTAAAGTCCACATTTTAGTCAGATTTCCTCAGGTTTTACTTAATGTCCTCTTTCTGTTCAAGAATCCCCCACAGGAAACCACATTACACCTATTGTTATATTTCCTTAGGCTCCTCTTGAGTTCTCCCCATTATACAAAAGAAAAAAAATATGGTAATATGGTGCAGAGAGAGGTTAAATAACTTGCCCATGGTCTCCTAGTTACTAAGTGGAAAAGTTGGCCTCAAATCCAGGCACTCTGATGCCAGGCATGGGATTAACCTTCATACTGAATTTTTGTTACCCTAATAGGATTAGTTCAACTTGAATTACTGAAGTTATGAGTCTGGACAGGCAGCAGAGGGGTGAACATACCTGACCTGGGTCCTAGCAAGTTAGTGGCTGGTCACGGTCGCATGGACAGTTTTCAATAGCAGAGCAATAGTTCCCCAATTCTCAAAGCCTCGAGTACATCCTAGAAGAAACCAGGTAGCTAGAAACAACAGAAATTTATTCCCTCGAAGCTCAAGAAGCCAGAATTCTGAAATCAAGGTGTTGACAGGGTTGATTTTTTTCTGGAGGCTATGAGGGAGAATCCATTCTGTACTTCTCTCCTAGTTTGTGGTGGCTGACCGCAGTCCTTGGCCTTCCTTGAGTTAGCGACCCACTGTTCCAACACCTCATCTGCCTACAGCTTTCTCCTTTATCTTCTCTTCTGTCTGTATCATCCTCTCTTCTTATCAGGACCCTTGTCATTGATTTAGGGCCCACCCAAATTGTCCAGGATGATCTCATCCCAAGATCCTTAGTTTCTCTGTAAAAACTCTTTTCCAAATAAGATCACATTCACAGGTTCTAGGTAGACACATCTCCTGGTGCAGCCACGATTTAACCCATTACAGGAGCTGGTAAGGCATGCTGGCTTGTTGTGAGCATTATAGAATTACATAAGGTACTTGATACATGGTAGGCATACTTTAAAAATAATAGCTGTTTTTATTATTCTTTTGTCTAACATGAGGCTCCCGATACAAACGTGTTAAGTTGGGTAAATGTCTGAAGTGAAATAAATTCATTCATCTGTGTCTAGTTTACAACTATTATTAACCTTAACAATTGCTTTGCATTATGGTCGTCTTAGTTTCTAACACTTAGTCCTGCCAGGAACTTTACAAGACTGTGTGAACTCAGCCTTCTTTCTTTTCTAGGGGGTAGGGGTGGGGGGCACCCTCAGTCAACACTTTCCACTAATGATTCTTGTTAGAAACACAAAAAGACAAATAATCTCCTCATCAAGAGAATTATGAGCCAGAATCTTGAATGATTTTCCTGTCCATTCCCTTGCTGATAGACATGCAGCAAGAAAAACAAAACAAAACAAAACAAAACAAAACACCTGGGCAGCCTCAGCTGTTTCTCTGCCCTTTGGTTACACTCTGTGGTCACTGGATGTGGCAGCCCCATTTTCTGATCTGGATCTTTTTTTTTTTTTTTTTTTTTTTTTAAATTTTTTATTTATTTTTTTTTTTTTAAAGATTTTATTTATTCATCTGACACAGAGGAGAGAGTTTACAAGGAGGCAGAGAGGCAGGCAGACAGAGAGGGGGAAGCAGGCTCCCTGCTGAGCAGAGAGCCCGATGCGGGCCTCGATCCCAGGACCCTGAGATCATGACCTGAGCCGAAAGCAGAGGCTTTAACCCACTGAGCCACCCAGGCGCCCCTGATCTGGATCTTTATCTCAGGGATGGAGTTAAAGCTCACTGCTGAGTTTGCAACACCTGGCCCACTTCGCCCCCGCTGTTCGGCATTGCTCTTCCATCCCCTCCCCTCACCGTCTCCTGAGGTCACTTCGGGGCAGCCACAGCCCTCTGAGCTGGCTTCAGTGAAATTCCTTCTGCATTTGTCACAGAGCCATAGAGTCTCAGAACATTAGGGCAGAAAGGACTTTCAAGAGCCAAGTGCGCTATTATCTCTCCAACCCTGTCTTCTTACAATCGATCAATAGATGTGCACTGAACATCTGCTCTGAGTGACACATGATGTTAGGTGCTGGTTACAGTGATGAGCAAGCTCAGTGGACATCTTCCCAGAGTGACAGTGGGGTCACCTCCATGCTGCATGAGTAGAGGTCCGTAAAATCCCTGGCAGCTTGGGTTTTACTTAGAAGCAATCTTTTAACATAGGTGTTCTTAACCTGAGAACTTAAGGGGGAGGATCTGTGACCTTGAAATGGAAAAAAAAATTACACTATACCCAGATTAAAAGTAAACATTTCCTTCCAGGTTGAAGATTCTTTTTCTAGACCTTCCAAAATTCAAAATTTTCGACATTTTTTTATCCCTGAAAAGAGATTGAAACATCAGATATACAGATCTAGGCCACATGATTATCCCTGGGTCATTCAATTAAATGTACAAGTTGGCCCTGTGGAAGGTAAAATGACCATGACTTGCAGTTTCCAAACTAAGGTCTAGTAGCTGAGAGTTATGTTTTGACTATCACTGATGTTCTTTAAGGCCAATATTTCCAGATGTCTCTAAATCCCATAGTTAAGAAAAACTCTTGAGTTTTAAGAAGGGCCAAAAGGGAGTTCCAACAATGATTCCAGAGTTAAAAATAAAAAGTCGTAAAGAAAATATTATTCTGGGCGCCTGGGTGGCTCAGTGGGTTAAGCCTCTGCCCTCGGCTCAGGTCATGATCTTAGGGTCCCAGGATAGAATCCGCATTGGGCTCCCTGCTTAGCAGGGAGCCCTGATGAGCAGGGAGCCTGCTTCCCCCTCTTTCTCTGCCTGTCTCTCTGCCTACTTGTGATCTCTCTCTCTCTGTTAAATAAATAAATAAAATCTTTTTTAAAAAAAAGAAAAAATATTATTCAAATGATTAATGTATTGATTATACATATATAATAAATACAATTTTTATTCAATCTGTACTTTTTTAAAAACTCTAATTGTAGGTACGAAATCATTAAATTACTTGTAGTGATTCACATTTGAATTTTTGTATAGCAGTTGATGAATTAACATTTTATTTTATTTTATTTTATTTTATTTTATTTTATTTATTTTATGAGTGTGTGAGCCAGAGAATGGGGCATAGGGAGAGGGAGACAATCTCAACCAGACATCATGCTGAGCTTGGAGTCCAATGCTGGGCTTGATCTCATCACCCTAAGATCATGACCTGAGCCAAAACCAGTCAGCAGCTTAACCAACTGAGCCACCCAAGGCACCTCATGATTAATTAAAATTTTAAATTTAAGATATTGTACGTTGCTCTGCCTTGGTGGTCCATATTTCCATTTGGGGAATAGGGCTATCTTTGTTTATTAAAGTTCAGGCAAATGGACTATCTTGTTAAGTTAAATAAATTTGGTTCATTTTATTTTTCTCAAATAATTGTGTAGAAAAAAAAGTTGTTGATAACATTCATAAAAAGAAGAAATATTATAAGCCTACAAGCCATTAAGTTGAAAGCAACACAAATTTAGCCCCACATGGATGCTCACTGAACTGTGAATTTACTTATGAAAGAAGAGCACAAAATGAAAACAAAAACAAAGCAAAAACACATTAGAAGCATTACCTTTGAAGAGCATATAAAGGGAGAATGGGGTTGGGAGGTATAAAGCTTTTTAACTCTTCGGGAACAGATTCTCCCTCCCCTCATCTCAAGGAAGTATTTGATTAGCTTTTGTACCCTCAACTTCCATGCATGTTTTCATGGGAACAAGACTGTATTGGACAAGCAAATTAAAAAATCTATATTTTACTTAACCAACTCCCTCCCTCCTCCACAAACAACAGCAATAATTCTTGAGTCAATGATATGATTTCCATCACCCTCTAAAACCTGCCCAGCCCCATGCCAGTCTTCTCAGTTAAAAAGTAGGTGATTAAAGAGGTCTTTAATCCCTCTAGGTGGTCTTTAAGTGTTCTTTTCTCTCCCAGTCCTTTTTCCATCACTCACATATTACACACTGACTTAAACACTACTTTTAAAAGTCAACCATCTTGGGCGATTCTCCATAATCTATAGAATAAAACCCCAAAACCTTGACCCAGCCTTCAAAGCCTTCTATAACTTTGCCCCAATCTATTGTTATAATGCATACTACATGACTCTCCTATGAAAACTATAGTTTTTGGAAAATAAGTCTTTCCCAATTTCCCAAAGACCCATTTTTACCAGTTTCTTCCAACACCCCATCCTTGTTGGAAATGCCTGCACCCATCCACCATGTCTGCTTAGATTATACATATTCTGTGCATCCTTAATCACCAAGTTCAAGTCCAATTTCCTTCCTGATACCGTGGCCCAATGTCTGTCCTGCACAAATTTCCACAGTCCTGACTATATTACTCATTTAGGATTTATTAAGAACTGTGTTGAAGTGGAGACATTTATTTTTTAGGTAAATTGTATTTTAATCTCTTTTAAGTAAGAACTAGCACCATTTCAGTAGGTATTCAATAAACCTCAGTTTTGTCACTTACTGATTATTTGGGCCCATAACTTGACTTACCTAACACTTAGTCTTCTCATTGGTAAAATAAGAATAATTGCTACCCTGCAAGGTTGTTGTTATATTAGAGATAATGTATGTCAATGGTCTTGCATAACAGATAATATAATGAGGTATCCCCACCCTAAAATAGATTGTCATCTAGTTGGATAAATAGATATACATTAAAAGAGATAAACTGATGTCAGGGAAGAATAGTAACAAGGAGCTAGGAGACTTAATTCCCCTCCCTATTTAGCCTCTCAGCAAATTAGTGACTTTTCTGTTCATTCTTTTTCTAAGTCTCAATTTCCTCATGCCTAAATTCAGCAGAGGTGCTGTGTGTGGTGTAGAAAATCCCCAATGTTTTTTCCCACAGCAATTTACAATGATTCCAGAAGCAGAAAAATAAAAACAGAGCGTAGATAGAGCTATAATTCTGAATTTTGAGCAGGATAAAGAGTGAAGAGTAGTTATTCAAGGGCATTGTGTTTGAAGATGAGATTTGAGAAAACTTCTTAAAGAAATTGGAGGACATAAACTTATTGGAAAAGAGAGAGTAGGGCAGGGATAGAAAGAAGGAACAAGATTAACACCACAAGCAAAATCTTGGAGTAGTTGTGTAGAAAAGCATCAGACCCCTGGCTGGATCTATTCTTGGGGCTGAGATGCAGTTGGACATTAAAGGGAAGACCAGTTGTTGGAAGCCTTGAACACCAGGCTGCGGAATTTAGATTTGAGCTGCATGACAATAGGGAGCTGCTGCAATTTCTGGGCAAGGGAATGACAAGAAGATAATAGCATTTAGGAATTAATGAAACAGCAGCCACTTCCCTTTTGATGTTATATGGAGACACTAGAAGCAGGGAGACCGCAAAGGATCTGTGGGAACACTTCTATTGGGGGAAGATTATATTAGGATTAGTCATCCCCTGAGATTTAATAATCCAGGTGTGGGGTCATAGGATCCTTGGCTAAGGTAGTATAGTAGATTGTTTTATTGATCAAAATATTAATTTTGTACATTCATGACCACTGATGTCAAGCTTGGCCCCGTGATTTGCAGTGGCCCTGATTTAATGAATATCACATATCTATTCCTACTGAACTCAGAAGAAGCCATGTGGCCTGTGGCCAACAAAATCTGAGTGGAAGTGATACGTGCTACTTCCAAGCAGAAGCTTCAAGAGCCACTGGGAGGTTCCACTATCTTTTCTTTCCCCTCCACCACGAACTACTAGTATTCCTCAGAGGAGCTGCTTTGTAAGCCTAGATCCTGGATTGAAAAGGGAGAAGAGGAAAGCTGTTATTGACCCAAAGTCTACATACAACATGTGTAAGAAATAAACCCACTGAGATTTTGGGTTTGTTACTACAGCTTATTTTAGTCTTAGCTGACTGATACAGCTGATAACTATGAGAGAAGACTATTGAAGAGAATAAAGAGGGAGAAAGGACTTGCTAATTTAATGAAGAAGAGGAGAGCAGCACTTCATGAGCTGAGGGCATTAGGATGTTATCTCAGCTGTGATGAGGCACTTACTAATGTTTTAGAGGTGGGTGAGAAGAAAAGCGATATTAATCCTCTTCCTGACATTCTGAATTAGAGTGGTATCCGGGCATCCAAAGGGAGACTCCTTAAGTCTAGCCAGACTTCCTTTCCATTCCTCATTCTTCTAAGTTGACCTTAGTGTCAGGAGGGCAGTGCTAGATCCAATGGAAGGTAGCCTTTCTGAGGCTCCCAAACCAGATCATTGAGTGTGCTAATGTTAGTCATAGGAATTTAGCTTTTACCTTACAGGCATTGGGACTCTAATGATGTGAAGGCAGTCAGGAGGAATGACCACTGGGCTTGGAGTAGTGACTTAGGTGTCCGGAGGTGGGAGAAAAGAATTAGTGAATTTGGGCAAGAAGTGAAGGGGGTATGATGTCATGCAGGGCCATGGGAATGAAGAGGGAGGGATGGACATTTTAGAGGTCAAATTCACATGACTAATTTATCGACTTCCTGTATTTGATATCATGATTGTCCTTTATGTTACACCTATAATCAGTGATCCTTCTGCAAAGGAATAGAGAAATCAATCTCTGGTCTCACAGTCAACCCACCACAGACCCTGCCTTATCTTCCATCTAATCGCCAAGCCCATTTATCTATCATAATAATGATGATGATAAGGGTATTTAGCACGTACTGTGTGCCTGGCCCTGACCCATAAAGTGCTAAGCATTTTATATGGGTATTTTGTTTGTTTGTTTGTTTAATCCCAACTATGAATGGGCCATTTGTTAAGTTAATGTCTCAGAGCTCCAGACCCAGCCATCCCTACCCAGCTTTATGTTGCTGAAGTTGGGAGTCTACAAACCCCATTTCTGCTTTGGCAGCTGCCTCACGTCAGGCTCTGCAAGAGTGGGGGTGGGGGAAGGACCTGCTGCTTCTTGTCTGCTTCCTGTTCCAGTGTCTCCCCAGTGACGCCTCCACACCCTGGCAGTGGAGCTCATTCCAGTAACATAGTCAAATCCAGTTTGCTCTTTTTGCGACGTGCAGAACCAGCCTCTTCACGCCCACCCAGAGACCCTGGTGCCAGCCCAGCTGGGGTGCTCCTGCTCAGGGATCTGAGTCTCAGCCCTTTGAGAGCCCCGTTCAGTCCTTAAGTGTCGAAGTGTCGAATAATTCCAATTCTTCCTTTTTCTCTGCCCCCTCCTAAGGGGGGTAGCCACTTCTCACATTTGCTACCTTAGTGACACTTTTGATGTATCTCTCCACACTTTCAGTTGCCTAACTGACAGCCTTGTGCCCAGTCAACAGTCAACAATTCTTTATACTTAGTTCTTTCTGTTGAGATAACTGGCGTTGTTTCTGTCTCCTGCTGGCACCCTGACTGGTACAGTGAAGTTGATACTGTTCTTTTCTTTTCCTGAATAAGGTAACTGATGCTTAGTGTTAAGAGAGATTAGGAAACTTGCCCAAAGTCATGCTGATCATAATTGGAGTCAAGTCAGGAGTCAGAGCCCCTTCTAACTCCCTGGTCAAGGCTGCTCTCCTGTCTGCTTCATTTTGGGTCTCCTCATCGTGCTCCCTTTCATGGCCTTCTCTCCTTTGTTTCAGGGTATGCCATCACTTGGCAGAATGCACTCTCCCCGCCCTCCACCCTCTGGGTGCAGAGTGGAAGGCCCAGGGAGAGGGTGATACAGCTGGCCTGAGAGAGATGGCCTCGCCAACTGCTGGTGCCCACATATGCCATAACACGAGTTCAGGGCTTGGCATCCTGAGAGCTACTTTGCAACCCTCAGCTGACAGTTTACTCAGCTTCTGCTGGTGGCCTCGGACAGGGAGAACGGAGCAGCAGAGTGTGGACAGCCTGGCGTTGGGAAGGAGCAAGGCTGGTGGGAGCTAGCAGGCAGTAGGTCAGCAGGGAGCTCCTCAGTGTTTGGCCTGTTCTCTTGGGAAGGAAATACAGACTTTAAACCTTGGTCCTGGGGCGCCTGGGTGGCTCAGTGGTTAAAGCCTCTGCCTTCAGCTCAGGTCATGATCTCAGGGTCCTGGGATCGAGTCCCACATAGGGCTCTCTGCTCAGCAGGGAGCCTGCTTCCTCCTCTCTCTCTGCCTGCCTCTCTGCCTACTTGTGATCTCTCTCTCTGTGTGTCAAATAAGTAAATAAAATCTTAAAAACAAACAAACAAACAAACCTTGGTCCTCCATGAATGAAGCCATGCTGGGGTGGTACGGTTTTCCTTAGTGCCATAGCTAAAATGCCCTTCTTCAAACAAAGCAAACAGAACAAGGCAAACTTTTCATCCTCTTGACCACTAGCTTCCAGCCCTGGCAGCCTCCTGCAGGGAGAAGTGGAGGAATGGGAGGAGGGTGAGCTCAGCCCAGCTGCTCCCTGTCCACTTCCAGGAAGTGTGACCTAAACACTCCTTGCTGGCTCTTCAGCAGAGTTTTGAGGACAAGGAAATCTTAGCTAAAAGTCTTAGCACGGGGCCTCCCCTGCCTGTCCCTCTGTCCCATGTGCCTCCCCTCTGTGCCACCTGGTGCAGGGCCAGAGGACCAGGCTGACACCTGGATGGTGGTGGGGGTGGTCTGGGGGCCAGGTGGGACCCTTCTGCCACCCACAGTGTCCTTGCTCTGATTTTGTAGATGAAGAGAGAGAGAGAGAGACTGGGAGGATCATCTGCAAAAAACCAAGAACTGTGGGAAGGCCCTGATGGCTCACTATGGCTCCTGATGTTGACGAGCATTAAAAATTGAATGGGTCAAAGTTTACTGACTGCCCACAGTGTGCCAGGTACTGGAAGGAAGGTGTTAACCTGGGTAAACACAACCCACATGGCAGACACTGTCGATCTGCCTATTCGTTATGACCATTTTCTGGGAGATGGCAACAGTGTCCTGAGGCAGGGGCGCCATCTTCTATTGTGGATAAAGTCACCACGTGGGCATTTTTAGTCTGCTTGGAAGCCCCCTTTCCTCATGCATGTACCCCACTATGGATTCCTGTTTGCATCTCTGGGGTCTGCACTGTTGGAGAAATGCACAAGAGTTTTTTCCTTTCCTTTTGGAGGGGAAAATGCTAGAGGAGTGAACAAAGTGAGGAAGGTGGAGGGACTGGTGTGTCTTTTATTCTTCATCCAATTTTGAGGACTCTGAACTCTGGTCACAGGGCAGATGGCCAAAGCAGATAAAACTGCTCAATACATTTCAGGGAGGGGAGGCCTGTCAGTGAACTGCCTCAGGGCCCGGGGACAAGAGGCTGGGAGAGGAGCCCTTCTTCTCTCTGCAGGGCACCCAGTTCTCTTCTGGCCCCTGTGAACCGTAGACCTAGGGAGCAGGCAGTGGCTGCCCCCTTGGCAGAAACCCTGGAAGCCCAAGGATAGGGGCTGCCAGAGAGGCTCTCTGCAGCTTTGGGAGTGAGGGACATGGAGTAGTGAACCCCTGGGATGACAGATGTTAACTGGAGGTTGAGACCACTGCTCTGTTCTTCATACCTATGAACATCACAGACTTTGGAAACAACCACCAAGAAACAGCTGGCAGACCTGTGGGGGAAGCTGAGAGCCTGCTGTTTTTCACTCACCCAATATTAGGGAGTACTGAAGAACATGCCTTTGGCTATTGTACCCAAGGTGGCCAATGTAGTCCTCTCTAAGGAGGTGACATGGTGCCTCGGATGACCTTAAGGGAGGAGACTGACATGGGGATGGAGGGTATTTCCAGGGGAGGGAACCAGTTCAAAGTGTTTGAGGAGGGAGCAGGTCAGGCTACTCTGTGTGCCAGAAAGTACGATCCATCCAGTGGGCAGGAACCAAGGGTGCAGGGACGGTGGCAGGCAGCCAGACCCTGGAGGTCTCAGAGAGCACTTGGGTTCTACTGTCAATGAGATGGGAGCCATTGGAGGGTCTTGAGAAGAAGAATTATATGGTTTGATGTATGCAGATGAGGCTCTTAAGTCAGTAGCCATTTGAGGTTTGCACATAGCAAGCTTTGATGGAGGTACTATTATTATCCTTGTCTTAAAAGCAGGAAGCTTCTCTTAGAGAATTCAAATCCCTTCTTGGTCGGCCTATGAGGAACAGGAGCTGGAATTCAAGCCCAAGCAGAATGAGTCATGCTTTTTATCGCTGCTGCCTCTCCATTGCTGAAAAGCTCATCTGCGAGAACCTTCTCCTGCTAGCCTTGTAGTAGATGGGACGGTACTCTCCACGCCTGCCAAGAACTTCCTGACCTTCCAGGGATTTACTTTACTCTGCAATCATCCTTCCCACTCGCTGGAACGCCCACCTGTCGGGGCTTTCTAGAGGATGCTAGTGCCTCTGGGTTAAGGATCTTATGTCAATTTATTGGGAGACCTCCAGGGATCCAGAGTTCTAGTCCCATTAAGCCTGCACATTTATTTAATTAAAAACAAGTCCAAATGCTGAGGTTTGGGAAATTGCCTGCCTGGTAATACCAATCTATAAATCGCACTTCCTACTGCTTCCAGGCAGACTGTAAATACCCTGAAAATTCAGCTTCACTGGAAATGTTTTGACCATTCTGCTTCTGGCTCAATGGGTAGCAATAAATAAAAATGAAAAGTGGTGGGAGAAAAACGGGATTAAATTTATTTAAAGCTTATCATGGCTCGGCTCAGGGAGAGTGGGTAAGGACTTGTGGCTTGTTCCTGTCATGTCTGACTTGGTCCTTTCCTTTCTAAACCCAGGCCCTTAGGGTCTGCATAACCATCTCCTGTCTCTGTGATGACTCACCTTCAGCTCTCCAGGTGATGGGCACAGATGAGTCACCATCAGTTCGGGAGCAACAGTTGATGGAAAGAGCCTCAGCTTTGCTCTCTAACTAGGGCGGTTATATACTCCCCCCCCCCCACACCCCAGCAAGCACTAAGCCCTGATGAGGGCTGCCCAGGAGATACTCACCACGCAAGGGACAGGATATCTGAGATTGAGAGTATTCTTGGGAACAAGGATAGCTGTAATATGTCATATGAAATTGAAGTCTGGGTCTTAGGGCTGTCTGAATTCTCTAAAAGTACAGGCTATCCTTTAAGGATAGATACATTTCCTAAAGGACATATTCCTTTGGTGGTCATAACAGCTGTGGTGATGCTAAGTAATGATTACGGTATACCAAACCCGCCCCAAGATGCTGCGATCCAAAGGCCTTCTGAGCTCATGTGAAAATCCCTGGGAGACTTATTTATGAAGTCAGCTTACTCAGAGACAGACAGACTCTCCGAGCTGTTGGTGATGCTGCCTGGATTGCACATGGGACAATGTGACTAGCTGGTCTACCTTGCTGCCCCAGGGAGGCCGTCTAAGGAGGGGTAAATGAAGTATGGCTGTGAGCTCCTTACTCTGCTCCAGCAGACACCTGCTACCCTGTGAATATGACCATCTTCTTTAGGCACAACAACCAGCTTCCTCCCAACCCCACACTGATCTAGGGCTTTCTTATATGACCATTCCGAGGTTCCCGGGCTGCTCGATGGTGACAAAGCTCCATTGCTTTTCGGTCAGCCTATAAGTCTCCATCCTGTACACTGATGAACTTTATTCCAGTTGCTTCACATGGCATTCTCAGCACTCACCGTTGTGGCTGTAGACTGTAATGGTTTCTGTCCTTCTGTTAACACTGCACACACTCCACAGACCCACTCCTCACGTGCACTCACAGAGCTTTCCAACAAACAGAATGAAACCAACCATGCGAGTCTTTTCTATAGCGGGGACAGCTAGACCACCACACAAGGTAGAATTGTTTTGTTAAAATCTTGTTTTACCTTGAATTCAGCTCTATAAAGCAGGATTGTTTTATTTTTTTCTTGGGAATGGTAATGGGAAAGGAACCGATTTTCTCCATGTCATTTGGAATGTGCCTTCTCTACACTACCCTCCAGGGTTTCACTTCTGGAGAGGAGCTGCCACGTCAGAAAGAACATTCATTTCTGGCTGCAAATTACGATACTAAGTACCTACTGTGTGCAAGATCTCAGGGAGGATTTAGGATGGAAGAATGCATATGTTACGGTCTCTGCCCCCCAATAAACAAAGCTAAATTTCTCGCGGGTGATTTGGAAGACAATTACATGTGTTTTATATTCAGCTCCTAAATAGAGAATTTTAGAAAACCAATCTGAATTGAACACTTTGCTACAGATCTGGGGCACCTTTCTGTTGAACTGACAGTGTCCTTGCAGGGAAGGAAACTATTTTCCATATTTTGTAAACTTATGCAGGGTGTAACCCCTTAGGCAGAAGCCATTACAATTAGCTCCTGTTAATTAATTAGGCCTACTTAAGCACAGGGACTGAGTGGCTAGTGGGCTTGGAGCACCCTCCCAGCAGCCCACAGAGGGTTGGGTGCCACAAGAGGGCCATTGTTCTGTCCATTGTTGCCTTTGGCTTCCTCTTGGCATTGGTACTTAATTGCCTCCCGGCTGAGTAGGTCTGAACCTGTTTACTGAGCCTCCTTGGCAAGTATGTAATCAAATGTCCCCAGGCCTCACCAGCCTGTGGGGGCCAATTAGATCATATTTTCACGCAAATTTTGCTAGCTGATTGCTCCTCATGTTAGCCCTCCATGCCTCCTCTTTCTCGAAGTCTCTTTCCTTATTTGGGTTAAGTCTACAGGATGTATTAAGTATACTCAGACAAAGTTTGCCATTCTTGGGGGTACATGGTTTCATGGTCATTTGAAAGTACACTCTGCTGGTGCCCTGAGCACAAACACGTCTGCACAGGGCCCAGTCTGACTCAGCTCCACCTGGCGCAGGGTGCTGAGCTGCTGACTGAGGTCTCTGTGCGCTTTTGGGTACTGAGGCCGTGCAGAACTCTCCAGTGGCCTGGGGTTGCGTTCAGTGCCGTGGGACTTTGGCTCTGCTCAGAGGGAAGTGCTAGAGTGTCTTTGTCTTCTAGCATCCCAGAGCTGTCCCCCGGCCCTTGGCCCACAGGCAGAGCTCCCCTGAGCTCTGTGCTCCTCTCCATTGCTCCTCATGCTGCGGGCACACTGCATTCATTCCTTGCAAGAGAAAGGGAAAACACCCTCACCCCACCCTGGGCCATGTTTTATACCCCGAGTCCCAAGACTGTTATGCTTGTGCTCAAAGATCACAAATTCTTTCCTGCAAATAGCACCTCAACCTCTAGCTCTCGTCTTGCCTCCTGAGGGCTCAAGCCCTGCTGGGCCACCTCATTTTGCCCTCAGTGTTCATCACCATTCATTAAACTCTCCCTTGTTCCCTCGGCTGAGAAACAAGATGATACAGATCAACCAGGCAAATAAATGCTTGGAAACTGTTGGTGGGTCCTTGTCTCAAGTGTCTGATCTCTGCTTGGGCTGAGCTGGTTCTGCTACGAGGAAAGCACTGAGCTCCTAACCCGCATATTCCCTTTTCTGGCATTAGACAGAAAGCAATGTACAGCTTCTTGGCAGCAAGGACTTTTGATTCCTTTTCCTTAATTTCCTCAGTTTCCCACGAGGATCATATGCAATAATGTGGTGAAGTCTATACTTAAATTGAAACTGGCCATGTTATACTATAGATGCTCCATAGATACCATTACTGAATGGCTATTGGCCATGACATTTATTATTTGACTAGTCATCCACTCAAAATCTATTTAAAAGCACCTACTCTTTGGAAGGCTCTGTCCTAGACACTGGAGATAGAGGGTGAGGGAAAGAGTGACAGCCTAGTGGAGAAAGAGAAATGCTAAAGAAATTAATTAAAAATAATAAATAAGAAAATATCAGAGTGTGATAAGAGCTCTGCAGAGAATTGCTAGAGGGTGATATGGTAGGGTGACAAGGTGGCTCCTTTGGAGACGGATACCAAGGAAGGCCTCCCTGATGGGGTGACTGCAAGTCGAGATTAGAATAAAGAAGACACCACTCATGTGAAGATCAGAGGAAAGAGAGTTCCAGGCAGAGCAATTGCACAGTCAAGGATGCAGGGCATGATCTTGGAGCCTTGATGAAGGGAAGAATACAGGATGTCCAGGGAAAGGGAGGGTGCTACCAGAAGACGTCAGTCAGTCACCATGAGAGACCCAGGTGGTAGAGGGCTTGCTGAGGCAGGAGAGACATTTGGTTTTTGCTTTAAGCAGAATGGGAAGCATTTAGAGTTTGAAACAGGGAGCCACATAATCTGATTTATGTTCTAAAAAGAGAATATAGGGTGCTGTGGGAGGAATGAACTCTAGAGGAGCAAGAGGTAGCAGGGTGATCAGACAGGAGTCTGATGTGGTAGGACAGGTGGGAGAGGATGGTGACCAGGTGACTAGGTCAGACCCCAGAGCACAGACAGATTGAGGGTCTTTGAGAGCAGAGCTGACAGGACTTGCTGATTGGCTGTGGAGAATGAGGAAAAGACGGGACTCCAGAAGGATTTCTCAACTGGCAAGGAAGGGGACCAAGCCCCTCACCATTTGGGATGTGGGTGGCTTCAACTGAGATGGTTGTCAAAGTGTCTGGAGGGCCGCTTATTCCAGGTTTGAGAGGGGAAAGGGCCATGAGTGTCTCCCTCTCCCTCTCTTCCTTTCTCCTTCACTCCTGCCACCCCCTCCCCCTGTATGTGCAGGTACAGGAGAAACATGGAGAAAATCTGCTAGAGGAAACAATTGGTTCCAGATTTTTAAAAAAAAAAAAAAAACAGCTTTTGAGAGCAAACCATAACCAATTCCACAGGCTAGAGAGTCAAATAACTTAAAAATAACCCGAGGCATGTAGAGTGCATTGAAGTAGCCAATAGTTCTGTTTACCAGATAAAATATCCATGGCAGCAAGAGGGAGAGTTCAGGAGCTGGGCTGGGCATGGCGACTTGTGATAACAGCCTTCACGGTGGAATGTAGTTTGTTTTACTTAAAGGTAAACCCGAGTGCCTACTCTTGCAAAGACTGCCAGCCCAGTCTCTCCTCTAAGGAGCTGAAAACCTAGACCCAGAAGGAACATTCTGCTTTGCCAACATTCACTCTGACTCAGTGTTTGCTGATTTCACAAACAAATCTTTATGAAAATATGAAAAATCCCACAAAAGGGTAGACATCTGAAATAAGGACCCTGGGGGAGACCAAGGAAATTCTAGATCTCTCGATTTTATCACTCTACTTTCTTTTTAATCAAAGACAATATCTGCCTCTTATAGGTTCTTACTGACAAATAAAAACACTGATGTCACTCAAGCCTAGGACATAATAATCTTTCCCAGACTGGGAGTATCCAAGACTAGATAGCCATGGGGACTTTTTTCCCCAATGTCTGAGACTTTCTCCTAATTCTGTCTGAGTCACACATAGTTACTCATTACCTGGAAGGGGATTAAGAGTTACCCATGGCCACCAAACATTTCGTGCTGCTTTGTTATACCAGGAAAAATGCAGACAACTGAGTCATTGCTTTCAATTAGTTTTTCATTTTCACCTGGAGCAAAGTTTTTCTATATTCACACCAGTTTTATTGCTTTCCATGTTACGCTGATCACATACTTTGTGAGATAATTCAATCTTTCGCTTTGGGATATTAATAATATATATTGTAAGTAAGAAATAGCATTATCAAACTACTCTTAAACAGATGTAAAAATGGAAATGCGGCAAGATTTAGTAATTCATATTCAAGGTCTACAGAGATGGGGCAGAGAAGAAAGGAGAATGAGACAATAAAAAACCTTGAAATCATGGCAGGACTTTTTTACCTCTAGAAGAACTACTCTCACATGGTTTTCAAATCTAAAACTTGTTTAATTCAACAGAAATTACACACCTACTATAGACCCAGCCCCATTGTACAGAATAAGTACATTCAAGCAATTAGTAAATAAAATTAGTAAATAAAATAAATTAAATTTATTAGTGAATAAAAAGTACTGCTAAAGTGTAATTTGGGCCCTGTCTTCCAGGAACCTTCACCTAATTGGGTGAAAATACACGCAGGAACTAAGTTTAAGTTCAATAGCAATACACGGTAGAGTGTGAGATGGGCTAAAATGGGAGGTGTGGATGGTGCTTGGAAGTCTAAGACATAGAAACGATGCAGTGTAGGCTTGTCAGGATCCTGACCTCAGCTAAATGATCCTTGAAAGACACACATGACTTGGATGGGTGATAGTAGGACAAGGCACTCCAGGCAGTGGGAACAGTGTGTACAAAGGTACAGCACTGGGAAGAGTTCGGGTGTGCATACAGGAGGAGGAACCCACCCGGGAAGGTGGTTTGGCAGAGACACATTGAAAATAACGATCATGTTACTTGCTGTGGTGGAAACAACATCTCTCTGGTGGTAACAATGCCTCAGTTCCCACAGAGTCTGTGTACAGTTGTGGAGGAACTTGGTGACAAATCGTCTCTCTTATCTATATTTGCATGAGTCAGGCTGGAGCTAGGAGAATTGATGACAAAGCATCTCATTAAAGAAGTGGTAATGCAATTCCTAGGAAAAAGGATGAATTGGAATGGACTCATACTGAAGTTTTTTAAGGAAAGAAAGGACAGAATCACCCAATGGTAACAAATTCACCTCCCGACTCCATGCATTCATTTCCATCCATTGAAGAAGTTTGACCTCAAAGGGACTCATTCTACATTTTCTGGAACTAAAAAATAATCTCAATAATCAGAATATTCCTTTGGCTCAGAAGGTTCAATGGACTTAAAACCAGAATGGTAACTTTAGATACCGTCCAATTCCAAATTTCCCAGGACCATTCATTTGCCACATGTGTGATCCTGGATATAATTATAAGGCTCCAGTTTTTTCCTCTTGGGTTAAAATGCTTACCAAAGTGTCTCAAAAAGCAAAAGGTAAGACTCATTCTCCCTTGCTCGCTCTGGCTCTGTAAGTAGAATAATACCATAAATATAATCTATCCTGTCTTCAGAAACATCATTGGCTCTGCCACTCGCTACCTGTGTGAGTTTGCACAAGATATTTAATTTCTAAAAGCCTCAGTTTCCTCCATTTAAAATATGCATAATAATACCACTGGATAGAGATATTAAAAAGACAAAGACAACATGTGGAAAGTTTCTAGCACAGAGGCTAGCATTCAAGAAGACAGAGCTATTGTTCTTTTCATTAAACCTGCATAGTTATTTATAGTTTGTGAAACATTTTCATAAGTTTTACAGAAATCTTTTAAGGTAAATGCAATTATTACCATCTTTATAGATGAGAAAACTGAGGCTAAAAAATATAAGTCGGGGGCCATGCAATAGTAGGAGACAAGTTTTGATACCGTTTCAATGGTATTTACCATGTGCTCTAGTTATCTTTTTTGGCGAGACATACAAATGAAAAGAAAATAAATTGTACTTGTATTTCATATAATGCATAGTGAGCCCTTGATCCATGTGGTTCGCTTTTGAGTGCTACGTAGCTAGCAAGAGCTCTAGGCAACACTGGTAAGTTGGTTCTCCAGCTCTGTGTTGTGCCCTATGGGAACTACGACCACGTGGGGCTGCTGAGTACTTGGCGTGTGGGTAGCATGAATGGTGAAGAGCTATGTGTATAAAATACACACTGGACTTGAGAGACTTAATGCAGAAAATATATTAAATATCTCATTAATAACCCTTAAATTGATCATATAATGCAATGAAGATATTTGTGGTATGTTTGGTAAAGAATTTCACCTATTTCTTTTTACTTCTTTTTAATGTGGCTACTAGAAATTTTTCAGTTGTGTAAGTGGCTTTTATTTATGGCTTGCATGAAATTTCTGTTCTACAGAGCTGCTCTACTTAGCCTTCTGCCCTTCCACTGCTATTTCCTGGCCTCTCAGCCCTCACTGGGACCCTGAGATCCTCCTCTCTGGAGAACAATCACCTGCTCACTGACTTCATGTGAGTGTTAAGGATCTCTCTCTCTCTCTGAAGAAAATCTACTTCCAGAAAAGGTACTGAAAGTGGAAAATAATGCATCTGGGATTGGGAGAGATATTAGGGTGACGATCATAATTTCAAGTGCCTACAGGGATCAGAAGGATAGCACAAAGAAGATCAAACACAGGTAGCAATAGGGAGTAGTGGCAACTGTGGCAAACAGAAGCTCACGTGTCTAATCCAAATGGGACAGCCCCACCCAGCTCTAGCTAATTGTTGCCATATTTGGATTTGAGCCTGATGCAGCCAGATCTTTTGATTTTTCAAGAGCAACCAGAAATCTACTTTCTTATGTGATGTCTTCTAAATTTTAAGGATTTTTAATGACATAAAAACTTTTAACAATTATTATAAAGGGCCTATAAAAATCTGCTTTAGGGCTTTATTTGGCCCACTTGGCCTCATTTTCTATCTCTTTATTTACCTACAGATAAGGCCTACCTGGTGAGATGTGTGGCAAACTGGGCAGGTAGCGCTTATAACGTTGGCTTTTTCTCTTGGCATTTGTACAGCCAAAGAGTCATCTCCCTTTATAGATGAGATACCGAGGTCGAGAGAGGACAAGTGGCTTACCCACAGTCACACTGTCACTCACTCAGGAGAAGAATGTCGGGTTCCTGATTCTCTATCCACTGATACTTTAAAACAACAGACAATGTCTTCTGTCTGCCCCCATAAGGTTTGCCTCTGAGAAAGAATCCTGATGAGCGGAGACAACTCTGCCAGGTGTGTAAGTAAGTCTTAGAGAAGAAGGTGCTGTGCCCATACTAGCTTCTGTTTGCTAGGGGAATAGCACCAATGGTTAATATCTTTTGTGAGTCTTCCTCCCACATCATAGCTTTTATTCTATGAGGATACACACTAATCATTTACCCAGAGTGAATTGAAATCCCCAAACAACCCAGGTGGGGAAAAATAATCACGATGCTGAACATTCCTGCTATTTATGAGCAAGTATACATTCTAGACACCTGAGTCAGGCCCCACAGGGAGAAAAGTTCTTTATTTTGCAATTGACATAGAAAGATTTCCATCAGGGTCATACTTGAAATGCATGGGCCCTCTTCCCAATTTTAAAGTGTGAATGACCTAACTTGACCAGTAGAAAAAATGCAGATATGAACTTAGCATTCACTCAACCTACCATTTGTTCTTTCTGGCCTCTCCTTTTACAAATATATTTTATAGCACTTAAGACTTAAGCTGCCTGCTTATGTTATTGATAATGGTTCAAAACAAATATCAGATTCTGAATAATTTCAACTCTTGCTTAAACCCTGAGACTTTCCTGGCTGAGGTAAGAGGACCAAGCTTTTCCAAATTATCCAGATTATGATAACATTGCAGAGTTAACTTTTTAGTAATTTATAATACCATGGCTTCTAGGATTTTCAAGTCATTCTTTCAAGTCTTAAGAGCAATTTCATTTCTACTCTGCCATTTGTTCTTGTCAACGCGATAAAATTGGAAGAACAGATTTATTGTCCACCTTTTAGAGATGAGGAAACAGAGTCATAGGAGACTGACTCCATGACTCAGCTAGATAATGACAGGACCAGGCATCTCCTGGTCCTCATATACATTTCTTTCTATTATAACTGAAGCAATGAGGATCTAAGAATTCTCTGGCTCCCATTTCCAAGAAGAGTGAAACCTCATTACAGCACGGTATATTATTACCTTGCTTTAGATATTCTGTGGACAAAAAGGAGGTATAAACCTTCATATTCACATTGATCCTATCCCCTAGCCTAAGTCATAAAGATAATTTATAACATTATTTTAAAAAACAAATAAGCAAGACCAAGCAAATGAATAATTCCAAGACTGTTGAATTTGTCACAGTTCTAATATCCCTGAATGACATGGAAATACCCCTCCCCTTCTTGAAGTATTTATTTACTTATTTATTTATGTGTGTATGTATGTATGTATTTGTCAGAGAGAGAGAGAGAGAAAACAAGCAGAGGGAGCGGCGGGCAGAGGGAGAAGCAGGGTCCCCTCTGAGCAAGGAGCCTAATGCAGGACTTGATACCAGGCCCCTCGGATCATGACCTGAGCTGAAGGCAGACACTCAACCAACTGAGCCACCCAGGTGTCCCACATTTCCCCTTTCTTTATGGATATCTAGACGAGAAACCATGTCCTTCTATAAAGATGGTCTTGACAGGCTCTTTTCCTGTGACTCTTTTTCTGTTTTAAGGAAAATGAAGATATAGAGGGAAGGCAGGGTTTGGTAAAGGGAAACACAGCCAGCAAAAGTGAAGGGGAAAAGGCAAAGACCAAAGAAAAGTTGGGAGGGGGAAGAAGGGGGGTCGTGGGCACTGGCCAAGGATGGGACACCACATGTGAGCTCACCACACTGAAACGCAGTCTTCCATTTTCCCTTGAGGAATTCAAAGATCCTGTTCAACATCTTCAAATGTTTTTCTCAAGCATGGTCACCCAAGGTGCATAACAATACCCTTTCTAATTCGATTTACATTTTGTTGTTTGAGGAGAGTAATTTAACAGTACTCTTTTCTAGTTTTTCATCTTGAATGTATGGTATGTCAATTACATTATTAAATAGCCCAGGCCAAGAAGCTCTCCCCTTCATCATGCAGGTTCTACAAGACAGTGTGTTCCAAGTTTCATCAGCCGAATTAAAAGTGAGGTGCAAGAATGCAACCTGTCAGCTTGGGGTGGTCTATGAGTACAGTGACACCAGGAGAGTAAGTTGTGGATGTAGGTTATGCATCTTAGAATTGCTTCAAGAAAGTGGAAAAAACAACTAGCACACAATGTTTTACCAAATTCACTCATCCCTGTACCCCAGGGCCTACCTCTGTACTGGCCACTGGGAGTTTCTGGATAAATATTTGTTGAAAGAAGTCTCACTCACGTCTTCATGTGGACTAACATACACCTTGTTTAGCATATGTGTTTTTCTTTTTACCAAGTCAAGGAACAAGATAATCATTTAAGGATCACCACATGGCCCACAATAAATGTGCTTTGCTGCTTTAAAAAAATATATGTACCAAATCCTCTGCACTAAATTATTTGACTGGTCCTGAATCCTGGAATAGTTCTCACACAAGCAAGCAGTCCTTATTCACTCCAAAAGTCTCTGTGGAACCCCCACTGGGCCAAGCTCTGTCATAGGCCCTGGGGAGGGGAAAGAGGCAGGAGTCCCTGCTGTCAGAGAGCTTGTGTCCTGAAGATGAGGAGAGAGACAAAAAACAATATTTAAAAAGTCAAACATCAGTTCATTGGATAGTTAAAAGTGCTGAGAAAGGACAAAAACAAAGGATGGACAGGAGCCAGGAATTGTCAAGAAGGGGGAGTAACTACAGAAGCCCTCACTGGACTGTGGCATTTGAATGAAGACCCAAAGGCATTGAAGGCTAATTGACGTGGGACATATAAGGCAGAAAGAACAAGCGCTCAGGGCCTGAGGCAGAAGCATTTCTGACATGGTCAAGGAAGATGGAGGAGGCCAATGAGGCTGGCAGATTGAGGGGGGAATGCTGGTTAGTACAGCCCCCGAGGCAATACCTGATACAGGTCTTCTGTGGAGAGAAGAAAGAAGGGCGTCTATTCCAAACCTGATATTAACCTCCCAACAGGTAGAAATCACTGTTCAGCTTCCCTCACCTCCATGCAGACCAGACATCTGGAAAATATCCCAAAGACAGTCATCTCTTTGACTTGGAATATACTTTGTCTTCCTGGTTGTGCACAACGTTGGCATACATTTGCTTCATGAACTCTGCTCCCTTTCCATCCCCCTGGTCCCAGCCTAAGATCCTAGGGTCTTTTTCTCTGGGTTATTGGAGAAGCCTTGAGCTCTGGTCCTTCCTGAAGTGTCTACAGCTTTTAACCCTCCTGCACACCTGGCCCTGATACCTCTCTGATACTACCTCTCTGATACCAAGAGTTCTGAGGGTCCCCTGGGGTCTCTGGGAAAGGCAAGAGAAAGAAGGAGGCGATGGCTGGGGCTCTGGATCCTCATTCCCACTTCAGCCAGACCATCCCTTGTTTCCCAGAATGAAATATGATAGCTCTATGGAAGATTTCTTTGTGCTTTTAAGCCTGGAAAACCATTGACCTAAAACACCAGCTCGGGCGCCTGGGTGGCTCAGTGGGTTAAAGCCTCTGCTTTTGGCTCAGGTCATGATCTCAGCGTCCTGGAATCGAGGCCCACATCGGGCTCTCTGCTCAGCAGGGAGCCTGCTTCCTCCTCTCTCCTCTCTCTGCCTGCCTCTCTGCCTACTTGTGATCTCTCTCTCTGTGTCAAATAAATAAATAAAATCTTTAAAAAAAAAAAAACAAAAAACTAAAACACCAGCTCACATCATACTCTTCTGTCGCTCTCTTGCTCCCAAACCTTCAACACTACTTAGCCAGTAAAGTAAAGCCCCAGCTCCCACTCTACCTGGAATAAAGCGCAAAGATCTTACAGTGGCCATAAGGCACAGCCCACCCTGGCCTCTAGTGGCCTCTGTGACTTCCTCCCCTCCTCTCTCCTCATCCCACTGTCCACTCCAGCCACTCCCGAGGCTTACCCCGAAACCCTCCACGTACACCACACCCTCGGACTTCTGTGCTGACTTTTTCCTCTGCTGGGGACATACTTCTAACACATGTTTGCTCGGCTAATCCCTCATCTCAGTCAGGACATCAGTCAAGTTCCTGGTCAAGTGGCATCTCCTTCTAGCTACCCTTGGCCACTTCCTCTACTATAGCACCCATTGACTCTCTAGTCTCCAACCTGGCTTTATTCTGCCTTAGAACGTCTATTGCTCCATGACATGTTTGCTTGTTTACTGCTTCTGTCTATGCCATAGCTATAAGCTGTGTGAGAACAGGAGCTGCCTTTTTCGCTGTCCTATCCCTAACCATTCAGTACAGTGCCTGGCCCATAGTAGGTCTCACTAAGTATTTCTTGAAGAATGAATGCATGAAGCATGTAGGCATGGCCATCAAGGCTCCTCAAAGGCGTCTGGCCAGTACTCTCCAGCCTAAACTCATGACTCTCCCTGCCCTGTCCCCACGCCCTTCACCAAAATGTATGCTTCACCTGACCCCAGCCAGTATCGTTTCATTTTTGTTCAAGGCGCCCCTTATGCCTGAAATGTCCTTCCTGTCACCTTCATCTGACATAAGATAAATTTTCAAGACTCGGTTCAAAAAACACCCCTTTGAGGCCGTTCCTCAGCACCCAGCCTGGCACATATTTCCCTCCCTGACCCTCAAGCTCTTTGTTCTCTGGTCTTTCCATAGCACCACTCCCCCTACCTGCCTGCTTGCCTCCGTCTGGGAGCACGTTGGCACCCCTGGGCACGCAGGGCACGCTGTGTCTCAGACAGAGTGTAGTGGTAGAGTATGTGCTCAATAAAAAGTTGATTTCAGAGCTCGGAGAAAGAAAGCCTTCTTGTCCTCCTTCCTTGTATTTTTCCTCAGACTGAGCTGCAGTCTGCTTTGTCTTTGGAGGCTGCGAACTCACAGCAATGTAACTTTCATCTTTTCCGGGAGCTTTCGCCAAGTTCTTCCCAGCCTGGCTTTTTCTGGTGCTTCTACTCTCTCCACCAGCACATTTCATATGACCCTACCTTCACTGCTTATAGCTAGAGAGGTTCGTTGACTTGTATTCAAATTATTTTTTAGTTATTTAGTTATTTAATTATGTTATGTTAGTCAGCATACATCATTAGTTTTTGATGTAGTGTTCCATGATTCATTGTTTGTGTGAAACACCCAGTGCTCCATGCAACCCGTGCCCTCCTTAATACCCATCACAGGGCTCTCCCATCCCTCCACCCCCCCTCCCTTCTAAAACCCACAGTTTGTTTCCCGGACTCCATAGTCTCTCATAGTTCGTCTCCCCCTCCAACTCCCCCCCCCCGACTTCACTTTTCCCTTCCTTCTCCTAATGTCCTCCATTCTATTCCATATGTTCCACAAATAAGTGAAACCATATGATAATTGACTTTCTCTGCTTCACTTACTTCACTTAGCATAATCTCCTCCAGTCCCATCCCTGTGGATGCAAAAGCTGGGTACTTATCCTTCCTTCGCCCGATCCTAGGCCCACACTTCCAAAGTGTGTCCTAGTGACACTGGTCTGGGGGGGACCATGGTGGGGAGGGATTTCCACCTAGAATATGTCAGCATGTGAACTGATCTGTGATATTCTACAATAAAAATACCTGTTTAGTATCATTAAGTCAAAGAATCACATATTTCTTTAACTCCAGATCTACTTTTTTTTTTTCACAAAGCACCTATGAATACCTTGAAAAATTAGAATTCTACAGCACAGAATTGTGCAATGCTATCCTGGACGGCACAGTGTGAGAGAATATTTGTGAGATAAGGAATAAACTAGATGGTGTTGCAACTCATGCACGTACAGAAGTGGAATAATAATCAGTAGCATAATAACATAGTATAATAACAGTCAACTTACATCTACACTCCTTGCATACCTGACACTGCTCTAGAATAATCCTCACGGGAGCTCCTATGAGGAAAGCACCATTGCCGTCACTGCCATTTTACAGGTGGGGAAATAAGACACCCAAAGGTTAAGAGACATACTGAATCCACACAGCTATTAAGTGGCAGCTGAGGGCTTCAAGCCCAGGGGCCCGTTTCCAGGGGCTCTGCTTGAAGCCACCCCACTCTGCTGAGGCATGCCAGTGGGTGTCTCTGCAAAGCGGGTTCATACGGAACTTTTCTAAGGGTGGGAAAGAAGTAGTCATTTTGCACTCACTATGCATCAAGCATGTTATGTACATTATCTCATTTAAAGTTCTCAGCAGGAATTATGAGTGACATCTCCAATCACCCAGTTAGTGGGCAATTCACCTCTCCATGACCTTTGCATTCACAGTGGTGCTCAAAAATGGCCTAATGTACTCTCCCAACCACTTGTTAAGTCTTCCTTATGGCGGGGCGCCTGGGTGGCTCAGGTTAAACGTCTGCCTTCAGCTCTAGTCATGATCTCAGGGTCCTGGGATAGAGCCCTGGGTCAGGCTCCCTGCTAAGTGGGGAGTCTGCTTCTCCCTCTCCCTCTGCCCCTCCTCACCAGCCACTTGTGCTCTCTTTCTCTCCCTCTCAAATAAATAAAAAATAAAATAAAATAAAATAAAATAAATAAAATCTTAAAAAAAAAAGTCTTCCTTATGGATACTCCTTTACAGCAATTCCTTCCAGGAGCCTGGGGACGGCTAAAGGAAAATACCTCTCCTAGGAATGGGCAGTAAGCTTAGAAAAGAGCCTTGGATATTTGGAGAAAAGGGAACAGCATCCGCCAAGGGCACGCATACATCCAGGTAGCTGTTCTTTCCTTTTGCTAACAAAGCTGTCGGGCCCGAAATAAAAGAATAAAAGGGTCTGTCTGCTGATACAAGTGAGAAATGTGGAAAATCAAAGACTCAGCAAGAAAGAGGGGAGGGCTTGATGGCTGGCACACCTGCACCCTGAAAAAGGGGCCCACTTAACTCTGAGTCAAGTCTCTCTCAAAGCTTTGGTAGGCACCCTCCTCCACCCCACATCACACGACTAGGCACTGTAATAGAGGGCAGGGCAAGGACGAAGTGAGCACCGTCTTTCTCTCACTGAAGTGTAATGATGGCAGAGTCCAGATTAATCAAGACAAACCTAAGAGGAAAGTTTCTGCTGGTCTGTGTCCTCAGCGCCAAGGCTGCTGAAGGACAATGGAACCCAAGTGACCAGTGCAAAAAATAATCTGTCAGGAGCAGGACTCGCCTGGGCGTTTGTAGGCTTCAGACAAGTCCCTGAAGAGGGAGTGGAACAGGGACACCTGTGGTACCCATCACAGCTCTGCGCTTCACTCTTGACTGATGAGACTTCATCAAAATTAATTGGCTATTGGGCACCTGCGTGGCTCAGTGGGTTAAGGCCTCTGCTTTCGGCTCAGGTCGTGATCTCAGGGTCCTGGGATTGAGGCCCGCATCGGGCTCTCTGCTCAGTGGGGAGCCTGCTTCCTCCTCTCTCTCTGCCTGCCTCTCTGCCTACTTGTGATCTGATCTCTCTCTGTCAAATAAATAAATAAAATCTTTAAAAAAATTAATTAGCTATTTTTCAGCTATGGAAGTGTTGACTTTATTGAGATCCTTAGGTAAATAACTAACCAGGAAGATACTTCCGGTTCTCTTCACAAGAGGAGACACTTGTGAGCGAGAGTAAGATGATTGTGAACCTGGGGACGCCTGGGTGGCTCAGTTGGTCAAGCAGCTGCCTTCAGCTCAGGTCATGATCCCAGGGTCCTGGGATTGAGTCCCGCATCGGGCTCCTTGCTCAGCAGGGAGACTTCTTCTCCCTCTGCCTCTGCCTGCCACTCTGCCTGCTTGTGCTCTCTCTCTCTCTCTCTCTCTCTGACAAATAAGTAAATAAACTCTTTTTTTTAAAAAAAAAAAAGATGATTGTGAACCTGGAAGATTCTACCACATGTTGTTGCCAGGTGGGTAGCTCTGCTGTTCTTAGCTCTGGAGCCCCACAACTCCTGAGGGAGCCCCTCAGCGAAGACCCTGGGGGATTCAGTCCCACTTAGGGAGAGATCTGAAGCTGTGGATGCCTCTTAGCTAAATTGGGCAAGTCTCAACCACTGCTTCCTGAAGTGTCGGAATCCAGCGTGGCAAGGCACTGGCGAGGAAGCCCAGATACTTCCGGGTCCATCACACACGCTTGTGCCTTGCCAGACCCCAGGGGGCAGTCGTTAAATCTTAGTTACTGTAGATTCCTATACTGATTAAGACCATCTCATGACAGATGGCAGTCAAGGTTTTAAAGAAAGTTTTTTCCTTATTCATAAAAGACTTTTCTGTGGGCTCACCCAGTACTGCCTGAACCCTGAGCTGCTGACAGGCGCAGAGATGCCCAGTGTGAGCCTTGCCTTCTCTTTTTGCTCCTTCGTCCTTGAGTGAGGAGGAAAGGCATGGTCATGCTCGCTCAGGGAGAAAGCACTGGGACTAGAAGAACCTACACCTGGTTAGGAAAGGATCTGGCTTATACTAAAGTTAACAAACCTCCCACAGCCTTCTCTTTGAATCTTTTGGTTTGTTCCCTTTCACACTGCTTTCTCTTACATTTTTTTCAACCGAGACTTAGAGACATCAGGCTAGCATATTCCTTTAAAAACCAGTTTAAAAGGTGCCACTTTTTAACCTGCAGAGCGAAGGCTCTTCCTGCTTACGCCCAGCAGCCCTGCTTCTGGGCCGGCGTGTTGAAGGTGTGGTGACCGAACTCAAAGCCAGCCTTTCCCTGAAGCTTCTGGGCTGAGGAGAAATCCCCAGGGCTCCTGGAAAGGAAGTGAGGTCATGTTGAGTTCACCCCATCACAGCAGGCGGGGAGTTCTGGAGAATCATACCTTGGGGGGAAGAAAACTTTTTCAACCTTAAGGTTGACTGTATCCAGAAAAACCACGCTGAACATCTCTCTTTCTCCCCCAGGATTTGTCTTGTCTTGTCTTTTTTTTTCTCCATTTTTCCTTCTTTCATTTTCTTCCTTCCTTCCTTCCTTCCTTCCTTCCTTCCTTCCTTCCTTCCTTCCTTCCTTCCTTTCTTTTCTCTCTCTCTCTCTCTTTTTTTCTCTTGGCACAGTGAAACTGGGTGCCCTGGATGCCTGGACAAAAGTGTTTTATTGCTTGTTGGCTCCGTGCCAGTCCTGGCTGTCCCTGCCCCAGGCCACAGCAGCTGCAGGTGACTCACTGTCTGAGTCTAGTTCCTGCAGATTCTAGGCTGGGTTTGTTTCTTTAGGAAACCTCCAGCGCCACCCTGGACTTGCCTTAAATCAACACTTTCTTTGAGATCTTGGACTCTTTCGACCATTATTTCTAGCACTTAGTACAATGCTGGGCACTTAGGAGGCACTCAAAAAAATATTTATGGAGTGAAATGAAGAAGTGAATGAATGAATGAATGAATGGTGTATTTTACACGGATTCATGTATATGATGTGTATCCATTAGGGTTCTCCAGAGAAACAGGACCAATAAGAGATTTTAGATATGGATGTAGACATATAGGTATTTATTTTAAGGAACTGGCATATATGCTTAGGGGGCTGGCAAACCCAAAATCCACAGGGCAAGCCAATTTCCAAGCCTGGAAATTCAGGAGGCAGGAGCTGATACTGCAGTCTTGAGTTAGAATTTCTTCCTCTGCAGGAAATCTCAGGTTTTGCTCCTGGGGCTCAGTGACTTGATAAGGCCCACCCACATTATTAAGAGTAATCTCCTTTATTTAAAGTCAACTGATTGTAGATGATAATCACACCTCCAAAATACCTTCACAGCAACACCCAGATTAATGTTTGATTGAATAACTGGGTGCTAACCAAGCCTAACTAAGTGACACAGAAAACTAACCACCCTATCTCCTATCAAGTTACATCCATGGAAACAATTACCACGACCATCACCACAGAAAACCTGCCACCAAACAAATGCCATGTAACAAAAACCCAGTAAAACCGAGTCAAAAACTGATACCCCAGCTCCGGCTAGGTGATAGCAGCACCCAAATGCTTAAAACACATGCCCTCAAGGAGACAACTTTCCAGTAGGAGAGATAGTTCAGTAGCCAGATCATCACAAACGAGTTTAACGCATGCCATAATCAAGATGTAGATAAAACTTGCTTCCTGCTATTTAGAGTTGGTAACCTCGAAGTGGTCAGAACGACTTGGTAACCCGAGAGGAAGTCTGATGTCTGCCAAGCTAATATTACAACCTTAGCTGCACCACAGAGAGAGTTTCAAATACCTTAAATAAATGGGCTGTGAAATGGCCACAGGGTCTTAATGTCAGCAAATGTCAAAACACCCAGGGCGATCTGGATATTTGGGGAAAGGCCTGCCAGGCAGCCACCTTCATTCTGCTGCCCGCAGCTTTTCCTGAATGCCAATCAGACCCCTCCTCGCCCCAGCCCTGCTCAGCTTTAGAGCTGATGTCCTTTGAATACATTCCCCCGGAAATTGATGCCTGGGAGGGCAGGTTAGAGATGTGACTCTCTCTGCTGCCTCACTTACGTTACATGAGGCCCCGAGCTAACCAGCACATTTCTATTTCTGGAAGAGTAGCATTGCATTCTGTTTCCCTCCCCTGGGCATATGAGTAGATGAAAGGCACCTGTTTACTTCCACAGTGCTGATGACTTTTATAGTGTGCATCTTCTTTTTTTCCAATAGTATCCGTTGTCAAATTAAAGACTGGGCTCAGTATCTTTAGTTGCCAATGCATGGTTAACACCAAGACAGGGTTGTCTGATGTACCTCTCATGTCTGGCACAGAAAGGTTCAGCTCACACAGTGAAGTGGCCAGAGCTCTCTTATGCCAGTCCATGCGGTCAAGGCCAATGGCGAGACTTCCGAGTTGAAGGTGCCCTGTGTTAAACCTGCCACGGAAACTCGTGGAAACACAGAAGCAGGACAGCGGTGGCAATCCCAGGAACAGAAAAAGCAGCAGGGATGCTAAAAGGTCATGTTAAGATGTCAGTTCCTCGTGGGTCAGAAAAGAATTCAAAGACTCCAGCCCAAAGCATAGGAAGAGTCTGGAAGGAAAGCCTCGAACATTTTCATGGTTCTCAGGAGGGTAGGATTGGAAGGGGGCACAAAGGAGCCCTCATTTTTTACTTTGTTCACTTCCACATTGCTTCAATTTGATACAAAAGATGTATATTACCTTTGTAATTAGGACATTAAAAGCTAAATTTTTTTTAAAGAAAATTTATTTTTCAACTCTGGCAAACAGCAGCAGCTGTGGGGGGCCAACACAAGAGTACCAGCGGACCCTGTTGACAAATACCCTTGAGCCCCACCAAGCACACACTTTTTAAGAACAGACTCTAGCTGACTTTGGTCTTACATTTCTTGATGTGGATTTTAAAAGCACGACCTATCCAGGGCAGCCCATTCAGAGTGGTGTCGGCCTCCGGGGTCCCTGCGTGAGGAAGTCCCGCACCTCTACCTAAGCCTGAGGGGCGGCGGAGGGCAGTGGTTGTCCGAGTGTGTATTTGCACACCCAGACGGCTCCTGGGACTGACACGCAGTTTAATTAGCATGCCAAGCTGCTGCTGGGGGCGGCTGGAGGGAGTTGGCATCTGCTTTTGCAGAGCACGATTTCTGCAAATAATTAACCACCAGAACTCTTGATTCTCTCTAATTAATGAAGAGGAAGGCTGGAAACTTCAAAGTCCACGGATGTCATGCTGCCATTGTGTCAGGATTGATCTCCTTTGTTCTAAACCGAAGAGCATGCCTCTCCTGCCTCTCCTAATTCTTTATAAATTGAATTTTTCTATTACTAGTTGTGACAGCTAAGTAACATGACTTCAGAAATTCACCCGCAGTTCATGCCAGTATTAGAAGCCTGAATAATAATAATTTTTTAAAAAGAACCATAATGGAACAAGCTTTCTGTCTCTGACCAGGAATTAATCATAGTGAGGAGACACCTACTGAAAGGAGGGTCGTTAATTAGCTCTAATGGCTCTTGCTAGGTGGGGTCTGAATTCCTGGGGAGCTGCAAACAGGGAAAGAAGAGATTCTTCCTTTTCTCTGTCCATCTCTAGGTGAGGCTGGGATGAAGATGATGGGGCTTTGCTTCCAGAAGGGCAGGGAGTCATGAGGGAGCCCCAGAGGAGTTCAGTTCTGCAGGGGATGCTGATGTGCTAGCCGGGAAGCCAGCCAACTCTGAACATCTTGGAGGAAAAGCAATGGGAGCAGTTGTTTTCCATGCAAAGGGTCCATCTCTGTGACCTTGCCTGAACATATAATGAAACCACACAGAATGGGATCCGTTGAAAACCTAAGTCAGATCACTCTACCCCAAAGGCTCCAATGGCCCCATTTTTCTAAAGAAACCAAAGCTTATAAATCAGTCTACAGGGTCCTACCTCTTTGGTCACTGTTTCCTCTATGACCTCATTTCCTGTATGTTCCTCCTCATCTGCTCCATTCTAGGCATACTGGTTTCCTTGATGTTCTACCAACACTCCACTCAATGCTCCTACCACAGGACCTTTGCACTGGCCTATTCTGCCTGTCTCTAGCACCACTTTCCAGACACCTCTGGCTTCCTTCTCTTCCTCTAAGTCTTTGCTAAACTGTCACCAGTTAATGAGGCCAACGTTGACCACCCCATGTAAAATGGGCCTTCTCTCCCCCAGCATTCCCCATCCCTCTTACCCTGCTATATTTTTCTCTTAACCTCCTAACACACCATGTAATTTCCTTATCATGTTTGTTGTTGAATATTTGCCTCCTCCACCTCCTACTAGAATATAAGCTCCACAAGATTAGGGATTGTTGTCTGTTTTGCTCATCGATGTATTGCCAGCACCTAGAACAGTGCCAGTTCAATAAATATTTGCACAGTGAGTGAATCAGTCATCACACTTCACAGTGTTTGCTGGAATGTGTGAAGACTGCATGTGCCCATCCAAGATGATTGCTCAAGCATTTTATGAAGGCTGGGGTATGAGCTGTTCCTTTTTCTTTCTTAAGTGTCTAGATGAAGTGCTGTTATTTCTTCTGGCTGCCAAATGTTAATAATTAAAGCAAACAGTGTGAGCAGAGTTAAATATTACTTGAGTTGTTTCTTTCTTTCCCAGTGGCTTATGATCGAAAACAGTACTGTGGGACTGGCCAAGGATGAGGCTGTTATAAAAGGGGATAGTCTTTTGTCCCCAGAGTCTATGTTGTTCCTCATTAAGTCCATAGAGAGTCCTCTTGAAGACTTCAGGGAGGGGCGCCTGGGTGGCTCAGTGGGTTAAAGCCTCTGCCTTCGGCTCAGGTCATGATCTCAGGGTCCTGGGATCGAGCCCCGCATTGGGCTCCCTGCTCAGCAGGGAGTCTGCTTCCTCCTCTCTCTCTTTGCCTGCCACTCAGCCTACTTGTAATCTCTCTCTCTCTCTCTCTGTCAAATAAATAAAAATAAAACCTTTAAAAAAAAAAAAGACTTCAGAGATATTGCACAGCAGAAATCATGGTGGGGTGAAATGAGTCCATGGTGAAACTTAACGGTGATCCTACTGAGGGGGAAGCAGTCATAGGCACCCAGAGAAGAAGCAGATTTTCTGAGGGTTTGGGGCCAAGGTCAAAACAGAGAGTTTTAGGCTGGGAGTTACAGTGAATTTTACATCTGTGGATTGTTGCCATATCTGTGGATTGTGTCCAAATCCCCTTGTGCCCTTCCCACTCATGCTTCCCAACAATGGGGCCATAATAGATTCCTGCTCTAGATTCTTTCCTTTAAAGAATGCCTACTGAGTCTTGCTTGTGTCTGGACTTACTGGGGATTAGATAAATCTGGAGGAGTTGCAGGGTAGACCGATCAGGGGCAGTAGGAAGTGGATAGATCCAACCTTCCATGCTCTACTTAATTTGTGCCTCACATCATTCCAGTCCTCTGTTCAGAGGGGCTGATGTCAGAGGAAAATATAAGTAAGTGCATTTAACAAGGTGCTAGGCTAGGTGCTGAGTCATGAAGCCTATAGGCTATGGCCCTGGTTCTGCAGAGGCTGGTGAGTGACTCCAGCCATTCAGGGTCCCGGACCGTGGTTTCTAACTGGGCCTTCTAAACATGTTTCAAAATTCTTTCTCATTTATTCCTCTGAATAACCCCACCTTTTACTTCAGAGACAAAGAGGAAGGTCAAAATACTTCCCAAAGGAACTTGGCACTGTTATTAAGAGGTAGGACTAGAAAAAATAAAAATTAGAACTACCATATGATCCAGCACTCACTTCCACTTTTGGGTATTTATCCAAAGGAAATGAAAATAGGATATTTAAGAGATATCTGCACTTCCATGTTCACTGTGACACTTTTTACAATAGCTGAGATGTGGAAACAACCTGTCTATCAAAAGATGAATGGATAAAGAAGATGTGGTACACACACACACACACACACACACACACACACACACACACACACAAAAGAATACTATTTAGCCATGAGAAAGAGGAAAATCCTGCCATTGGTGACAACACAGATGGGCATTATGCAAAGTGAGATAAGTCAGACAGAGAAAGGCAAGTACTGCATGGTTATCGTTCATATGTGGAATTCTATTTTTATTTTATTTTATTTTTAAATTTAAATTCAATTAATTAACATATATGTATTATTAGCTTCAGAGATAGAGGTCAGTGATTCATCAGTCTTGTGTAACACCTAGTGCTCGTTCACTGCATCGCGTGCCCTCCTTAATGTCCATCACCCAGTTTTCCCACCCCCCTCCCCTCCAGCCATCCTCCGTTTGTTTCCTGTAGTGAAGATTCTCTTATGGTTTGTCTCCCTCTTTGGCTTTATCTTGTTTTATTTTTTTCCTCTCTTCTCCTATGATCCTCTGTTTTGTTTTGTAAATTCCACATATGAGTGAGACCATATGATAATTATCTTTCTCCGATTGACTTATTTTGCTTAGCATAATATACCCTCTAGTTCCATCATATGTGGAATTTTAAAAAACAAAAAAAGTCAAACTCATGGAAACAGAGGGTAGAAAAAGTAGTTGCCAGGGGCTGGAGGATGTGGGATACCCTATGTTCCTCTTGGAGCTACAAATGGAACACTTCTTATGAGTACAAAAGGATTTTACCATTCCAAAGTGGATTTTTATTAAAGGGGCCTCCCCAATTTAGAGGATGTTCAGAGGTCAGAGCTGAGAACTCAAACTAAGTCTCATGGTAGTACAAGTATGAACTATTGTGTTTTTTAGATATTTTAAATTCAAATACCAAGGCTCCATTTAGAGCATCCCTTCATAGCCAAGTCTGGTACAGTTCTCTGGTTCTAAATAGCAAAACTGACCTTCCCTCTTAGACTCATATTCTAAATTATTCTGAAGATTCTTCCTCTTAGACTGCTCCCGACAACCCACCTGAAGCAGGAGCCTCCAGGACACTCTTGCTGATTTACAACTGCAATCTCGCTAAAAGGAATGGAAAAAAGCCAGGGCGAGTTTCTGCTAGACAGAATGAGTGGCATGAAACACTAACGTCGCTACAACTTGGCATGCGACCGACTGACTGACTGTGGGACAGCCCTCCCTTTCTTACTTCACTGAAATAGGTCATTTGTTAGGAAACCGAGGGAGCCTCGTTCCTCAGCCTCCACTCCCGAAAGACAAAGGGAGAGGGCTGCTGCCCAGGCTCCTCAGCGTGTGCCTGCATGTGGCTCCCAAACGCCATCACTGGGCCAGCAAACCTTCCCTTGTGACATTCCATGTCAGTGGTTTGTCTCTGATGAGTGTCTGTGACTGCCGGACGCAGAGCCCTTCTGTTTCCTGCCTTTATAGAAGGAATAAAGCCTGGGCAGGAGGCACACAGTAAGCTCCAGCTGTCCCTGCTTAAAATACAATGATTAGATGTGAATCCACCATTTGGGTTTGCCAAAATCTTATCTAAAGAAGAAGGGGGTCCTTTCCCCTCATCTTTATTTTATCCCAGAAGTTTGACCCCATGCTATCAATTGGTCAACCAAATATTTGTTGACAATTTCCCCAATCTCATTTTACACTAATAAGCCAAGGGTGCAGCAAGAAGCAAAACCCCACAAGTTATTAAAGACTTAGCTCAGAAAATACAGTGAATATTTGTTCATCAAGAGTGGAAAACTCAGATGACTACAGGGGCCAGGTAGGCAACGTGAATGAATGAGGGTATAAAGCTGTTACATGACAACTCCTTAAGGTATTTTTTTGGACATAGATACATTTTCTTTGTATATTTAATGCACAGCAATAGTCTCTTTGCTACAAAAATCACAGCCCTGTTGGTCTATCTCTAGTTTTTTACATTTTTTTATAGAGACAAATATATCTTCTTCAACTGTCCTATAAGACAACAGTAGGGTAAGTGCCAATTCAAATGGCAACCAACGGCAGAGTTCAATGTTAAGAAACAATTAGAAATGTTCTGTAGAAGTGGTGGGGCTGTGTCCAGTCACAGAGCTTGGGGGTTATCACCAGGGAGATGCTGCTTACTAAGTGCCATGTTTTTTTGCTGAGTGAAAATGGGATCCCAGAATATATCTTCAAATTCCTCTAAAACACCATGCTTCCCTACACAGGTCATGGAGTATGTTGCCATTTTCGTCCCTTAGATTTAAGTTTGTCTTGTCCTTCTGTTTCCCGCAAGTGGATGGGAGGCTCCTCCTGAAGCCTGGGATTTCCCCCATTTTGTCCACTTGTAGGGATGGTCTGAGCTCTTAGTACATGGCTATTGGGCAGTGGTTACTCCATATTGTCATTGGGCTCACCATGACAGAGAGAATACCCTCTTGTGGTCTGGATTATGCAGAGTAATGCACCAATGGATGAGTTTTGATTCTCAAGGAAAGAAGAGGGATTGCCAAAGTGACATCTAGGCTTCATTGAGGTAATTTTGAAAAGGTCTCTGTAGTAGATTGCAAAATGGTCATAAATACCTTTCTTGTGTGCTGGCCTTTTTGCCACTCCACCATCAAGAAATCTATTTGACTCTTGGCTTGACTGTGTAACTTGTTTTGATCACTGAATATTAGCAAACATAATACAAGTAGAGACTTGAAATCATTGACATATATAGTGGCTTACCGGCTCCTACTTCCCTGGATTCATGAGAGCACCATAAAAAGTAGCTCAAAGTGCCACTGACAACTTGATAATCACCAGTCACCTGAGTGAGGCTGATCCTAGACCAACCATCTGGCCTAGATGGGACTGGCAGAAGAACCAACCAGCCGAGGCCAGCCCAAATTTCCAACTCAAAGAAATGTGAATAAGTGATCCTTATTTGAAAAACCAAAAACATGTCTTGCTCTCCAGTCCAATTGAAGAACAAAGTCTGCCTACTGCTATCAACTTACTCCTGCTGAGGTAATGATAACTCCACAGCAACATGAGGAAAGTGCCTGTGAGATCACAGAACCACACCAGTTTCCTCCTCCTATGTGCCAAGTCAGCCCTCTGACTATTTCAATGCCTCTGATAATACCAGTCACCCTTGAAGGTAGCTGCTTCTATCTTAGGTCAGTTTTGACTCTTAGAAATGTCTTCCTTACACCGATCCAAAGTGTCCCTCCCATGACTTCAACCCAATGGTTCTGGCTGCAGCACAAGGCAAACAGAACAAGTCTGTCTCTGTACATGAAAGTTCTTCACATTCTTGAACATAATGACCACAGCATACCTAAGGATTCTCTGGCTTAAACTTCTCTTGTTCCTTCAACAACCTTTTATAAGACATGATTCCAAATTTCTTGACCACCCTATTTGCTATCTTCCACATTGGCCCCTGTATGTGTCTCCACGTGGTGCCCCAAACTGAGGACAGCTCTCTTTTGTGGTCTGACCCCAACACAGTAAAGTCGGCATGACTCACTTCCTTACACCAGACGGCACCTGGTTTTTCCTGTGGCCTAGGATCATGTCGACTTTTGGAGCAGGTCCATAATGACCTCTGTTGACTAAAACTCATAAGAGTTTTCATTTGGACTGCTGTGAAATTATGTCTTTCACACCCTAGGATTAGATTTAGGCCACAGCTCCAATCTTCAAGATTCTTTAGCAGCTTCCATGCTTTTAAAAGATAGTCACAAAATTTTCGAATACTCCTCCTTTCAAGGGAAGCCTAATTCCCCTCCTTGAATATACAGGTGGACCTAGTGACTTTTTTCTAATAAATAGAATAAAGTGGAAGTGATGGTGGGTGACTGTAAAGCCTAGGTCCTAAAGGAACTATGACTTCCTTCTTCTCTTGACTTGCTCTCTCTGGGGGAAGTTCCTGCCATATCTTGAGGATGCCCATGCAGCCTATGTACAGGCTTACATGGTGAGGAACCAAAGTCTCCTGCCCACAGCCATGGGAGTGAGCCCGATTCGAAGCAGATCCTCCACCCTAGTCAAGGCTTTGGATGACTATAACCCTGACCCACATCCTGACTGAAGCTACATGAGATACCCTGAGCCAGAAACACCCAGCTAAGCTGCTTTTGCATTTGTGAACTCAAAAAACTATAAGAAAATAAATACTTGTTGTTTAATCCACTCAGTTTTGGTGTGGTTTGCTATGTAGCAAAAGATAACGAGTGCATCTTGATTCTGTGGTTGGATATTTTTCTTACCCACCCATGCTATTCACACCAGGAGTAAGCATGCCTTTTCTATGCATATCAAAATCTACAATTGATACACATTATAGGTATGACAGAGCCCTTGGAGATACTACTAGAGGCTTCCTTAAGATCACCACTGGTTCTCTACACAGCATCCTTAGATATGGTGCTTTAGCCAGTTCTTAACACGCCCTGCTGTAAGAGGGAGACAACCCCAGGCATTGGTGGGAAGACTTGAGTGGGACATTGATGAATTATAAAAATTCACGCAGGCCCCAAGAGATGGAAAGTGTGAACATATTCAGTGCACACAGACGGAGTCCTATATATATAGGTCAGATTCAAGGGACAACAGGGAGATGGTTGGCCTACAAGCTCTTGAGAGAAGGACTGTGCTCGTCTTGTTTATTGCCCGTGCCTCAGGTCTGGCACATAAAGAAAGGCTCCATAACTTTTTTTTAAATAACAAGATAATGAAAAAATGGAGAGTTTGAAGGGTGAAGAGTAAGAGAAGTTTAGATATGGAGGCTAGCCAGAAGAGCTTCATGGTCAGAGTACTTCTCTAGGAAGCAAGTTTTCAGTTAGTGAGGATCAACATCTGCTTGAGCTTTGAGCAGAGCTTAAGAAGGGTTGATACTTGGTGTGACAAGCAGGTACAGAGAAGACTGTGGGTCATAAACTGTGACTCCCAAATGTCACCTAAGGCAGGCAGAGATTAGTCCAAACTTGGCAGTCTCTTGAAGAAGTATTTGTCTTGGGGAAAACTCTATGGGGGCGGGGGGGGGGACAGGATGACTAACCTAGAAAGGCAAAGGTAAGAACCATGTTGGCAATTGATCTTGGAAGTCAAGTTTACCAGGTTAAGCCTAGATCTAAGCTGAGAATTTGCATGGATGAACAGAGGCTATAGGGAATGTAAGTAAGAGAAGAGACAGCCTAGAGGCATACAGTATGTATGACCCATGCATGGTGTCTGTCTCAATTTTAACAGCTCCTTTGGTTCCAAAGTCTTCCAGAATTGGACTGTGCTCATTGGGCAGCACACCTCAGCCCCAGCACACCCTTGCTCCTGACTCTTTTCTTCTGACCTAATTCCCTGATCCCCTATAGTTTTGTAGTTCATCTCTTGGCACTTTCCTGAAGCTCAGGCATGGGTCCTTAGACCACAACTCAGCTGGGAACCTGCTAAATCAAGTTCTGTTTAGCAAACGGCATAGGTAAAGAGAGGACTTAAATTAAAATACACTTTTCTGAATGTGATTGGCTGATTTGTTTGTGAGATTTATATTTTTATTAATACAACAAAATACTGCTTTAATTTAAGTATGGCTGTAGAAGTTGGAAACACAGAAAAAAATCAATAATATAAGATTCTTACATTAAGAACCTCACAGCCTAGTAAAGGAGAGTCCAAAATCTGTGCTTCTGTGGGTACGCACGTGTGTGTGTGTGTGTGTGTGTGTGTGTGTGTGTGTGTGTGTGTGTGGTGATACCAGAACTAAGAGTCAACAGTGGCTTATGGAGCTTTGGAAGAGTGTCAGGGAAAGCTCAATCAAAAAAATAAATGCTCAAACTGAATCTTGATGGAATAAATATAGAAGATCACGGGGGAGATAAGATCTCTAGACAGATCTGAAGACATGGGAGAGCATGACACGTTTGGGGGGTGTATTTGTGTGATGAAGGGAGTGATGGAAAGATGGCATGAAGAGAATGATAAGACATGAGCCTGGAAAAGTAGGCAGAATGCCACTCTAGAGAGTATGAGATTTATCTGGTTGGTGATGGGGGAACCAAGGAACAGTTTTAAACAGAAGAGTTACGCATTCCAGGGGCATCTGGGGAGCCTAGTAGGTTAATCATCTGCCAGAGGATTAGGTCATGATCCTGGAGTCCTGGGATCGAGCCCCACATCATCAGGCTTCCTGCTCCACAGGAGTCTGCTTCTCCCTCTCTCTCTGCCCCTCCCTCCTGCTTGTGCTTGCTCACTCTCACTCAAGTTCTCTCTCTCTAGTGTGCTCTCTCTCAAATAAATAAATAAAATCATATATATATATATATATATATATATATATATATATATATATATAAAAGAACAGGTATGGGGCCCGTGGNATATATAAAAGAACAGGTATGGGGCCCGTGGGTGGCTCCGTGGGTTAAGCCTCTGCCTTCGGCTCAGGTCATGATCTCAGGGTCCTGGGATCGAGCCCCCGCATTGGGCTCTCTGCTCAGCAGGGAGTCTGCTTCCCCCTCTCCCTCTGCCTGCCTCTCTGCCTACTTGTGATCTCTCTCTCTCTCTCTGTCAAATAAATAAATAAAATCTTAAAAAAAAAAAGAACAGGTATGCATTCTGGTTTACCATTTTGAAATGTAACCAATGGTGAAATGTTGGTGAATTGGAGGCGGGAGATTGGTTGGAAATTTATTCCAGCAATCTAGACAAAATGAAGTGTAATGACAGTGGACATGGAAGAGGAGAAATCTCGAAGGATCTGAATGGACAGGGCCTGGCAGGGATTAGAGGCTGGTGGATGATAGTAGTAAAGAAGGCATCTCAATAAGCCTGAAGTCTTCCAGCTTGGGCACTTGGTTGAAGTGATTTGGTGTGGTAGACCTGTATGCATCAGCAAGTTTTGTGTTGTTCAACAAAGACCAGGAAATGTCAGTTTTACTGTTATCATTGGTCATACCTAGGAACCCCCTCTGAGGGGTCTGGAAACAGGCAGGATGTTATAAAGGGGATCAGAGGGCAGTGTATCAAGCAGATGATGGTTGAGAATGGTTAAGTATAAAAGTGACTGCCAGCAGCATGAAGGACGACCAAGGGCCTTCTTGTGGGAACTCCAACTGAAAATAGCTCCCTGGGCTGAACTGGCAAGCCCGTGCGCTCCAATGAGGCATGGGTGCCACCTCTGTAAGTGGGCTGGGGAGATCCCCAGATGACCTTGGCCTATAGTTAGCTCTCACATCAGCTGTGGCCGGTTTCCAAAGTAGCATCAACGGCAGCTGACAGCTCAGGAAGTATATTTTCTTCTCTGTAAAGAAAAAGTGCCCATAAGCAGTACATTTCCCAAGAAGCTACTCTTCCTGGTTTGACTAAGGACTTCTATGGCAGAAAATATGCAGTGTTTCCATAAGGCTATTTAGAAAAATTAATCACTTTTCTCTTGAGGCAAAATACCTTGAACCTCTTGGGCAACGTAGAAGAATCAAAGCGTTAATGTTCTATTCTTGGAACGTATGTCAAAGAAACGCCTGCTTGCATGCTTTAGTTCATTAGAGAATCTCTTCCCCTTCTGCCTATCACAATAAAAGTGAATTACAATATAAGGGTTCAAAGGCAGAGAAGGAATGTAACCCTAACAGAATAGAAGTCAATGCCTATTTTGGGGAGAGGACGTTGGAATACAGGAATTTAAGTTTGAGAGTCCCTGATAAAAAAAAATCAGTGTTCACATCAAAAGATCTGATAGTAAGTGTGCTTTTGTGTATGATAACTGGGGAAAATAGTGAGAAATTGCAATAAAGTTTTTTGTTTGTGTGTAAATGAAGCTTTAGTTCTTGTACTTCATCCAGAAAACACTAGAGGGAGTAAGTCAGATAGAGGAAAAGGCTGTCTCGGAGCACACAGGAATGAAGAGACGAGAGGGCATTTCTTCATTTCCCCAAGGCACAGAATTTTTACTTAGGTACACACTAATCTTTATATTCTGACCAAGTGACTTTATGTTTGAAACCCAGTGCTAAAAAATTTTAACTGTGATCTGCTGAGCCTGTTCAGAATCCAAAACCGTAAAGGAAAACCATTATTTTCTGACCAGAATGTGTATTCTGTCCATTTTTAGGCATGATGAGAACCAACACGATAGAAGTCTGTGAGTCTTTAATTTTAGAGGACACATTCTTTGGATGAATAACCTTTCACGGATATTGGATTTTTTTTTTTTTTTTTACAGCACTGCTAGTCATACTTTCAGTGCTCAAAGTGAATAGTAATGATACCAGGCATTTTCAGATACTTACAGGAATAAAATGAGCTCTTTGTAAATATCCTAGAATGACACCCTTCCCCTCTTCGTGTTTCCCATAGTTCTCATGAATTAGGTCTACATTAAAACATCACTTTACAATCTAGTAACACTGAAGTGAAGAGAACTGATAATTCTTCTTCTTGTTTAAATTCCCAGTTCTTTAGCTCCTTTGTGACCCCTTAAAAATGCCAGAAGACCTAGTGAAGGCCAGAGTCAAACTGCTTGTTTTTCAAAAGAATTAACAATTAATCACTATAACCGAAACAAGTATCTTTAAAAAGCTGCTTAAGACACTATTCAACTGAATGTTAAAATGTTTTCTTGAATGATGAATTAATAATTCCATGAAATACTTAAACCATAGCAGATTTTTAAAGTAGAGCTGTTAAAGGCGTGTGTGAATTCAAATGTCAGAAAAATTACAAGAAAGCATGCTAAATTAATGAGGAACCGCCCTTTTACAAGCCGTGAGGTCTACCTCACCTGGACATTAATATCCAGAGACTAGAAGTAACATTAGGAACCTCCTAAGGCAGCGTCTGTCGGAAACGATCGATTACACGGACAAGGAAAACTCAGCTCCCAAGTTTGGGTTTGCGTTTGTTAGTCATGCATTATACTACTTACCTCTCAGGGCAGACCTTTAATTTCAGAAAGTGCCGAGATGCATTACTGCACCCGTTATCAAGTCTTTGGCAGAAATACCATTTATCCTTGTTGTGGTAATGAACAGATTTAGAACATTCTGGTGTCACCATTCCTGAAAAAGCACGTTCATTTGGATATTTCTTCCACAAACATAGTGAAATATTTCATGAAGTCACATTGGTGTAGTCTACTATGGAGAGATATTGTTGGTGAATGACAGAATGTCTGGTTGATTTACATGAAACCCCAAGTGCTCGTATGAGAATAGGTTAGATTTAGATTGACGAGCAAATGTGTAACCAGACTTCTGGCTGACAAATGGCAGAACTATGCCAGCATGTTCGCTGCTCTGGAGAGAGACCAAAAGTAGGGCGGGGTGGC
>LNAC01000104.1:213035-231833 GCA_002007465.1 Ailurus styani | reverse complement strand
GGGTGGGGATCAAGTTCATTCCATAAAGGACATTCAAACCTAATGGATGGCAGGGTGGCTGGGGCATGAGGCACATATAGATTTTAATGCCCCAAAATAGTACCGGGCAAGTTCAGAGCTGAGCTGGCATCCAAACCAATGACCAAACTCCTCTCAAATTTTCCCGTATGGTGTGTGTTGTTGATATTTACAGTCCTTCAGAAGGATCCTGGTGTTTTCAAGATAAGTCTATCTTATTGGCAGCTCTGGCTTAAAGTCACCAGCCTCTAAAAATGGCTTGTTTGGATAAACTATAAAATGAAAATATAAACTGATGAGATTAGTATTAAAGATGGTGCCAAACACTAAACAGTCCAGATTGGATTGGATTTGGTCCTGTTGGGCACAGTTGAGATGCAACGCCCATACCGGTTTTGTGAAGAAGGGTGAAGTGTTAGGACCATGTTCTTCTTCAGAGGCTGAGGCCAAAAGTGCGGGGCTGTGGGTCGGCCTTCAAGGACGTCATATGATTGTAATGCTAGGTGCTGCTCACTGAGCTGCCTTGACAGGCCAGCCCCACCGCCCCCCCACCCCTGCCCCAGCTCAGCACTGGAGATGCATTACCTACCTCACTTCATTCTTACCCCCACACTGTGGGGTGGGATGATGGCCTTGCTTTAGAGAGTCACCAGCTTGTCCAAGGTCACACCCTAGTAAGTGACAAAGTTAGGATTTAAACCCCAGTCTGACTCCAAAGCCCTTTGTGTTGTGCCACATTGTTTCTTGAACCCCTGATGAGCAAGACGGGTGGAGGTCTGGCAGCTTTCAAGACTTATGGCATTTGAGTGACATGGAAGCAGGAGCAGCAGAGAGCCAGGAGACCGGGGTCTGAACCCTGACTCTACCTATAGGTTTACTGCCTATTTGATCTTAGAATAATTCCTAAAGTCTCTGAGCTATCTCCCTGTCTATAAAGAATGTGTGTCTTGTGTATGGTGGATTATTAGAAGATTTATAAACCACCTTTCATTTCAAAACTTTATAATCCCAGGGAACCTTCAAGGGGCTTTTAATTCAGTTTGCTTATTAAGTAAACTCATATGTGAGGAAACACTTTGATTTGGAATTCGAGAACAGACTTATATCTGCCATCGAGATAGTATTCCTTCTCTGCAAAATTCGTTTCCTCTGTGGGTTGCTCCAATACTGACTATCTTCTATTTCCCTGGGAGACCGACTCTCCTGTGTGCGGAGGGTGGTGCTCTGCTCACAGCGAGCCACACGGAGGCCTGTAGGACATGCTAGAAATACAAAATGGTATTTCATAATATTATCACAAAGAATACCACTAAAGTTGCCAATAAATGTTACTTCCAGTGAGTTAGAGAACCAAATATCCACATAGTTGCCTATTTCGGATGCTTTATTCTATTTCTGTAAATTAAGGAGGTTTTATTGATTGTTTCCCCCTCCTTATGTATAATTCACTATGACACACTGGCAGGTTTTCTCTGAAAACTGCCATCTACCATTAAAGTGTGCCATCCGTTCCTCGTTTGGCTTGTACCCATTCTCCTATTGATGAAAATGTATACTTTGGCCTCCCTGCCGGCTGCTCTGCTGCTGGGCTCAGCATTCTTGAAGATCAAATGACATGGGCTGGGCTGTATGTGGGGAGCAACTCTGGAAAATTCCTTTGATGTTACGCCTTGTGATACTCAATGGCTAAATCCAAGCTCTTGCTGTTTGACGAAATGCCAACTGTACTAGTTCCTGAGTATCCGTGATCTTACAGATAGCTGAATGGAAAAATAAGAAGATACTACTGGGGAAAATATTTCAGAACTATTTTACAGGGCTAATTAAGGCAAAACTTTGATTAATTGAAAAGTTAGTTGACCAAAGTGTTAATTAGTTAATTAGGAGCTAAGGTAGAGCACTTAAAAAAATCCACTTAATATATCCCGAGTGTCATCTACCTCTAAGGTATTAGGAATGCAAAGAAGGTCAAAAGTTCATATAGTCATTCTGTCCAAAGCAACTTCTGGCTTCCTTCTACTCATTACTGTTGATGGTTTTACTCTTTTCCCTTCTGGTTCTTTTTAATGCTTATGTTTTTTTCTAACAATGATGTGATCATACAGAATGCATAATTTGAATCCATTTTTTAATTCATTTAACATTGTAAGAATTTAATCTAAGCATCATCTAAGCCCGTAATGGTGTGCTTAAACATTCCTTTATTTGCTTAAAATTTAGGTTGTTTCCACTTGTTTTCCATGACAGGGAATGCTGTAAAGAAAATCTTTACACAAAGAGGTTGCCCTTCATCATCATCATTACTAGTATTAATTTTTGTATTTCCTAGGACAAACTCTCATATGTGGAATTATTGGATCAAAGAAGACAATTTTATGTACTCATTTAAATACTGCACTTAAATACTCAGTGCAATGTGCACTGCGGTTGGTTTTCATGTGAATTATACCAACGTATCTTGGCACTACCATTGTTTGACTGTTTCTCCCTACTGCCTCCATCATTGTTGGGCTTTTGATTGTTTATATTTTTTCCTTATAAAACAGGCAAAATACTTTTGATTCAAAAAACAAACTTAACCCCCATTATCTACTGAATTCACACAATAACCTTGCAAAGTCAACAGTTTACAGATGCATAGGTACTAGGTAGATTAAGCGACTTGCCCAAGTCTGTACAACTCTTATCAGAGCTAGGACTTGATCTTGTTTCTTGAACCCAGGCCCGTGTGCTGCACTCTTCCACAGCTACCCCTAAAAGCCAGGAGAGTCTAGGTGAACGAGCCTCCGAGACAAGCCTGGAGAGGCTCCATGGTAGTACGTATAAAGGTGGAAGTGAGCAGGACTATCCAAATGGCTTTGTTCCTTTAAAAGTCCAACGTTTCCTCAAACTGAGTGAATTTTTGGTGAATTGACACATGCCCTCTCGCCCTCCCACATGCACATTACAAAGACTTTTTTAAAAAGAGGAATGTTACTTAGTAGCGACTGAGTGTTGGAGTGTTTTAACTAAACTCAGATATACATGAGTAACTTCAGTGGAAGTTGTTCATGCATATCCGAAGCAGAATGTGGACTTTGACTTTAGCCTATTAAACGCAAGGAAATTCATAGTTAAAGTTCCACTCTCAGCTCTCCAGCCAAGATGGGAATTGCCCTGGCCACAGAACATGACCGACAAGTCTGCCACGAGGCCCAATAATCTGTTGGCATTCTAGAGTAGGCAAGCCTCGGTAAATCAAGGCCTCACTTTCATTTTTCAAAAAGCCAAACGGATCAAAGTGTGTGCTTCCTCCCTTACAATGAAAAGTTGGGTTTTGCTGAAGTGTACTCTGTGGAACAAATGGCAAATGCCTCCCAGTTGAAGGGGGTTTGGATGCCCCAAGTTTCCATTTGGCTTAAGGTCATCATGGAAAAATGACTTGGAACCACGCGGCCTTCTTTTTCTTTGCAGGGGTGGAAAGAAGGAAACCCCAGTTTGGAGGTCACGGTCCTGTATGACAGTGATGTCTGCCCGCGTTGGCCCCACAGTGTGTGGCTTGGGCAGAGGAGTTTGGGCTTCCTTTCAGCTGGGGGTTCTGGAGATTTAGAAGGTCCCCTGTCAACTGAGCAGGAGGCTAAATAATGGAGTTTAACAAAACTCAGAGATAGGCTCTCCTTCCCTAGACCACAAATCCCGTTAATCGCTGCTCAGACTACCAATTTCATGGACATTAAGAACAAAACAACAAATCCCCAATACTTATTTCACACAAATACAACTCTGAATATGGAGAGCAGAAAGGATGTCTTGTTAACATCACCCAACAACTCCGTATAGATAACTGCAAACAAGACTGGATTTTACAAGCATTCAGATAATTTCCTCTAGAGCCTTCTATAGGGAGATGAAACTGCCTGAGTGTATCTTTCAGTGCTGAGAAGTTGATTTGGATTCAGCCCTGGCCACCAGGAGGTGGAGCCGGGGAGGGGCTGACCCTCATCACGCCTGGTGCTTTTGGAAGGCTTTCCTTTAGGTTTTTACTACCTGGTGGGCCCTTGGGCCTCCCTACATTCCAAGTATTTCCAAAACTCTCTGAGAGGTAGTGCCTCAACCAAACGCACGACTGTCCCAGCTCACGTGGAAAGCCATCGGTGCTGGCTGTCCTTCGGTCATACATTCTTTCCTGTTTTCCCCCTTCATTTTCTTGAAAATGGTCCCGACAAAACAGAATTGTGACTCTGAAGTTCTAAGACTCTGGGTCCAGTGGTGTGGGTTTTTTGTTTTTGTTTTTTTTTTTTCCCAGCCCCTCTGTTTTCATGCTCAGTGGGCTCCAAGCTTTCTGGATGGTTCACCAGAATCAGTAAAAGATTTTAAGCAGATACTCCCAAGACTTGTTATTTATTCATAAATAAACATGCAGTATTGAAGTAATATGTTAGTTAAAAACACACAAAGAGAAAATTTTAAAAGATGAAACAATATTAAATTCTGTGTTTTCTCCCTGGTATGTGTGTGTGTGTGCGTGCGTGTGTGTGTGTGTATAAAATCTTTTTGCTTTTACTATGCTATTCATGTCTTCTGCTCATTTTATATTTACATGTGACTGAGCTGAATATGCTTCACTTGAAAAGCTTGGTGATAAGGATTCAGAAGTCTGAGTCTAAGTGCAGTTTATTTTAATCCTCGGTTTTAGTGACTTTCATTGCTAGAGACAACGCTCCAAAGATAATGTGAGAAGGATGCTGTTGTCAGTAATTACTCCATCGTGACTCAGGTTTTCCGCCCCATACACACCAGCTAACGCAAAGGTTCTGTTGAAAGTTTACTAATAAATTTCCATCTTCCTTAGCATCAATCAACTGCTCTTATACTCTAATCAAAAGTGCTTCTTATCGACCAAACCCAGAGAAAGTCAGAAGGCAAGGGAGCCTAGCTGGTGCACATTTTTAGAGATGGATACATGATAGATTAGAGAGCTAGACATGCTTGAAGCTCTCTGACATTATCCATTTGAAAGATTTTAAAATAATTTAGAAAAATCCCACTTTCCAGTATTAAATATGTGTACATACGAGACTGTTCTCACAGAGGAAGCACTGTTTTCAGAAACAAACTTATAAAATGGTGGAAACAATTCTCAATGTCCATTTGCTAAGCAGTCTCTTCATGGCATGGATTTCTCAAAGCAGCCTCTTTCTTACTCACCGGTACAATGTCACCTTTACCTTGGTTGCACAGACTCGGTGTCTTTCTTTCTTGCGAGGCTCACTGCTGGGTTGCATATTCCAACAGCTTCTTGTCACCATAGGAGATTCTGAAATTTTTTTTTTTACAAAGTACAGTGGCAGAGGGCTCATCTCCCATCTCCCTCTCCCCCAGTGACCCTGTGAACTGCTCTGGTGTGTTTCAACGAGGTAGGATTACATATTAGGAACAACAGAGGCAAACTGTGAGGGAGACAAGTGGATGGTTCGAGGCTCCTGTGAACGCTGGGGTTCGCTGATGGGGTCACTAAAGAGAGTTTAATGAAGGTGGGTAGCAAAGGGAAACCAGCCACGATGGGTAGCAAGAGCAGGGAGCCCTTTCTTCCTTCCCCTAAGCCTGGGGTCTGGAGACAGAGCAGTGACCCAAGCCTTGGGAAAGAACTGTGTTTCTAGGAGAGGGAGTGTGTCTGCCCCTGTGATTTTGGAAGAGGGACTGTAGTATGTTTGCTCAGAATGCCCTAACAAAGTACCAGGACTGGGTGGCTCTTACAACAGAAAGTTATTTTCTCACAGTTCTAGAGGTTAAAAGTCCAAGCGAGCTCAAGGTGCTGGCAGGGTTGGTTTCTTCTGAAGCCACTCTCTTTGGCTTGTAAATGACGGTCTTCTCCCTGTGTCTTTGCATAGCTTTCCCTTTATGCATGCGTCTGTGCTCAAATTTCCTTGTCTTATGATGACACCAGTCACATTGGATTAGGGCCCACCCAATGACCTCATTTTAACTTCATTACCTCTTTAAAAGCCCTGTCTCCAAATACAGACACATCCTGAGGTACTGGGGACATATTATTCAACATATGAATTATGGGGGGTGGGGAGACACAACTCAGCCCATGACAGGGACCATCCCAACCCGTGGTCCACAGAGAGGAAGCCAGGGCAATAAACCTCACCGGATCTCCCCTCCAGTTCACCAGCTCTCTGCAGGGACTTGGCTTTGGCTAAACCCAAAGGGAAGCCAGAGGACAGGGATCCTGTTTGATGCTGCCCCCCAAGGTCAGTCTGGAGGAACAGACAGAGAACATCCAGCTCACGAAGTCACTGTGCAGAGCTTAGAAAACAGAAATGTCATTGACCCACAGGGTTATAAATAATTTAACACGGAAGGAAAGAAGTCACGGTCGGATGAGCCATGGGGATAGCACCGGAATGCTGGTTTCAGAGAACTGCTGAGGCTTGGCTTTGTGGCAACAATGAATGTCTTGCACAGCACTTAGCCTTGTGAGAATTAGAAAAAGACATCTTCTGTGGGCGGTCAAATGAGAGAAAGGTGGCTTCCATGGACTGAGCAGTCCTTTTGATGCATAACTTTGGGGTGCCCCCATTCACCCTCCTCAGCCAAACACACCCTGTGTGGTCCTGTGCAGGGACCCTTATCAGGAGCTCAGGGTCATGGTCAACATGGCCTCAGTCCCCTACTCCCAGACCCTCACCATGGACAACTGGAAGGATACACATTGATTTGTGTCTGCTCTAGTCTTCAAACTTGCGACCCCTCATGTTCCACATGGAAACAAATCCTTAAGCTATGGCAAAATTCACATCTGTCACTGGCTATTTCATGACATCAATCAAGCCCCTTTTGCTGGCAGTTTCGGGCCGATCTGAACTATTTGGTGGATCTCCCACCTGAAGGGAGTAATTAATGTTCTTTAGACAAAGGGTCCTTGTTAGCACCCCTTGGGAACCCCATTTTAAGAGTCTGGGATTATTGGCAAACATGAGATTTGAGCAGCAGCACTGGATTTTACCTATCCATCAGACAGACAGACCGCCGGTTATGGTGGGAACATCTCTGGAGGAGCACATTCCTGTGCTCATTGCAGATGTTCCGACAATTTTCTGGTAGGTGGTGGTATAGAGTCCTAAGAACGGTACATACAGAGTTCTAAGACAGGGACCCTCCTCTGTCCCCAGTGGCTATTGAGTTGCTGTTTGGGTGAGTGGCCTGTTGGACACCCTGTGTGTGAGGGACTCTGCTAGGCTCCGGAGTGGGGCCGGGGAAAGGGAAGGACCCAAAGAAGATGAAGACATGGTCCCAAGTTCTCCATACGGCCAAGAGGACATACCGATATCCCTTCAGCTTCAGCATCAGATTAATGTCCAGATGAACCACTTCTCTGCCCCACCCTCTCAAGTTCTGTCAGTGAATGAGGAGTGGAAGGTGGGAAGAAGAATTTCCACACCCCTCCCAGGTGGTGGCAACATTAGGCCACTGCAGGGATTCTTTGAGCTGGAGGGGCCAAGCCCGTGAGAGACTCATGCTCCCTGTGGTCAGGCCAGGGGTGGAAGCCACTACTGGGGCTGGGGGGAGGGAGCTGGTGGGACGGGGTAGATGGGGGGGTGGGGGTGCCGGCCTGGAGCAGCCTGGTGGGCCCCCCCAGGGGCAGTGGGTGTCTGTGGAAGCCACTAAAACAACATCCAGAGCACCCTAACGATGAACTGCAGCTTGCTTGGCAAAGCCTAGTTCCTTCTTTTCAGTGGAAAGAAGGGGAGCTCTTTTTCAGTGTTCACGGTGGGAAACCACTTTATACTAGTGAAGACTGGGCCCCCTCAGCTGTGGTTCCTCACCCTGACTTCTGACGTTTGGCAGTACTCACCCTTTGACCCTCTGGGCTCTTACTACTGGCTTTCACATTGGTTTTTTTGTTTGTTTGCTTGTTTGTTTGTTTGTCTGTTGTTTCCATCATAGGGCATTCACACTAGCCAAGAATTGGAAAGAGCTCCCATGTCTATCAGAAATAAAATGGACACACTTTGGTATGATTATGCAATGAAATACCGTACCATATCGGTATATTACAGCTGTGCAAAAACACACGATGAAATCTGAAACATATAATATTGAGTGAAAGCAGCAAGACACAACAAAATATTTAATGCACAATGCCGCTTACATAAGGTTCAAATACAGGCAAAACTCAACTGTGGGTTTTAGGGATGCATATTTGGTTAGCAGAATCCTGAAGAAGAGCAAGGCGGGGGAATCCTCTGTAGTGTGTGTAGTGTTACTTGCTGAATGGAAGGAGGGGTTCGTGACTGTGAAGAGGCACTGGGGAGGGGGTGTCCAGGAGGGGGACCATGTTTTTTTTCTCAACTTGGGTGGAAGTCGCAGGGACCCAATTTGCAATGAAACTTTGAGATGTGCGTTTGTGTTTCATGCACTTTTGTAAGCTTCTTTCATAATTTAGAAAAAGTGAGAATGAGAGTAGTTCTTTATTGCCTAATTAGTCTCAGGAAGATTAGATACTGGGTTGAATCTTGAAGGATAAATAGAAGTTATCCATGTGGAGGAGGATATTCTAGAAGTCAGACAAGAAGGGGCAAAGGTGCAGGGTACAGAACTTTTCTGAGATTTTTAAGATCAAGATGGGGTGTGGCTGGAGGGGGAAAGGAGGTCTTGGGGAGGTAGGCATTCAGCATGGCAGGCTGGTCCAGGGATTTTAAGCAGGGGATGAAATTTCAAGAAGAGCGGGGCTGGCAACAGGGGCAGATGCAACAGAGAGGTCATTTGGATAAAGATTGAGCGGTGTCTGACTTGGGAAAGGCAGTCCCTAGCCCCCCCGGGGGTGGGAACCATGCAGGGGGAGCTGGCCATGGGCCAGACTGCAGCAGGAGGAGGTGTAGGGGAGGTAAGGGAGAGGAGACAGATGAGTTTGGCAGCGCTGACTGATGCTGCAGAGCAGGCCAATGGGAGGAAAAAAACAGATGACTAGGTTTAGATCCATGAACGCACTGTTTCTCCACGACCATCGAAGTTGTAGCTCCTTTAGGTCGCCAGCACTCAAAGGCATTTATTTTGGACTTCAGGATTCACTCATGGATATTGAGATGGGTCAACTGGTAAAGAAGTATCGCCCTGCTCTGTGAGGGTGGACTAGATTCCCTTGGGAGGGCTGGAAAAATCCCTGTGGGTATCAGGAGCCTGGAGCACTGGAGTTTCTGCAGGATGCTGGATTTGTGGCTTGAGAGATGGGAATTCACTGCTGACCCTGGAGAAGTCTCCGTTCCCTTAATGGAATGCACACCAGAGTTGGTGGCTGAGAGCTTGTAAGAGACCAGTCTGTTTACCAGAGCCTCGGCCAACGTCTCTGGGGCTTTGGGAGGGTGGCATCGGCCAGCGGTTTCCATTATCTTCTTTTCTCTCCTGTACTCCGTCTATCATACCTGTGTTTTCCTACCTGTCTCCCCTTTTAAGCCTTTCTTTCCTAGTCCCTTTCCTTCTCTTCTTCCTGACATCCTCTCATGTCTTTCCTTTATATCTCCTTTCTGGAATTTCCATTTCCACACCATCCCTGCACTTAAGATCCTTGTTTCAAACCTTTTAGCACTTTCCATCTGACAGTGAATGGGGTGAATTTATGGCATCACAAAAGGGTCCCCTTCTTTTGGGGGAGCACCTGCCCCTTATGGTAGGTGACTCCTGCCCCTTGACATATGGTTCGCATCTCCTTCTGGGCAGAGTTGGAGGAGAACCAACTTCCTCACCACCCCCAGACTCCCACACGGAGCCTGAGCCAGGGAGCAAGGCTGAGGCATTGGTACGGCCGAGAGGGTGAGGCGGAGATTACACTGGTTACGCGCAGGGACACTGACCAAGTGAGTACATGTATCAGGGATACCAGGAGCCAGGTGTCCTGCCATCAGAGAATTACAAATATGGGAAGGGGAAGTAAGCCCCGAGGTGTCAGACTGGAAATGGAGGTATATATGCGTGAGCACGGTTTTCACTATTTACAGATAACGTAGAAAATACAGATGTGAATGTACGCAGGTGCACATCTGCACCCACGTCCACATTCCCTAACCCTGTTCACTGACGGGGGTTGGAAACGGCAGCGCATCAGTAGTAGAGGGTACCTAGTCTCCAAATCTTACCTTCTAATTACTATTCTCCACTAAAAGGAGCCAGGACTCTTTGGAGAAATGGTTGAAACCAGAACTGGGATGGGGAAGGTACAGGATGTGCTTGGGACATCTGGGGGTACCAGAAAACAAGGAAAGGCTTCAAAAATAATGGGGGCAGGTCTTAAAAAACACTCAAGCTGGCATGCAGGGGCTCCCACTGAGCAAGTGAGGGACAATTTGAGCATCAAAACAATGACTGTAACTGATTAGAACCCATTGGACATAGTAGGAAACTGAGTCCATACTCATATAAATAAGTAAATGAATGAATTCAAAGTTTGAGGAAGTCCAGGATATTTATGTGGTTCCAACCCATTTCGCCACCAAATACTTACTAACTGCCAAGTGGGAAAGAGTAACTCTACCGTGGAGATGCCAGGCAGAAACCACCTTAATTACGTGGTCAAAGGGAACATCACTGATGAGACAACTGGGAAGTCCTGCCCCTCCCAAAGGGATTCAGTGAGGAGCACACGGCTTCCCTTTGGTGATGTTCCTGCCACAGATGCACGAGCACATGGAATCATCAGACAGGCTTACAACCCGAGGACACTCTGCAAGATAACTGGCCTAGAATCTTCAACTGCGTTAAAGATGAAAGTCAAAAACAGAGGAGCTCCTTCAGATGGAAGGAAACTAAAGACACGACCCCTAAATGCAACGTTATGATTTTGAACCAGATCTTTTTATTACAAAGACATTGCTGGAATAGCTGGTACTGTCTTCGTGTTACTTTCCTTCTTGCGGTGGTTGTACTGTGGTCGTGCAGGAGAATGTCCTTGTTTGTGCAGGATAGTGGAGGCCTGGGTTGGTAAGCTGCTCTCCAACAAATCAGGCTAAAGCTTCTTTGTATTGTACTTGCAACTTTTGTGTTTCAAAAAAAAAAATTGATAAATGAACAAGATGGCACAACCATTTGGGGGAAAATGGGAAAGATACAAGGGGAACACAAAATTCCCACTAACTGAGGAGAAAACATGAAAAATTTTGTGTTCATGGTGGGTGATGAAGGGCTGTGCCTCAACATCCCCGAAGTTCCTTATGCTCTCTCCTCAGCTCTCACGGGTCTTCTGACAGAAAAAGAGAGAAATATTATTTTTTTAAAAAGATTTTTATTTATTTGGCATAGAGAGAAAGAGAGAGAGAGAGAGAGAGAGAGAGAGAGAGAGAGAGAGAGAGAGAGAGAGAGAGAACACAAGCAGCGGGAACGGGAAAGGAAGAAGCAGTCTTCCCGAGGAGCAAAGAGCTTGATTCGGAGCTTGATTCCAGGACCCTGGGATCATGACCTGAGCCGAAGGCAGATCCTTAATGACTGAGCCACTCAGGGGCCCCACATTATTATTCTTGAGAGTCCTTGGAAAGCTCGGTATTTTGTAATGGAAAGTGCCATAATTCTCCTCCCCAAGTCACAGGCCTTGTCAGAGGACTGAGTACAGCCCAGCGACTTGGACCCTTGGCTGCTGCTTCCGGTGAAAGGGAAGAAACCCGGCAGTGTGGTGCGGATCCCTAGAAGCACTCAGTAAGCAGTAGGACAACCTGTGGCTTGCATCTCTTTTTCCATCTGAGGGGCTGAATGTGGAAGCGAAAGGAGTAACTGGAATGTTTGTGCTGTTACAAGATTCTGAACTTCTGAATCATAGTAGGCGGCTTGGTGGGAGGGATGAAGTACATAAGAACATTTGAGAAGAGACTTAACTGAGAATGTTTATTACAAGTTTATAGCCTTCCAGTGTCACTTTCACGGAATGACGCTTTGATGTGCTGTCCTTGGCTTTCATGGAGAGGCTCTACTGGAAATAGCCTGGGGAGTGTTGCTGTTTTGGCAGAGGAATATGGTGGACACTGCCCAGAAGTCTCTATACAAAGCTAATAAATACTTTTCCCAGAGGATCTGACAGGCTTTGTTCCCACTGGCAAGAGTTACAGATGTGTGTACCTTTCTCCTTTTTCACCTTGGCTGCTAGGAAACTCAAAATTATTGAGCTTCCACTCTACAGATGGTGGAGGCCTTTTGACTTGCAGACTACATTCTGTGCTCACCTTCTCTCTTCACTGTTAACCTCCCAAGCACTGATTTATAAATGTGCTTTTTGTGTTCCCTATAAATTGCTTCAAACTTTTGTAAATTAAAAGTTTATAAACCAAATAGACAAAAGGATCACTGGAAGAGTAAAAGTTGAAGGAAACAGAAAATGTTCTCTTTGAGACAGAACTAAACATTGGGAAAAAATTATATAGCAAGAATCAAAGAAGTTCCTTCAGTATTTCTCAAGTAAGAAAATAAGAGGCAAGAGGGCCAGGAACAATATTCATGGTCTTAATTCTGTGTCAAAGCACAGTTTGTAACAAAGCAGATATAACTGAATTTCTGCCTAGGCTTCTGGGAAGAAAGTAATAAATATAAGAGTTTTCAAGATCCAATGGGGGTGGGAGTGGTCAGAAAACTACACAGGTGTTTGCAAATCCACAATCTAGCATGTGCAGAACATCTGACAGAAGGTAAACAAAATCAAAATGACGCTATTTAAAAAGTATCCTACACCTGGCTTGATTAAACCAGACCAAACCAAAACAATACTTTGTTACACATTCCAATATTTTCAGAGCAGGAGTGACAAAGGAACATCAAGTCTTTGGACACGTGCTCCAAGTCGCATTCTGGCAATGGCAGATTTACCGAACACTTCATTTGTCTGCCTGACAACTTCAGCTCTCAGAAGGCACAGGAACCACTGAGGGAAATGGCTGCTTCGGAGTGAATTCTGATCGTAAAAAAGGAGCTGGTTGGCAATGTGGAAATGACAAGGATGTCAGGAGAGAGTGTTTAGGTCACCTTGGCCCCTCACAGAACTCCCAGAGCTCTTTATTTAGGTCAAGCTTTTGTTACATCTCCTAGCTATATTGTTATTCATATACTTGTGCCTCCCAGAAGAATGTCCCTTGAGGACAGGGACCACATCATGTCATCTTTGTGTCTTCTGAGGTCTGGGGCAGTATCTTTTTTTTCCCCCAAGATTTTATTTATTTGTCAGAGAGACAGAGAGCACAAGCCGGCAGAGTGGCAGGCAGAGGCAGAGGAAGGAGGCTCCTTGTTGAGCAAGGAGCCCAATGTGGGACTCGATTCCAGGACGCTGGGATCATGACTTGAGCTGAAGGCAGCTGCTTAACCAACTGAGCCACCCAGGCGTCTCTGTGGCAGTATTTTTTTTTTTTTAAAGATTTTATTTATTTATTTCACAGAGGGAGAGAGATCACAAGGAGGCAGAGAGGCAGGCAGAGAGAGGGGGCGGGAAGCAGGCTCCCCGCTGAGCAGGGAGCCCGACGCGGGCCTCGATCCCAGGACCCTGAAATCATGACCTGAGCTGAAAGCAGAGGCATTAACCCACTGAGCCACCCAGGCGCCCTGTGGCAGTATTTTTTAAATGCAAAAGATTAAACATGCTGAATTGGTATATAATAAACATGGAGACTTACATAATTTCAGGATGATCGGACAACATTCTTTGTTAAAGTTTTTTTCCCCTGGTTATAAAATGTTTTCATGGGATAAAACTGGAAAAATTTGGAAAAGTATAAAGAAACAAATACAAACTTACCAATATCCTTCCACCCACCGCTAAGCATTTTGGAATATCTTCTCATCTTTTATACTTAAATATTGCTTCTTAACTACGAACACACTATCTCTACAGTTCTATACCTAACACTCATCATTCATATTGTTTTTCATGCCATTAACATGTATTCTTTTAAAAATGACTATATAATATTCCATTGCATATCTTTCTTATAATTATTATGACCAAAAAATAAACAACATAAGGATGTCAATTAGCTACAAACTTTAAGAACAGTGGTGTGTCCAAGAAGTCAGAATGGAAACCATCTCACCTGTAATAGAAGGTGCAGGGGAGGTAGGTGAGGCCCGGGTTATTCCTGGGGTTCTAGGTTTTGACCCGAGTCACCTGTGGTGCATCAAGAGGGTAAGGTGATGGTGCAGAGTGTGGAGCCAGAGCTGAATGTTCAAGCTACAAGGAATGTTCAACCCACAGGCTGTTCAATCCAGTCAGCAGTTGTCCACATTTGAAGAATGACCGACTTTTTTTTTTTTAAGATTTTATTTTACAAGTGGACATTTTTGGGGGGTGTACAGTTCTATGAATTTTAGCACATATATTTGTGTAACTACCACGATCAGGATATAGAATAGCTTCATCACCCTCAAGAAACTCCCTTGTGCTGTCCCTTTATAATCACATCCTCCTGTCCTCTTTAGTTCCTGGTAATTGCTCTTATGTTCTGTCAATGTACTTTGGTCTTTTCAAGAATGGGAACAACCGACTTACTCTGCAGCATCTTGGTTGGCAGAGCTAAGGCTGGGAGGTAGAACTTACAAAGATGCAATTTGACTCCTTTAAGCCCATTTGAGAGCTGTTCCAAAAAGATACGGGATGCCAGGTGAGGTGGGAAGCGCCTTGTCCCTGGAGGTATTCAAGCAGAGAAAGTGGATCCAGGGACACTAGATGGTAGGAGATACCTGCAGTCTTGTTTGTGATCCAGATCTTGTGCAAACGAGCAATGGAAGAACTTAGGTCAAATCTCAGCCTCACGGAGTCACATTTAAAATGAAATGAATAATAGCATTAAAGTTCATATTGAGAATCCAATGCCACCTGTTTTCAATTCTGAGCAGCCCAGAGACCTGCCAGCGCTTTCTTGCTCTTCCAAGTCATGAGGTCTGGCAAGGCTTCTGGCATCCCCCCCACCCCCCTCCCCTGGCCCCCAGCTTCCTTGAACCTTAAAAGTCACATTTGTTCCTTCTCGAGGAAGGAGCCTCCAGCATCAGGCAACGGTGGTTATGTATCAGTTCTTACAATTACTCCCTGACTCGGGACCCCTTTACCTCCCTTGGTGTGTGCCTGCAGCTGCCGAATACTCACCCACAGACGCCCTCCAGGGCCCTACCCTGTGCCTGTGCAGGCCGGGTCTCCTGCCAGAGAGCTCCAAGCTCAAGGTGAAGAGCAATGTAACCCTCCCTCTAGCGGCTCAAGCTGAAACACTCCGGTCCTCCCAAGAGCCAAAGTGAGACGCTCTGGAGCCATCTCGCAGGGTAGAAATTCCAAAGCTTCTCGGACTCGATCCCACGCGGAGGGACGGGCACAGGGCAGCGGGTCTCAGCTGCGCCGAGAACTGCCTGCTGGGACCCGTGGGCGCCCACCTCCCAGCCCCACTCCCCGCTGCCATCTGGCCCGGGCCCCGGGTCGGGGCTGAGTTCAGCGGTGACGGAGGGCTGGTTGTCTCATCACCTTGCTATTTGAGGGAAGAAAATGCCCAGCTTTTCTTAAACCCTGAGCTCGGGGTTTCTTCCCTTTTCATCTACTTGACGTCTTCTGAAGCTGTGTGTGTTGGTGGGAGAGGGGCTGGTGACAGGTCCAGGACCTTTACTCCAAGGCAGCTGGCTCTTTTCCTTTTTTGGCTACTCTAGTGGAATGAAGAGATCGGTCAGATCTGTGCCTTGTTCCAGCCCCACTCGGGCTGGGAGGCACTGCCTTTCTACCAGTGAATTTCAAATTAATGTTCGGGAAATTCAAGAAGTGGAATTCAGGCTCCAGTGGGTTTGCCTAGTGTCACCGCCCAACCTCATCTCAGCCGGCAGAGAGGGGGAAACACATGCACACCAGGGAGCGACGGCCAGAGCGTCTGCCCTCCCTCCCAACACAAAAATTCCCCCTCGGGGGCTGGGCTCCAACCCATCTCAGACAAAGATAAGATCCTGGCTCCCAAGGATGACCTGAGCAGCACACCCTTTCGGCTCGGCCCTGCAGTTCCTCTACGGGAGGGAGGGTGGTGGCTCTCCCTCCCCGAAGCACCATCACCCGGGGGTGCCTGTCGCTCTTGCACAGACAGAAAAGGCACTCTGCAAAAAGTGTTTATCAGTTTCCGTGTAAAGGCAGCCCCTGGGTGTCCCAGGACTCCAGTGACATAAAGCCTCTCTAAAATACGAGAACAGAAGTAAGACGAACAAAACGGAAGACGCTTAGCAGCCCGGAGGCGCATCTTTCCTGCCTTTGGTCGCTGGTCACATGAAGGAGCACTAGACCGGTGTGAGGCTGGGATGGGAGACCACACAGCCTACATCCTTGGCAGCCTGTGCACGTCTTGGTGAGGCCACGTTCCCCTCCTGCCCCGACATCCTTCTCTCTCCAGCACTAGCTATCATCGGAGGGCCAGGTTTCCTTTTCTGAATGAGCCATTCAGTACCAGGGCTTTCTTGGCCCTGGCCGAGTTACCTGCTCCAAACCCCACTTCTGCCCTTCACACCCCGCCATGGCCCACCCGGCTAGGAGGTGTACAGAAATGGGCAGGGTATGGGTTCTTCTTGCCTACTCCTCTCACCACCATGACAGAGCCCTCGGGTAGCAGGAAAAGAATTCTGTAGGATTACACTGTAACACTCACTCCTCCCTGGGTAAAGGACTCAACTTCCTGTACCAAGTGCCTCTCTCGAAGCACAGCAGTTGGCAAAGAGAGTTCTCTCTCCCCCATGATTGCTGCACGCGAGCCTCCTGCAGAAACAGACGAACGAGGTCACCGAGGGAGGCTCACGTCATCAAGGCACGGATAAGATCAGCCTGAAATCCTCACCCCTGTGCTCAGCACGGATGGGACCGTTTTGACTCCGTTCTCTTGCTGGTCTGTGACAAGTGGGGCCACAGTCAAAGGGTAGCGGCAGGAGAGGTCGGGCTCTCTGGCTTTTTGGAAGAGACCAAAGGCAGACTCTGACTGACATGAGATGTGATCAGCTGATGGCTGATGTCTCTGGTTCCTATACACAGATTTAAATCACCAGAGGAGGGGGGGGGTGGAAAGGTTTCTCCAATTCTTCTCAAGGAAATGTATTCTGAGTACACGGTGAATCAGAAATAATTCTCAACTCACTTTCAAACCAACTGCCTGAGCCGAAGAAAGCGATCGGAAATGAAATGCATGAAATTCTGATATACGTTTAACCTACTTAAAAGAAACTGACAGGAAAAATAAAATTTCAGATGTTTTTTATTCAAAGGTTTTCAAAAGAAATAAAACAGAAAAAGCTAACAATCTGATCAAATGTACAGTTCAAAAATGTCTTTTGGCGTTTAACAACAAGTCCTAGGAAGGAAAACTACAGAGTTATCTTGAACCGGACAAATAAGTTACCACTGGCAAGTTTGTGGCACTAGTAAAACAAAAATAAAAAATTAACTCTCTTGATCATATAGATATCTCTATGAAAATCTTTTTTTTCAATCTGTACAAAAGGTCTTTCTTCATAAATTAATTTTTTTTATAATTTAATGGCTGTCTACTATGTGATGTTTAACTGATTTTTTTTTATTTTTTATTTTTTATTTTATGTACAGAGGTTATGTTTCCCAAATCTTACCCAGACGAGTATGGCACTTAGTTCAGACATATCTAGCAGCAGATTTCCCCTCCCCTCTAACCGAGCTATCAAATTTCTGTCTTAACTAATGCAAAAATATCAAGTAGTGAGAGACCCAGGCTTATAAATGTACTAGGTACAAGGAGGGCGCTGCGTTCGGTCTGGACTTTCACAAAGCAGTAATATTCCAGGGAGCATAGAACCAATAATACCACAACTTTAAAAAAGGAAACAAAAACAAAAACAAAACACATTTCTCTTAGGACTATGTAATTTTCACTAGAATCTACACTTCTCAGAGCAGCAAGGACTTTTGAAACTATGAAATGTCACTGACATCTATAATCAAATACAAGCACAAAATTTAAGAACTAAAAAATACTTGAAAGAAAGAACTGCTTAGCCCTAGCTCCTGAGCTAGGAGGATTTGGTCTGTGGAAACAGGGAGGGCCAGCAACCTGTCCCAGCACAAAAGAAAACAGACTCTGAGGTAGATAACTGATCACGCACAGTTGACCAGACAAGTACACAGTTTTGGAAGACAACTTAATTTACCATTGCTTTTCAAACATATGCAATTGTCTTAATAAAAGAGCTTTAATAACAGTGAATTATCTTCTAGGTACTAAAGTAGAAATAACTGTGTATTTATGAATCAGGAATTTCATAGTTTCAAAATTGGTTTCTCTTTACACTTAACACTTGTAGTGATGATGTAAAGTGTGGCACTGCTTGGATCCAAATCTTCCTTCATGCTTTTTTGTTTGTTGGTGTGTGTCCATACATCAATTAAAATTATAAAACCTAAATGCAAAGGTACAAAAAAGGCACATTCTCCTAACCGCAAACTGGTCCGGCAAAAATAAAGAGCACAGAAGATATGACGCTGAGAGAAGGTGGAGCTACTGGTTACTGGCTCTTCGGTCTTTGGTGAAGTTACCTTTAAAAGTGCCAAGTAATTTTGATTTCTCAAATTTACGTAATAGAGAGAGCTAGTAGCCAATCATTTTGCTTCTAGTCCTACCTCAGCTTATGTTTGAAGATAAAATCCTTACTTTTAGCTTTTGCCATTTAGTTGCAATAGCAACATTTTTCGGTTTGCCAGATCTCAGGCGTAATTCTCAGTCTAAAGCACTATCATTAGTATAAAGGAAGGACAAAACATTCGGTGATTCCCCACCCCCACCCCCCACCCCACCCCCA
>LNAC01000104.1:180924-212764 GCA_002007465.1 Ailurus styani | reverse complement strand
GCCCCAACGCTACCTACACTAAATCTAGAACATCGAGTTAGTTTTTTTTTTTCCTGAAAAAAGGCAAAAAAGACTTTACATTGCATCATACAGCAGGTATCCTAAATCAGTCAAACTATCAGAGGAAACTGTTGGTGAACAGCCTTACAAACAAGTTACCCTATTAAAAGTTCCCCAGTCAGAAAACGTGTTTCACACAAAACATTTTTCCCTTCTTGCATTTCACTACCTTACACATTATGTGAAAAATCATTAAAAACACCTACTACATATTTAAAAAAGCCAAAATTTCAGCAACTTTTATTGACTACCTTTTAAAAGCCCTATGCTGCTGTTTTACAAGGCATAATAGACCAGCTCATTTGGTCAAAGCATTCTACATCATTAGTTTGAACTAACTTTTACTGAAACAGCTACAGCATCAAAGGAGTTAAGGCAAATTGGAATTCATAGAAAAGGAGAAGACACTTCACACTACGTCGAAAGAAAAACGGAAAAGCTAAGAAGAGAGACGCAGAGGGCAACACTGAATACAGTGACACTCACACTCGCAAGCACGGAACACCATGGGGGAAGTCGGACTACTTAAACGTCAGAGCCCATTGCATACAGCTGAAGAAAACGCAAATTAAACATAAAATGGACAAAAACCACAAAAATCCGGTCATGCACTTGGATAAGTCTTCATGGTCTTTGTGCATACCCAGAAAATTGAAGTTTTCTTTTTCTTTTCTTTTTTTCTTTCTTTTTTTTCTTTTTTCCTTTTTTTTTTTTTTGCATCATAACATTTGATAAAAATCTTTTGTTTTTGTTTTTTTTTGTTTTTTTTTTACTAAAATAAACCTGTTCAGGGGAACAGCTACTAGATGAATTTAAGGGTTTTATGCACCTTATAGAACTTATAGCAAAAATAGTTTTAGTTGATTTCATTATAAATAACGTTTTCAAGAACCTGTGCAAAACTGTCAATAATTTCCTAAAGCACAATTGATCAGAAAAATCCATGATTGTTCAGCCTTCACACCCTTCTTCATGTAAGAACGCCCTTCTATACATCTGGAAGAGAAAAATAAAAGATAAATGCTTTTGTACATTTGGTATAATCCACCACAGAATTTTGTAACCTCCTTCTCGTTTCAATGGTATACAGGTTTGAGGAAGGCAAGACAGTGCTCATCACTGGTGGTAGGCCAAAAAATGCTGGGATGGAGGGTAGTTTCTAGAACCTGACTCCACCTTTCAAACCTCGGGCCTGCAGCATACTTTTACCAGAGCAACTGGAGCTCTGGATCGAAGGATAGTGACATTAAATTCACCGTCAAGATATTGCTCCTCTTGTAATACTAGATGAAGCAAAATCTTCGGCAGTATTTCCTTCTGCTTGTGAGCATAAAAGCAGTATAAATCTGGACGCATGTATCGCAGGACAAATTTGATACCGGGTGTACTGATTTGTTACAGATTTTTAGGGTGGGACGGGTCCGGACGATGAGAAAGTAACTATACACATTTGACTTCAATACAAGGCACTGTTCTTTTGGGATAATCTGTAAATCCAAAACATTTTAACATGTCAGTAACACTGGATTCGGTGTGACCAAATCTGAGCTATTCGAAGTACCATTATGATTAAAGAATCATAGACTTTCCTTGAACTGAGCCCTACGGTTACAAAAGATGTTTCCCTCATACCTCATAGTTACTTATTAGGTTGAAAGGAATATGGTGAATGGTCATTAGACGTCTCGACCGCCACCTGCTGCTGACCACTCGCTTCCTACAACAAAGCAGGGCAGATAAGACATGAGCAATGACATCCAAACTCTGCTCCTCCTGTCTAAGTTTCACATCTGAAAACACAAGCGCTCCTTAGAAGTGATTTTCTTAATATTATGTGGGGTTTTCAAGGTCAGTGATTTCCCTGAGGAGTTAAGATGTCTTACAGACCCAAAGAACCTCCCACCCAACTTTTATGAGTTGTCTCTTCAGGTCAAGCTACAATTTATCAAACAAATATCTGATCCCTTGGAGCCAGAGGGGACTTGGCATTCAGTATGTGCAGATTTTAGAATCTGAAAAATGGTAGGCATATGCCCTTCATCACCGAATATACCCAGTGGGGCCTGGGGCTACACCTCATCACCAAACACGTAGGCAGGTCTACACAGGAAGGTATCAATATGCACAATAAGTCTGCTAAGATTTTGTCTTGTATCACTTCCGGTTGGGTTTTGCCACAGGTCACTGCTTTTCGCTAAAGCAGTTATAAAGAGACCTTTTATTTTCAGATTTTGCTGTGTGTTTCAGAACTGCAGACAAGAGACTGTGGGTTCTGGTAACTGTGGTTGTCAATAAGTACACAAATCTAAATCGATCAGCAGAACACAAAACATAACAAGAATGCTGCCAAATAATCCAACCACAGTCCTAGGGCTGTTTCTGCAGTTGGAACCCATGGGATCTGCCTAGTGGGGAGGACGGATTGCAATGACGAATTTCCTTGGAATTTTCAGGGTACTTTGCAGAAAAATGCTATGCTTTCTGTCCAGTCCTTTTTAAGAATTTTTTAATTTAAATTCAGTTTAGTTAACATAAGTGTATTATTAGTTTTAGGGGCAGAATTTAGTGATTCATCAGTTGCACAGAACACCCAGGGCTCCTACTGAGTGCCCCCTTCATGTCCATCACCCCGTTATCCTACCCCCATCCACCTCCCCTCCAACAATCCTCAGTTTGTTTCCCATAGTCAAGAGTCTCTTATATGGTTTGTCTGCCTCTCTGTTTTTATCTTATTTTTCTTTCCCTTCCCCTATGTTCATCTATTTTGTCTCTTAAATTCCACATGTTAGTGAAATCACATGGTATTTGTCTTTCTCTGCTTTCCGTCCAATCTCAGTTCAGATATCAGTCTTCTTCCATTAGCTATCCTAACAGTGTCTATAAAAAAAAGGTATGGTTTGTTCCTTATCCCTGTTAACAATTCTGAAACATGTTTTTTTCAATTATTTTAATTATAACTAATTTCTTCTTGTAGTTACTATTATTAACATAATCTTTGGTACTAGGATTGCAAACTCATCATCTTAATTTGCATGTAAGGATCCCTTTGCAGGAGACAAGATAGATTCTTGAAGGGTTATGAAACATGCTACAAGCTTGGAAAACAGTTCTGGGGGTTTCGGGGGTGTGGCCTGGATGCTGCTATACTAATCTGTATGCAGAGAACTACATTCCATGTTTGAAAATAACCCTAGCTCTAGATGCCCTCTAAATTCAATTCTTTATGCAAATATTTGACTTCTGATGGATTTTTCTTTGCATTCTACTTAATTTACCCAATTCTGAAACTGCTCGTTGCCAGAACAGCCATCGTGTGGTCTGTACCCACCTCAACGGGCACGGCCGTCGTCTGCACATGTGTGTACTGCGGCAAATAAGCCCCTTGCATAGCTGATGTCGCAGGCATGTACTGAAAAGAAGAACACGGTCAGCATGGTTAATGATAAGCCATGCAAACATTCTGAGTGCTTGGAGAATTTTGAGATGGGGTGTCAAGTTTTTGGAGCTCTCAAAGAGAAAATGTAAATAAGCTACCTCAAAGTTCAATTATGAAGTATGTCATATGGAAAGCGAAGTGACTGTTTCTACTTTTCTGAATCTATCAAACTAAAACTCCCACCTTTCTTTGGATTTCCCAACAAACAAACACATGCGTGAGGATATTAAGGCTTCTCATTCTCAATACTCAATATAACTAATGTGCTACTTTAAAAGATCTCATTTCAAAGGACCTCATTATTTTCCAGCAGATCCCTGAACTAGTATCTAGAATTATTTCCATAGGTGGAGACCTAAGGAGTAAATGACTTGTTGGCAGATGACCGCAGAATGTGAAATGGACTCTTGCTTTCCTGATGCAGACAGCTATCCTTTTCCAAAGGCAGCAAAGCTTCCTTGCTGATCTCAAGGACCTGAGTGAGCCGTCACAAGAAGCCGCTGCTGGGGTTTTGAATGTACGAGAGGAAAACATACTTCCCTTTGCTCTTTTTGGCACAAAGGATACGGTATGAATTAAAAGCCTGTGGCCATCTTACCATCTAAACATTATGCTGACAAATATCAGCCCTGGAAGTTCCTCTGGTGTAGGCTCAACCTCAATCCCCAACCGTCTCCTGAACTCTGGAGAAGTCAGTCAATCCTAAGACTGTGAGGCAGTGCCCCCCAAGCTCCACAAAAGAAGAGAAGTGAGAAAAAATTCCCTGCCTTTACCACCATGTATCACTTCCATCTTTTGCTGCCCGACACCAGGTCTGCAGTGTGAATGAAGGGCACTAGTTACTGGGGCTAGATGTGGTCATGTGTGGTTGATAAGATTCTGGTAGAGGAGATACCCGAAGGACAGACATTTAGTTCATCAATTAATCCCGTGGAAGGCAATGTGGGGGGTGAGAGGGGCTCGGACATAATCTTTGACATCACAGAGCATGTAATTGATAGGGAAGACACAGGCTGCATTAATTCACCCTCCTCTGTTTGCTGAGACACATGGTATTAATTGGCCACCTACTGTTCCGGTGCTGCCTAGTGACAGATGACTCATCTGCTGGGCCAGAGGGCTGATCATAGACGCAGGCTGTAGTGACATGGTGTGCTCCATCGAGGGAGTTAACACGGCCCCCTGGGGAGTCAGGAGACAGGCACAGTGTAAGATAACCTCAAGGAGGGAGTTCAGATTCTGTCATTTCTTCCGCAAAGGAAAATGCCTTAGTTTGTTGAGAAATGTGAAACCAGAATGACCTCCTCTCAAACCTGATTATGGTATCATAAACAATTTCCTAAAGACCTTCTAAATAATGTTTCCCAAAACCTTTTTAAGAGTATTCATTTCAGGGAAATGACTGCATTAAAAATCCTGCACTTCCTTTCACTCAAGTGTAAAGCAAGCTAGTCCAGCAGGAGGAGCTGCAGGAGGAAATGCCAACTATTTTTGGCGGGCTGGGGTTATAAAAATGCTTTCTTAATTTTTAAAAAAATAAATGACAGTTGATGTTTTATGCAGTCACAAAACAATAGGCCACACTGAATATTTATAAATACGGTGTCTTGTTTAAAAGTGTTCTGTACAGATTGTCATTTGATTCAAGATCAGGCTGTTAGGCTCGAGATCCCATTCTCCGTTCACTGTTTCTCAGAACCTTCAGCTATAATCTGGCGCCAAGGGGAGGGAAGGAGATTCAGATGTGATTAATAATCTGACTTCGGATTCTTTGATTTCACCTGAAAAAAATTCTGGTCATTAAAAATAAAATTAAATATAATCAAACAAAATGGGGTCGGGGAGGTAGACAAAAAAAACAACAAAAATCACCCACAATGCAGCCTAGCCTCTCTGTAAATCGTGGCTATTATTGGCACTGTCAAGGTATTACCGAGCTGAGCCCTGGATTCTAGTCTCAGCATGTCTGTAAGAGGTGCAACAAGGGTACAGAAACAATTTCACATCCTGGGTTTTTGCTCTGAACTTAACATTCTGTTATAAATATTTACCTCACTTAGCGCACAGCCATCATTATCATCATTTTTAATGACTGCATAACGGTACATTGACCGTCTAAACCAAAATTTAATTAATTCTATTTCTGGATTTTTGCATTTTCTCCAATTTATCCTATAAAATATTCTTACAGATTGTATTATTCCTCTCACTTTTGCAATCACCCCATTACCCGAGAGTGCAATTATTCTGACACAGCCTATCAATATTAATGTTATGTTTTTGATTTTACTGCAACAGATCCATCCCTTCCGTACACTGTTTTATTGCTAATCAGAACACAACTGAGATCTGAGACTGGTGTGCAGGCACTTTTAATTCTGGAGGCAGGCAGTCTAAACTGGGTGGGGACAGGGCACGAGTCCTCAGCTAGGAACCTTGTGCACACGCTACCACTGTCTCCTCACAGATGTTAGTTAAACTGGCATATGCGCAGGCTTTGTCTCTAAAAGTTGCCAAAAAAGAGAGAGATGTGTGTCAGAAACTGTTTGTTGTTCATGCCGTTCACAGAAAATTTGTTCCTTTTAAATTTTTTAGTGTGTATCATCAAAAAGTGTGTGGTAACATGGAAATGACTCAGAAGCCCAGAATATGCTGAAGGAATTTCCTGCTTCTTTTTTTCATTCATCTGTAGGAGCTACTGTCCAAGACTGTGTGTATAGAGACAAATATGTGCACATGTTTACAGAGACACACACATCCGTCATCCGAGAGCTCGTCTCCTGTGTTATCAACTAAACCTGTTTTATCTGCCGCTTCAAAGTCATCTCAGCAACTTCCTGTTCAGAGCCTGTCCCCGGAGTAGTTTCAGACAGATGGCCTTATACTGAGCGGTGTCCTCTTTAGGAGCTGCCCTGAGAGAAACTCCTGTCTCAACTTCAGGCCAACAGTGCTGTGCTTCCCCTAAGCAACTGACCTGTTTTTCTCTTCTAAGCACCGGGAACTGTTTTGCTTATTAGAATTCCCATTTTGTCTTAGTTACTAGAAAGCTTAGGGCCAAATTTGTGGCCTTCTCATGCCAATCATGCAGGTCATTGTGTGGGGCATTGTTAGCTTTTTTTATGATTTTGTTTTCCACCTTTTAAAATGCATGTTTTAATTTAACAAACTGGATTTTATGTATCTCTGAGAAACACACTGAATACACTATCTATTAATGTGAAGTGTAACTCAATTAAAAAATATAATATGTACATAAGTACAACAAATGCTCAAGTCACTAAAGAAATCACATTTACCAAAGGAAGTGTTTACTGATTTAGTATTTATAATTTCTACAGAGAGGTTAAGTAAACTGATAAAAATCTCTAGCTTCCTTTTGAACATTTCATATTTGCATTAAACGGAATACAATTTAAAAATGTGACAAAACTGGCATGAAGAAGAAAATGGCACCCTGCTTCAAACGGGAGATATTTTCAGTTCTTACAACTGCAAATTTGATTGAATGTCAACTACCAATTTGTTTTAGGACAAGGGTGGGAGGAAGTTTTATAATGAACTTGTACATTCTTACATTCCATGCTTAAGATTTCCCAGATCCCAAAAAGGTTTTAATCCCGAGAATGGTCTTCCAAATGTAGACACAGCTTAGTTGCAAACCACAAAGCCATTAAGCTGAAAAACTTACGGGGTGCTGTAGGATATACGGTTGAGGCTGCATCCAGGAAGGACTTTGCACCTGGAAAAGGGAGGATTTTGAAAGAAACATTGATTTCCATTGGAATGCTACCTCTTTCTCTAGAGCTCTTTTAATCATGTTAAAATCTACAGAAGGAAAATAAGGAAGCAATACTATCAATGATTAAAAAGATTAAGGCAGTTAGAGTTCCTGGCAAACTGGTCACTCTGAATAAGGATGAAATGATTATTTAAAACCAAGTTCCACTTGCCCATTCAAGAAGTATTTACTGAGTACCAGGCATCAAAGAGAAAAAGGCAAATAAGACATGGGCCCCACCCTCAAGAAATTTACTAAGAATGGCGATAAACAAGTAAGCAACTCAAATAGTGAAAAGTATGATAATCGAGGTATGAACTAGGCACTTTAGGAATACAGGCGAATGAGAATTAATTCCAGCACATTTTATTACAAACTAATCCTTAAAGTATGTGCTTATTTAGAAAGAATAGCGAAATTCAATCCCTCTTTGATACCAGGATATTAGGTTTCAGAAATCTTGTCTGGTGGTCAACAATTTCTAGTTAGTGTGGAAAATAAAAATCTGAAAATCAGATTTAGAAAATGAAAAACTTTCGAAACTAGATCTTGACATGTACAGTCAAAAGGGCACCTGCACAGAAGACCCTCCACATCGAGGAATAAGACACGAGAGTCAGATTCCATGGCAGGAAAGCAAACCTGTGCAGCCTGCCACTCAAGAGAAAAAATATCAGTCCATTTCTTGATGCCCAGAGCTCTCCTGAGACTACATAATTTTTAAAAAATTAGAATCCGTCTCTAAATCTTTAACCACAAAACCCTCCTGTAGCTTATCCCCTACGGTTAACTTCAGAGGTTCTATAGAAAGGATATGGGGAAGAGTCATGGGGGAAGAATGTATTGTGATTTACCTTGATAGCAGAGCCCCGATACTTGTTTTCTCTGGTTTCCTTTGCCACCTAAGGCAGACCAAAGTTAAGTGCTTCTGCCTTGTTAACATTTCAGTTATCTGGACTGCAGCCTTTCCCCGTTGGGGTACTGGTGGTTTCTTGCAGATGCCAATTTCTCAAATCCAATTGTATCAGCATATGGTGCTTTAGTGGAGAAAGACCCACTCCAACGCGAGTGCAAGGCCTTCACTGAATAAATCATAGGGAGGAGAGCAGCTCCCTGGAGACCCCCAGCTGGGGCCAGATGCTCTCATTTTTGTATGCTTCCAGTGGTCTTAATAATCTAATAGCTTATCACATTTTGGGGTTAGGGAGCTAGAACACCTAATCCAATTTTCTTCCTTCTGCAGCAAATCAGCTGCTCTCAATTTCTATTCCTCAATTTTCCCTACGGATAAAATGGGAATAATAATCTCTGTTCTTTGAGTTCTCTACCCACTGGTTCTCTACCCAACTTTGGGTCACAGATCCTTTGAAAACTTGGTGAAAGAAATAGAATTTACCGCCAGCCCCCCCCCCCCCAACAGCTAACTGCATATACACAAGCAACATTTTGCAAACAATGTAAGAGAATCTCAGACTACTTAAAGCTCATTTGCTGACCCCACCGTGGCCCTGGACTTAGGGGTTTAAGAACCTCAGTCACGGCGAGGGTGGGGAAAATGGAATGAAATTCCATGTGGATCTTATTAGGGACACACAGAATGCCAGGAAAAGAAATGAGGCCTTCGAAATGAGATGTTATTTCCAGTTAGGTGTATCAACTCTCCTATGAATACTGGCCTCTGAATTTTTCTTACTCTATGAAACGTTTCTATGGCCCAAATGCTCACTGTCTGACAGTAAAGAGGGGAACAGAGGTGTTGGAAGATGCATGGACAGCTTCAGGAGCCACCGCAGCACACATCCAAATTAATTTGCACAATCGTCTGCCTGAGAGTACGCTTACTACGTGTCCCTCTTTCCAGTGATCTACATAAATGGCAGAGGTATCCAAGTCAGAGAGTTAAAAAAGACTAACCTTCAGTAGGGGATTGTTAATTAGGAAAGCGCACTAGCGCAGAGCTCACTGAGTCTTATATACAGTCAGGGAAAACAGAAATTTTAAGTCCAAAACAATGAGAGAGGCATTAAATGAGTGAATACTGTGGCCGGCAGACTGAAGCACCAGCCCAAGGAACACTTATAAAAGCCCAGAGAGATAGAAGACAAGACAGTGAGGGACAACTCAGGGGAAGACAGAGAAAAGACCCGAAAGCTGAGGGAGCTGGGAAGGCTCCTGTGCAACTTCAGTTTTCGCGCATTTAACCACGAAGCTACGTTACAACTTAGTATTCGGAGCTACTTTTAAGTTTTCCGGCAAAACCACCTCCATGATATTGCTTGCGCTGACCAATTCCTTATTTTAAAAAATATAATGAATATACTCTCATCAGCCCGCTAGTCCTGCATATATACTGATGATGACCATGATCACAGCTAACATTTACTGACCGCTAACAATAAGCCGGGGACTGCGCTGAGCTCTTCACATAAATCGTCTCATTTCGTTTTCATAACAAGCTTGTGAGAAATATACTATTATTATCCCCATTTTAAAGATGAGGAAACTGAGGCTTACAGAAGTAACATAACATAGTTATTAGATATTGTAGTCCCCTAACCCCAGAAATCAGGGCTACAACATCTAATTCAATTGTTTTAAAAACAAGAATACACGAGAGTTTAGTTTCGTCACACAGGATCTCAACAGCCAGCAAAAGAGAACTCTATTCCCACATGTCTGTGATTGAACTCTGTTGTTATGCTTCTGTGTGGGCCAAGGCAGCAGCCCTGTTAGAGGTACTCAGACACAGCAGGAGCGATGCGTCTGCGCACACATTGCATACCACTGGGTTCGTTGTATGCGCACACATTGTACACCACTGGGTTTGTGAAGAATAGGAGCTAAGCCTATAGTAAAACCAAATCCATCTTATAACAAGGTGCTTAAGGAGATCTTGGTTCTAAGTTGGAAATTTATTTGAACATAAAAGCCTCCTCAAAATAACCTGTTTAAACAGGGAGTCACCTCCTTTTTTTTTTTTTTTTTTTGCCTAAATCTCACTGCACTGCTCATTTAATGTTACCTGAGGGAGACACGTCTTTCTTTATTAGCATCTTCACTTGCTCTTTTCTTAGTCCCTGCTGATGAATAAACAATGGCAACAGTGCACACTCTTCTGTATTTTACCTAGTGTCATTTCTTTTTAAGTTTCAACTTCTACGACACGTGATGTCCAACAGCAGAGCCCGCTGTGGAGGAAGCATTTTGGGTTCACCCCAGTTCTAGAATGCTACGACTTCAAGGACAACTGATAACCATTTCCCCTTGTTTTATATTCTCCTATACATAAAAGCAAATCACTCTGTCAAATAAAAAGCAGCTTCTTCTAACGTGGGTATCCAAGCTGCGTAACATTTGACTTAAGTTTCATTATAAATATTCAAAATTTTAAGACACATAAAAAATGAGGCAGTGATTCACGGCCGACAAGTTGTCATACTCTTGAATCCTAAAGGTACAAACCTGGTAGGCAGATACAGGAGATGCAATATAGGGTGTAAGAGAAGTTTGAGTGATCATTCGGTTTGTAGCAATACTGTATGGTGAAGGATAAAATCTAGAACAAACACAAAAGCCTTTATTAAGTCATCCTTTAAAAAGAATAATTCCCCGGACAAATGTCTGATATTTTCCACCTTCACATTTTCCCTCAAGCCATCATGCATTTATCTTAATGACATACCCGTTCTGTATAGCAGCTGTGGTTGGGTCATAAGTAAGTGTCATTCCAGCCTATGGGAAAGCAAAAGAAATAGAATCACTTACCCACAAGGGCACGGTTTAAAAATTCCATTTCTTAGAGTCATGGCAACACAAAATAGAGACAGTTTATTAGCATTTGATAAAATTTGGAAGTTTCCTTTAGACAAACATAAACTCAATATAAGAATTAAGCTCTACGTCTGCGCTGTCCCACTTGGGAGTCATTAGCTGCGTGCAGCTATTTAAAATGAAAGGAAAAATGGAGTCTCTCCAGCGCTCTGGCTATTATCTCAAGTGCTCAAAGAACCACATGTGGCTCGTGGCTACCACGGGACAGCATGGACCCTAGGACATTTCCACTGGATGGCACCTCCCTAGACATTCTTGAACCAGTATGTTACTTAAAAAAAAATTCATTGAAAATAAATACGGAGAATTGGACATCCAACATTTTTAAGCAATTGACTATTTTTTTTTGAAACACCTTATTCAAAAGAATTAGGCAAAAAACTCAACAGCAAATATGCTGTTTGTTTTACTAACAGTCTAGGATAATTTCTGAGTGATTATAAACCTTTAAGAAACCGTGGCATTAGAAAAATACAAAACAGCTCTGCATTTCTTACAGCAATTTAAAATGCTCTTTTACTTTACATGCAGCTAACTGGTAAACCCAGCTTTACCCACCACCTATCTGCCTGTCTGGAAGATCATCACTCCCTTAGCACCATTTCCATTGGGAAGAGTTTTAAAGTGACAGTATCTGGATTATAAAGTCCTATTTCAGAAGTCTGGCAGCTAGGATGAGGCCTGGGTAACTATTCACATAGACTTTCATCATCATACACCCACATTGAAGTCTCAAGAAGGGACTTACAAGTCTCACCTCTCCTTCTCTATGCCACGGTCTTCCATTAGGGATGTATTTGTTTGGGTTCTGCCTCTTCTTCTGTCCTCCGTCCGCAAACTTACACAGTAAAGGTTCTGTAGGAGCTGAATAAATGGGGAAAAATAATAAAAAACCAGAATTATATGTGTATGTAGGACAAAATGTAATTGACTCTTTTTCAATAGAAGCTGTGGCCGTGCTATAAGGGAACGGATAGAACACGTCAAAGCAAAAGTTTTCTCAGACCCTTACGGGATTATCTACTGGTGAAGAAGACAGTACAGAAAATACTTTAGTTACAATTTTCTTTTTTTTTTTTTTAAAGATTTTATTTATTTGACAGAGAGATACAGAGCACAAGTAGGCAGAGTGACAGGCAGAGGGAGAGGGAGAAGTAGGCTCCCCGCTGAGCAGGGAGCCTGATGTGGGACTCGACCCCAGGACCCTGGGATCACGACCTGAGCTGAAGGCAATGGCTTAACCAATTGAGCCACCCAGGCATCCTTTAGTTACTATTTTCAAACAGGAGTGTAATGAACACATTTAAAGAGCTATTCTGAGAAACCAAAGGAATCATTTGATTCATTTTTGTACTTCCTTTTTTAAGATTTTATTTATTTATTTTTTGAGAAAGTGCATGAGCACGAGCAGCGGGGAGAGGCAGTGGCAGACGCAGACTCCCTGCTGAACAGGGAACTCGAGCCCTGAACCCCGAGATCACAGCCCCAGCCGGAGGCAGACGCCCAACTGACTGAGCCACCCAGACACGCTCACTTTTGTACTTTTTTACATGCAGACACACTTGTTTTCAATTCTGCTGATAAATCTCCAAATGTAAATAAGATCGTGTCACCCTTCCCTCCTCCAACTTAAAAATGCTCCCTTAGCCTCCCATCATTCTTCAGAGAGGTCTTCACTCACCCCAGGAGAAAACAATTCCCCTTTATATTGCTCATACGGTAGTTCAAAAAATTTTTTATTTTTTTTTATTTTTTTATTTATTTTTTTTTTTTTTAAGATTTTATTTATTTATTTCACAGAGGGAGAGAGATCACAAGGAGGCAGAGAGGCAGGCAGAGAGAGAGGGGGAAGCAGGCTCCCTGCTGAGCAGAGAGCCCGATGCGGGCCTCGATCCCAGGACCCTGAGATCATGACCTGAGCCGAAAGCAGAGGCTTTAACCCACTGAGCCACCCAGGCGCCCTCAAAAAATTTTTTAAATTTTTATTTGTATTTTTATTCATAATTGTGAGAACTTGGAGGTGTGGCGATTTGTTTGGTGTCTGTCTGCCCTCTGGTGTGTAAGCTCCACGGGGGCAGTGGCATTTGCTTCGTCTGCCATTGTATCCCCGGTGCCAAAGTGTCTGGCATGTCGTAGGTGCTCATTGCATCTAGGCTGAATGAATGAATGAAATACCAAGAGGTCTCATTTCCTTATCTGTGGAGTACGGCCTTGAAGACAGCTGTTGTAAGAGAGGCAAAACACCTGCCCGCGCTATTTAAAATTTTTTCTGTGCCTTTAATCATCCCTCTTGGGGCTGCTTTACTATATACCCACATCATAAGATGATCTGAGGAACAACTCAAGAAAGTCACACAGAAAAGCAAAAGATGCAGAGACTCCCACAAGGGGATACACACTCCTTAGTTAAAAAGAAAAAAAGGTGGGGGGTGGGGAGGGGGGAGAGGGGACGGCATGGTAGTCCATTCGGGACTTTTCATTTTCTTTGCTTTTCCATAATGGAAATAGCAGGATATTCCTGAAGGTGGTGCACATTTCTGTAGGTTTCCAGTTAATGTAATAAAGGCAATCACACCTGCCTGTCTGGTTCTCACATTCTGTCCTTTGTCTTCTGTTAGAACTGTGATTACTACTTTCAAGCTCTGTTTCAAAGTTAAATAACCGGGAAGAGAAAAATATTACTTGTGGAAAATTTACTCCTTTTTCCTTTGCCTCTTATTATCCTAATTCATCTCTTATTTTATATCACTGTTACCCACCCACTAATGACAGGGTGGAAGCAATAGTGCCTCTCAACACTTCTCTGCCAAAAAACAAAACCCAACAGAAAACCCAACTGTAATTCCTTCTCAGCGAGCCGTCTAGGCTGTTGCTTGGCATGCCTTCCTTCTCTCCCTGGTGTGAACCAGGCCAGAGGGACGGGCTGGAATGTGAGCTCACTTCCGAAAGCAGCTGTACTACGGGAACCGGAAGGTGAGAGTGAAAATATCAGGCGTCTTGGTGAAAATACCAGGGAGTCTTGGCCCCTACCTCTGTTTACCTTCTGACTCCCATCACCCCCAGCCCCAGGCCTCCTGAACAGGGCACTTCCATTTAAGGCAAATGGGTAGAAGGAAGATAGACTGGGGCCAAATCCTAGACTGAAGATGAATCATTCTGTCTTTTTAAAAAAAGGTACCGAATTTTGGAAATTCCTGCATCCACCAACAATCTCCAAAGGTAAAGTGAATGGATGCAGTGAAGCAAGAGGGCTTTCTCATCAGTGATGATGCTTTTAATTTTACAACTAGGCCGTCTGGGAACAGGTGGAAGAGGGCCAGGAGAACACAGCTTTCAGGCAGAAGGGAGGGATAAAGGGCAAACCCGCCTGAGAGTTAGGAGTTCTTCTGCCAGGACTGAGGATGTCTCACCTCGATATCTAAGGACAAACAGAGAACTCAGAGAGAAGCAAGATCTCACTCTTCACGGATCTAAAAGTGCTTATGGTATTGAGTATTTTCTCCAATGACATATTTTATAATTTTTACCCCCCATAATCTTGTAGGGCAAGAGAATATAAATTCTGCAGTGTTAGCACTTGGCGGGACTTCACTTTGGGGAGACAGCTTTATTTGGAGGCATTATAAAGACCAACTCCTAGACGGAAATTTAACATTTTGAAAACCGTCTCCTTGGCACAATGAGTAATGCAAATGGACCACTTTCCTCCATTAGCATTTCCAGAGAAAGAAGGCAACCAGTTGGACCAATTCTGTAAGTTCACTACAGGCTGCCGAAACTCCACATCCACTCAAAGGCCACGTGTCCCTATCTGTGGTAAGGAGCTGCCAAGACATTATCAGTTTTCTAGACAATGCTCTGTCCNTTTCCAAAAAAAAAAAAAAAAAAAAGCAATCTTATGAAAGCATAAAGCCTGCTAAAAACCTATAATGATGGGGCAAATATATTATTCAAAATCAAACAAGTGGAACAGGATGTAGCTGAATCTTTCAAAAATGAACTGTATTTACTTCATGATTTTGTGCTATCATTAAGGTATTTTCCTCCCTCTAAAAGCAAAAAGGTACATAGTTAAAACAGTATGGGGGCGCCTGGGTGGCTCAGTGGGTTAAAGCCTCTGCCTTCGGCTCAGGTCATGATCCCAGGGTCCTGGGATCGAGGCCCACATCGGGCTCTCTGCTCGGCAGAGAGCCTGCTTCCTCCTCTCTCCTCTCTCTCTGCCTGCCTCTCTGCCTACTTGTAGTCCCTCTCCCTGTGTCAAATAAATAAATAAAATCTTTAAAAAAAAAAAACAGTATGATATTGGCAGGTATCTCATATCTTGGAAAACAAATTTCTTTTTTTTAAAGAATTATTGCCAGGGGCATGTGGGTGATGCAGTAGGTTAGGTGTCTGACTCTTGGGTTTCAGCTCAGGTCATAATCTCAGGGTCATGGGGTCAAGCCCCACATCAGGATACACGCTCAGCGGGGAGTGTGCTTGGGATTTTCCCTCCTCCTCCCTCTGCCCCTCCTGCTTGCACTCTCTTTTTCTAAAATAAATAAATCTTAAAGAATATAAAAAGGATTATAACCAATTGAAATGAGAGGTTTTTTTTTTTTTAAAGATTTTATTTATTTGTCAGAGAGAGAGAGCACGCACAAGCAGAGGGAGGAGCAGCAGGCAGATGGAGAAGCAGGCTCCCTGTGGAGAAAGGAGCCCAGCACGGGACTTGATCTCAGGACCATGAGATCATGACCTGAGCCAAGGCAGATACTTAACTGATTGTGCCACCCAGGCATCCTGAAATGAGCGATTCTTTACATAATTGTTGGCTCCTTGTTTTAGGGAAATGGGAGTGCCCCAATATACCATGCAAGGCAAAATAAAATTCTAATAGCTTCTCTCTGTTAAAATTCTCTTTGGTCTCTTTAGCAGTTAAAACTTTTACTGAGTGCCTACTATGTGCAAGGTATAGTGTAAGAACTAGGGATACAGTTATGAATAAAATAGGGTTTTATTTCATAGGAGCTTTTGCAATCTAATGGGAAGGAGAGTGTACAAAATCTTATGAAATCTCATTTAGCCGTCTATGGGACACAGCACTGTTTTGAGAGCCGCTTGTTGTTAATAAAAATGCCACCCAAAACCGAAATGCTTCTGATATTGAAACAGCTGTATTTGTTTTACAGTATACCTGGTACTTCATGTATCTGTATGGCATTACGAGAAACACTTTATCCCTGTAAGTTCCTGATATCTGATTTACTACATGAATTGTATCAGGTGCTCTAGCAAAACAACTATGTCAAGATTTCTTTACGATACTTATGTTACCATTAAGCTGAGCAAGGGTTAGAGGATTTCAGTTAGATTTCTGAACTGAGGGGCACCTCAGTCAGTTAAGCATCTGCCTCCGGCTTGAGTTGTGATCCCAAGGTGCTGGGATCACGGCCCGCATCCGGCTCCCTGCTCAGCAGGGACCCTGCTTCTCCCTCTCCCCACCCCCTGCTCATGCTCTCTCTTGCTCTCTCCCTCTCTGAGTAAACAGAATCTTTAAAAAAAAAAAAAAGATTTCTGAATTGAAAACAAATACACCCAGATCTATGTCATGGCTCACTAACTTTTAAGTATGTGGGAGACTGTTACAAAATAAGAGTTGCTTATTTGATGAGTATATTCTGTGGCTTACTTCAAACCAGACCAAAAGTCTCTGGAGTTTATGTTTTGAAGCCTAGTACATAGGTTCCCGGTTAAAGATTGGGAAATGCATGGGATGCCATTTTGTTCTACACATCAGATCCTTCAGACAGCCTCCTTGGCTGTTCTTTTTAGAAAGGACATACCGAGGAGGACTGACGGGCAGAAAAGGAAGCGCCGTGAATATTAGTAATATGACTATGATCAATAGGCAAACTTGAGCATATTAACTTCAAAAAATTAACATACAACAGTCAGATTAGCAATTCTTCATCTTATTGTGCAAAACAGTAATTGCCAAGAGTCCTAACAAATGATCTGTGACTCAAGATACATTCCTGGATTAAAGGGATATAAAAATTTTATCAAGCTACTCATAATTAATTGATTTTGTCAAATATGCAGAGTATTCTCAGCTGAATTCCCCCTTAATACCACCATCTTTTGGGCTTATAAAGGGTAGGTAGGCCTCAAATGTCTTGTGAGATCTCTCAGGTCAAATTCTCTTATTACCCAAGACAGAAAAAAGTTCCCTTCCGAAATTCCCTTCCCTTTCTGAAATGTAATTCCGAAAGCTTAAGCACTGTAGTATGACCTTCAGCAGACAATGCCACAAATGCAAACCCTGATCTGGTATTTTGTGGCACCTCCTGAGAGCCATTTAAAGTAATGGCGTTGTAGGGTTCTCCAACATGCCCTCAATGGGGCTTTGTGAGGGGGTGATCTTTTATAAATGCCTGCCTGTGGCCCTAACAATCCCTTTAAGGGACACTGAGCTTACATGGGCGATGCCCGTGCTGAGTGACTTCACATCTCTGCCGTCAAGTGGCCTTACCCATCTTCTGAAGCTCAAACTCTGCAATTATTTAGGCTCAAATGTCTTCCCTTGATACCCGCACTAAAAATCACTTCTAGAACGCCTGCTTTGACTAACCACCGTAGCTCATAATTTGACCTCATGGAAGTCTTCCTCACCATCTAATCAAATGGCTCACAGGACTCGAGTTCTCTGTAGTTTGTAACCGAGTGGACCTTTTCCTTACTGTGTTCGAACAGCTGGAGAAATTGCTACTTGCAAATCCCATTTTTCTAGTGAAGCAGAATTTATCCTAATCAACATTCTGTAAAACGTGAACTGCCCTCGATAGAAGATTTCCCATCAGTTGTGGAAAACCAGCCCACTCAGCAACTGTAATTAGCTTTCCTTCTGATAATGTTGCCTACTTTCAAAATCCCTCAACTAGCAACATGCAGGGGACTATCTGGGACTCTCAAAATTTCCGAGTAGGGATCCAATACATTTTATCCGTGTTTTGTGTGCACGACATCACTTCCTTTTTAGCCTCCTTTGTTTCGAGCCCAGTCCTGCAGCAGCTAGAGCTACAGCTTCTCGGCACGGACGCGCGTGCCGTCCTCCTCTCTGGATCCTTACGGAGCGGTGCCACCTCCCACCCAGCTTTACTGACCAGGAAAATAATGATTGAGCAACAGTAGAATCGGGTTAAATAAAAAACAAAAATATAATCCTTTCCCATCACTCCAACTTAAATATTTTAATGTTCTCTATTTACTGCTTTTCTCAGTCTTTATTTTTCATATTTGCAACGACAGGTCGTCTTCTCCTACCATTTACATTGTGGACTTTCCCTAGCTGGTTACAGAACCATTTTTTTTTTTAACTGGTTACATAAGGTTCTGTTTGAAATGGGATTATGTATAGTTCCTTTGTTATTATAACTAACGCCGTATGAACATCTGTGTGTATATCTTATTTATCTCTTTAATCCCAGTGCCAACTGCTAAATTGGTGGTCAGATTGTACGGTAATTAGAACACTGGCTCTAGACTAGTCTCCCTGGTTTGAAATTTGGCTTTGCCCTTTATTACTTCGTGACTCCAGGCGAATTATTCAATGTCTGAGGTTTCATATCTGTGGGATGGGGATAGTAACTGTACTTATTTCAGAGGTTGTTACAATTAACACATAAAGTATTTAGAACAGCCTAATGCACATTAGCTGTTGCTATTATCCTATGACAGCAGGAGGAACTCAAAGTTTTGATTTATGGTTCTTCCTCTTGTCTTTGAATTATTAAGATAAATTCTCAGGAGAGGGACGTCTGGTTTATAGGAGTTATAAACATTTTTAGAGACTGGCCTGTTTTTCATGGAATTTGATTTTGTGAGATTTTAACAAGCTGGCTAGGGTTGCCGCCTTGGCTTCACACACAATGAAGAAATGTTCAAGTTGTAGTTAGGCTGAAGTTACTGGCGAATGCCTTTGAGAAAACGGTTTCATAGTATGCTCACTCTCCCTCCCACCCGAGGTCTTCATGCTTTCATAAAATTTTACTCTGCTAGCTATTGTTCCTCCCTGGCAGAACCCGAGAGTGAAAAGGTGTCAAACCGATCAGAGGAACGGCTGCAGGCTGGGTGTGATCGGCGGGGACAAACCTGCCCCAAGGCAGCCGCAGCACAGGGCTGGCTGCGCACTCCAAGCGAATGAGGCTGAAACGCTGGCACATTTCCAGCTGTGATTCCCTTGTGACTTTTTAAAAACCAGACTTACCCTCCTTGGTAGACAATGAGTTTGCGTTTGAGATCTGTGGGACAGCCCTCTCCCCACTGGCCACCCACGAGCGTTCGAGCGCTTTTCACGGCAGCCGTTGCTCCTAGGAGTGCAGCCTTCAGAGCGTCTGTCTCAACACGACGCCCGTTTAGATTCTGCTCTAGGTACACACCGGGTAAGGGGAGTCCCGAAGGCGTGCTCACATCGTCCTAAAGGTACCAGGAGCATCACACGTCTTCAAGCGTTCCTTTTATCCTAGAGCTGCCAATTTTTTTTTTTTTAAACAGAGGAACAGTGCTTTAAGACAAACATTTGAGGAACAAAATGGACAATAAACGCCCTTGAAAGGTTTCCAGTCTTTTTGCTAGAGTCAATTTTTCCTCTAAACATGACCTTTTCTGCCTCCTGGCATCGGACAATGCCCTGATAATATCACCTATGGACAGAGAGTTATAAAATGTGGGCAAGAGTAGTTTTCAGGCCTTGCTGGGCATATACCCAGTCTGCAAAGTCAGAGTAACACATAAAACAGATGTAAAAGAAGCTGAGGTCTTTGGCCAGAGTTGGCTAGCCGTTAGGCACTTCACTGGAGGTCCTCCACCAAAGATGAAGCTTTGGGCTCTGGTAGAATGGTACCAGCTCAATCCCGAGAATCTAACGACTCACAGATTGCTGATGAGACATGTTTCCTTTTAAAAAAAATTATCTGCCCTTAGCACATAGGAACTTATTCAGAGTCCATGAATGTCATGGAGAGGTCCAGAAAGAAAGATGGGTAATCTCACTGCCTCCTGTAACACTGAACACACATGTGCACTTTGTCTACAGGTATGTGTGTATATGTGTGTGTACGTGTGTGTATGTGTACGTTTGTGTGTGTGTTCCCACATGCCTGCCTCCTGCATAGGCAAAAACAGCAGGCACAGGGCAAGCAGCTCGAGGACAGTTCCAGCTAACATGCCAATGTGCAATGACTAGTCTTCTCAGAGACTGCACTCTCTTTCAGGCAGGTATAGGAAGAGCATTTTTTAAGAAAAAACCCTGAACCATGACCATGAGTGACAGTGTTTTTGCCTTGGGCATGTCTCCTAATTTGGACATCTGTTCTAACGAACTAAAACTTCCCATCCCTTGTTACTCACATTCACTGTGCGGGAAACCACCACCCTACTATTTCTCCATAACAGAATTTTTATCAAGCAAATACTAAGTTATTTTAAACCTCTATGGAATGCACCTAGATTGTCTTACAGAGCAGTCATTGGTTCTTTTACTCTGACTGACTGGGGACCTTCCAAGCAAATCTGATTTACTGCAAACCAGCTGGCAGTCAAAGTAAGATAAAAGGGGCGTCTGGGTGGCTCAATTGTCAAGCGTCTGCCTTCAGCTCAGGTCATGATCCCAGGGTCCTGGGATCAAGCATCGTGCTCCCTGCTCAGTGGGTGGCCTGCTTCTCCCTCTCCTACTTCCCCTGCTTGTGTTCCCTCTCTGTCAAATAAATAAATAAAATCTTAAAAAAAAAAGCAAGATAAAAACCCAGATAAATCCAAATAAAGGACAATGCTTCCACATTTTCAGGGAAAAAAATGAGAGATTAGATAAGAAAAGATAGAAGGAATGGCCTCATGGGTAGTTTTTTCTCCCCCAACACAGTCTATTATGTATATTTAAGGAAGATACTGCTAGAAGATAAAGCCTCTTCAAAAACATGGTAACATCAGGCACCAAAGCACAAGATTTTTAAAAAACAATTTTGGAAAAGAGATTGCATGAGAAACTGTGATGTAGATTTTCAGAGAGCTTTTACAAGCACCTACGACGTTAGGTACCATGCCCTAGGACAGGGAGGGGTGTGTCTGGCGAGGGGGAACCCAGCCACTTCACTCTGGAATGAAAAGAGCATGTTGGCAGGAGGCTGGGTGGCCCACAAGATATGACAACTCCTGTTTCGCTTCACCATTTAGAGGCTTTCTTAAGACTGTTCTAGTGAAGATGAGTTCACTGTTCAGTTTGTTAATTTTCATAAAGTATCTTTTGGGGGGCGGTTTCTGACGTGGGTTTCTCTTCTGTTCCTGGCTTCAGTGTCCCAGGCAAATTGCCAGTCCTGCAAGAATCTGAGCTCTCTGACGGAAACAATCCTGGAGGATTCTGCTTAGGCCAGCTAGCTACCCGGTGCGCATCACTGACGAAACCATCCTCTGTATTTATGAAATGTTATGTCTGCTTAGCAATGAACCTACATTATTTAAAGTGGAGGCTCATTCAATTGACCCTGGCCTGACAGCATATTTTTCATCTGGTTCTACTGAAAATACTATATACATTCCATGAAGAAACCCATGGTGTGGAGTCGCCATTCAGGTAGTTGGAGAGAGCAGCATCTCATCAGCTGGCAGGTAAAGAAAATTCTCATATTAGGTGTACGGAAAAAGGTGGGGAGGAAATCGAGAGAAGTCGGAAACCGTTTCAAATTCTGCCGTGGTTCCCAAATGCACTTGGGACTTATTCTGGGGAAAAGTTGAGTTCCCTGCAAAAGCATGCTTCCGAGGCCTGCGTTATACATTTCAAACCCCTGCGGAAAGGCGGTTCAGACTTGCTTATATGCAAAGAAGTATCCAGAAAAACCCTCAAAATAGCCATGATTATTGTGAAGAGGCCTACATGAAAAATGCTCTCAGAAACCACTTGGTAACCTCTGTTGGTCTAGGGCGAAGCACGAGCTTTCTGTGCCTAGCACAAAATTAAAAATAAAACATAGTCTCTGTTGCCAAAGAACTTGCAGTCTAGCTGGGAGCTAAGACTAACACATAGACGAAATCATGAAACATTAGAAAATGGCATAAAATTAAGTTCTGATTCAGAACAAAGAGAACGGCCCGACAGCACACCCCCAAGCAGAGATTCTCTTGAGGCAGAAGGAATCTGTTTCTTAGAGCCATCCCTTGGCACAACTTGGAAGAAACTGTTCTCTACTAGTTGCAAAGGTACAGAGAATCCTACAACCCTTTATGTGGGGTTTGGAAATCAAGGCCTTCTTTCCTTTGAAAAGGTATGACCAACAGTCTTTAAACCTACTTCAAAGCAAACAGTTAAATGAATCGACCATGAAGGCCTTTGGAGAAAAAAGGAAACTGTTTGACCTTGACCTGTGGTACCCTGAAATCTACTTCATTCAGGAAACATGCAGATCTTATCACACCTCAGACTGATACAACATCAAAACGACTGCGTGCAGGGACAGTTCTCCTCCTCGAACCTTCCTTACTGTCCACGAAAATGAGCTGAGAAAGTCAAGCGGTCCCTGGCGCTGGATGAGCAGAACCTTCCAAAGGACTAACACCGTGGAGTCCCGACACGGACGACACGGGGAAGTGAGGAGAACACCAGGAGTCAGCTGTGCACACGTGTTAACCGCAGAAGGCCCCACAGTGTCGATCTGACAGAAAGCTCCCACGTAGTAAATTTCTCTCTCGTCTTTACTTGGTTGGAGGATAAAAACATCACTTTCTACTTTCCTTCAACTCAAGTGCTGTTGTAGGGGAAAACAAAACCAACTTAAAAAACAAAAAGGAAGCTCTTGCACAATGTTAGTTCCGTGGAACAGTGTACTTCCAGGTCTGTGATGGGATGATCCAGACTCGTGCCTGCAGGCGGTTCAAGCTCACCTGCGGCCCTGCAAATCGTGCTCACTCAGGTGTTAGCGGTCCGAGATCAAGTGTAGACTGTGGGAGCGGATATAATTACACACGGCGTCCTCCGTGCCGAGAGACTCAACTGTACAGAGAATTACAGTAAATCTCTAATCACGACCATCAGCCATCCAGGGAAGGATGAAACCCTGGAACTTCAGCAGAATAAATACCGAACACCAGTTACCCACGCACAGCCTGGCGATCGGGGGGAAAATGGAAACGTCTTCGGGTCTGTGGTCAGCCACTAGCACGCTAACGTGTGAACACGTAGTTCTGTCTGGGGGGATAGGGCAGTGAAGTTGATACAAAACCCACAAACATTTACCGTTGCTTAGTACGGCTGATGGACTGTGCTGGGGTGAATACGGCAAGGTGAAAAAACAGTTTCTGCCCAGCTGAGTCATGCGACATGTGTGACCATGTTCGGTGCTGGGATACAGGCGGGAGTCCTCAGGGCGCTGTGCGCGCAGACCGACTGAGCCCAGGGAGACTCTGGCAGGGGAGGCAAGCCTGGAGCCCAGTCTCGGAGGGTGAGAGCTGGAGAGCCGGGTTAAAGGGAACTGAAGGGCACCAAGCTGGAAACCAAAGGAGAGCAAACAGGGAGGAACGGATGTACTTGGAATGTATCTGCAGTTGGGTCCTGAAGGAGGACGCACAGTGAGACAGAGAACAGAGGGAGATAGGACTGAAGAAGCAGGCAAGAACCCTCTCACCTCTGGCCTTCCGTGTCATTCTAGGAGCCTGGGCTTTTTCCTTTGTGGGAGGAGGGCGATGTTGAGCAGGAAGGTGACACAGAAGCCTACATTTTATCAAACTCTCTGGCCACAGTCAGGGCGGGTATCTGGAGGGACACGGGTGATTCCACAAATTTTCTAGAGGAAAAATGTAAGGACTTGCAAGGCTCTGTATATGAGAGATGACAGATGGAGGGAGGGGAAGAGGAAGCCCAGGGTGATCCAGCCCCGAGTTTCTGGCTTGAGTGACCGGCTGGGTACTGGTCCCACTAACTGAGAAAAGGACAATTGGAAGAGGAGCAGGATTAGATGGGAAGGGGTGCTAGTTTTGCTCTGGAGACGATGGATGTGTGGTGCCTGAGACCTGGGCAGCCTGATGCCCAGAGCAAAGGCAAGGTGGGAGGTGAGTGTCTCTGAGTTGTATGAAGGTACATACTAGTGGAAACCTCGAGAATGTATGACATCTATACTAGAACTGTGAGCCAGAAGTGGGATTCAGGGAAACAGCAACAATTAAGGAGGAGACAGAAGAAACAAGCCCACGGAAGAGAAGAAATTAACGCAGGATGGGAAGAAAACAGGTGAAGCAGAGGTCAAAGGAGGACATGTTCCAGAGATGGGTGAGGGATGGGCAGTATCCAGTACAGCGGATAGACAGCATCAGAAAGAGAGGGAAGCCTCCAAATTGGATAATCAGGAGGTAAGTGTTAGTTAAATTGTGTCCCCACTACCCCCCCGCCCCTCCCCCAAACAGTTGGGGTCCTAACCCTCAGTAACTCATAATGATAGACTAGGACCTTATTTACAAATAGGGTCTTTGAAGTTAAAAAGAGGTCATTAGGGTGGGCCCCGATCAAATGACAGTTGTCTTTGTGAAAAAAGGGAAAGACGGACACGGAGACAGACATGTGCAGAGGGAAGATGGCGTGAAGAGACACAGGGAGAAGACGCTAATCTACAAGCCAAGGACGGAGGGAGGCCTGGAACAGCCTCCCTCCAGCCCTGCCAACACCTTAATCTTGGACTTTGAGTGTCCAGAACTGAGACAACACATTTCCATGGTTTAAGTCACCTAGTTTGTGATACTTTGTCACAACAGCCCAGCAGACTAATACTGACAGTTTACCATGTGAGACACAAGGAGGAGAAGTCATGTAGGGGAGGGTGAGGTATGAATAGAAGACAGAAATGGGGACTAGGCTTTTGAAAGGTTTATGTGAGAAGGGGCTAGAGAGGGACACAGGGCTTTAGTTTTAGTTTCAAGATCACAGAGACCTGAATGATCTCAAACACAAATGGGTAGATTTTTCTAGTAAATTATTTGAAATTTAAAATGTACTGGCACAGGGAGGGGCGCCTGGGTGGCTCAGTGGGTTAAAGCCTCTGCCTTCGGCTCAGGTCATGATCTCAGGGTCCTGGGATCGAGCCCCGCATCGGGCTCCCTGCTCAGCGGGAGCCTGCTTCCTCCTCTCTCTCTGCCTGCCTCTCTGCCTACTTGTGATCTCTCTGTCAAATAAATAAATAAAATCTTAAAAAAAAAAAAATGTACTGGCACAAAGCAGTTCATAGTTTTGTTCACTGTATTCTGTGATTTTAAAAATGTCTATTGTAGTCACGGTCACAATGCTTGTTCCTAGTATTGTTTATTTGTGCATTTTCTTGCATTTCTCTATCCATTAGTCATGCCAGAGATCTGTTATTATTGAAAAAAAGGTTTTCAGTTTTGCTGGGACAAAAAAAAAAAAAAGAATAAAAGCAAAAGAAATATGAAATTTTAAGACGGGGAGGGGTTACCAGGCAGAGCAAGGTCCTGAGGGGATGTGCTCGAGAGCACAGCCTGGGAACCCTTGTCCTTGAGACTTCAGGAAAGGAGGGAGGCAGGAACGGGGTGGGGCGTGGTCTCTACTTGTTGGGAGGAAACAGGAAGTTGGCGGTGTTTCCACCTGGTGATCTCAATTTTATTCATCAAGTGAGAAGTGAAGTCATCTGCTTAGAATTGAGAGGGGGGTTAAGAGTAAGCTAAGCAGGCCTGGGAGGGGAGACTGCAGCCAGGGAAGGATGAAAAGCTGAGTGAGGACCAGTGATGTTGAGGGTCCGGTCAAGCTGGAAACTATCTTTACTGGCCTGGATGTAACAAGAGCAGAGAAGGTGGCCTGCTGTAGAATTAATCCAGGCTTAGCATTCTGCGAGGCAGGTGTGACCAAGGGGTATAAGAAGGGAGGATACCGCTAAAATGGAGACCAGATTTGGTGGGGATGGAAGAGTTTGTAAAGAAGGACCCCTCTGAATTTCAGATCAGGTTTAGTGGGAGCCAGAATAAGTGTGATCTGGGAATGAAAAGCTCCTGAGGTGTGGTGTTCTTGGGCATGACACCACGAGGCCGGGCGGTGGGAGGAAGTGGCTGCCATGGGGTGGATAGAAGGGCTGTAGGGACTGAGGTCCAGGCTCTGTAAGGGGTGCAAGGTAACGTGTGCTGAAATCTTCTACAAGAAAGGCAGGAGCTGAGGTGGAGGGGACCATGGCCCTCAAAGGACAAGACTGCAGGACAGATTTACTGAGGCTGGTGGATGGTGGGGGAAGCAGGTCTGAGGATGGGCCCGTGCATCTGAGAGGGAAGGAAGGGATTCGGAATGCCTTAGCCATCAGACCCTCCCTCCCACTGGGATGGCTCCCATTCATATTTAAACACTCAAGGTCTGGGAGAAGTGCATCTTCAAGTCTTATTTGTAGAACCAAAGAAATAATTTTTAAGAGCTAGATGAGGGGTTTTTAGCTAAAATTATACATATATTACATAAAAGATTACTGATAAAATTTCAGACAAACAACATACCAGAAACTCCAGGTGGTGTCTTAATGAATTTTCCATTAAAATGACCAATAACGGCTTCACACTTTTCTGTTGATTCCATCCTATTCATTCATCAAAATAAAACACACATTTAGAGATCTCTTAGTTTCAGATTTTGTTTTGTGAATGTGAATACATTCTTATAAGTTTACGGTAAACAAATGAAACCTAGCAAAAATGTGAATCAGAAAAAGTGGGCTTATCCTCTTTTATCTGTTTTATGTGTACTTCTATAATAAAATGAAAACTGATATCCACAGAGTACATTCTGAATCGTGAAAGAAATAAATTATATCTAGAGTGCTTAATATCAAGTATATCAAATGTGTAATTTTTTTCTACTTGTTGGAAAACTGGCAATCCATACACAACAGCTCTCCTGGTCATGATATGGAATTGAAACAGAAATACCAGTTCAAAATACAAGTGGATATACTGCTGCCAGAATATTTTAAAGATAGCCTCTCCTTTCATACATTCACAAAAGGACAGACTCAAAAGTCAAGGTAAGAACGAGTGAAAACCAGATTACTCCTTATACGGTTTTTACATTAGCTTTAGGTATAAAATTAAATTAGTGAGGTCGGTTATGTACTGTCTTTGTCTTCTTGGCTTCAGAGGAGTAATTAAAGGATCAAGCCTAACTTTACAATTTATTCTACATCTGCAGGTGGCTAAAAACTTTTGATAAACATTTCCAGGGAATTATATTATTTTGGCTTTTTTTTTTTTTAGTGGAAGAAACACTGAATAATCTATTCAAAATGCACCACACTCCTGGATGACCTGGAGAGTTACATCTTGGTTTTAATGGGTAGTAATAGTTTTAAAAAGCAACAGAATTTAATTGGGTTCCATCTTTGGATACAAAACTGGAACTACTTGATCTGCTTCAGAACACCCACAGAGGCAAGGGTTTTTAGCGGGTGCTGAGCTTTTCACTGTTTCCCCTGGATCCTTTTAAACAATGAAGTGTACACTGGAATCGCAAGTTTTGGTGACTTTCCACCTGTAGAAATTTTAGTTTTATTTTAAAATTATCTGGCCTAACAAGAAAGAGCAATCAACTAAAAATCAGAAGAACCGAGTACTAGACTTTGCTTCATTTCTTGGCAGTCTGGTGACAATGGAAACATCTCTTCTTTGACTCAATTTTCTTATACGTAAAAGAGTGAACAAAAGCTGCCTTTGTTGATTTCACGGGTCTCTGGGAGACGTGATTGTCGTCAAATCGGATATTGTATATGAAAGCAAAAGACCAGCCATTTTCCTTCCAAAATCAAAGTCAATATATAGACATTATCTGTTCCTGCACAGCCTTAACAGGTTCCTAAATAATGGAAAGTCGGTTTTTATACATGGGCTTGTAGATTAGAACTATGTCAAAACTCAAAGCACCTTCTGTTTGAGATTTTTCTTTTAGAAACAAAATTAACCATTATATTGAAGTATCCTTTCCGGAGAGGAAGGGATAAAAATTAAGTTGGAAGATGTGAGGGCACTTTAGATAGCTCTGTGAGATTTTGCTTCTTAACGAAGAAAAAAAAATCTGAAGCAAAATTATAAGATGTTACAACTGGTATAACAATTGGTGGTTGGAGACGTATCCTATCATTCACTGTCTTACTTTCTGAATATTTGAAATAATCTAATTCATTGACTTTATTTATGATGAATCAAATTTCCATCAAAGGAGAAAAGCCATACTGATTGATTTATGAAATTCAGGGGACTGTGATGGTTATTTTTAAGAAGTTACAGGCATCCTGATCTAATTCATCAAAACATTAAGGACACATGTTTTCAAAACTATTGCTCGTGTGATGTTTCCATGTGCTGAATCACCAAATATTTAGTGTCTTCAGGTTCAAGAAGCCTAACGAACTTCCAAAAGAACTGGAAAAAACAACAACAACAAAAAAAACACCAACATTTACACATTTAAATTCATGGTGCAACTAACTGGTTTCCATGACCCTGGCTTAAATTCTCTCTTCTTGGTCCACTTTAGTTTTCTAAGAAACTTGACCGAGCTCCTGTCATTGCCATAGTAAAGCTAGAGCAGCGTGCTTACCTAGCAAAGCCAACACCTCGACTTGTGCCACTGGAATCACGTAGTATCCTTGTAGAAATAACTTGTCCAAATGGTTTGAGCATATTTTCAAGTTCTTGCTCATCCATGGACAGTGGCAGATTAGAAATATATAGGTTAGTAGGATCTTGTTCCTGTTGCTAGAACAGAACAAAGAATTCTCCATTAATTTTCAATGGAAGTTGATAGACGGATGTTAACACACCTACTTTGAGCCACTCTCTTGGCTCAGGTCCTTTGAGAGTGCTACCTAGAGCGAGCGTGGGAGCCACAGAACACCCAAGTCACCCTGCACACTTGAAAACAGTGTCTGGAGCTTGGACAGTCTGTGCAGGTCAGACATAATTCCGCCAAGCTGTTGTCAGCCGATTTGGAAGTGCAACTGCTGGCACGCGCCGGGGAGCTGGAGAGGATGCCCTCATGGAACCACACTCTCAGCTGTTTGCAGCGCTCCCAAAATAACCACCCTCTCCTCTGTGACTATTTTGAGGAGTCCATTTCAGGCACACTATTGCACAGAAGGCTATTACTGTCAATAGTTCAATCTAGAGACACACGACGGATTCTGGACCAAGTCATATCAAGTCCAGTGGGGCTTTGTCCCAGTTCCCCTTCTCTGCTCCATGGCAGGTCCTTACTACTTACTTTGGAGTTCTGATCACCCATGCAGAAAGGAGAGCCCCCAAATGAACAAAAACAAGTGAACTCAAAGCCATATAAAATGATAAACTCTAGGCAGAGCAAACTTTAGCATCAGCAGAAAGGTGAACTCAGGAGTAGGTGGGGGAGGGTAGTAAATCCTTGCTACTCCAAGAATGATCCAGGGCCAGCAGTGTCAGACCCACTGACCGTGTCAGAAGCTGCATTTTAGCAGGATTTCCAGGTAATTCAAATGCATATAAAAGTTCCAGAAGCAATAATTAATTAGATCATTCCCCACTCACCTTTTCCTTTGCTGAGACAGAATCAGATGAAACCAAAGATATGCAACTGAATTTTCTGAGAACCAGTAACTGTTGTGTATATTTACTAAGAGTACAGTGTTAAATCATCAGAGAAAAAGCTTATATGACAACTGGGATATTTTCTGACCAAGTCAAAATTCAATTCTGCAATTGTGAAGATCAGAATAGTCTTACTTAATTTTAAATCAGGCTTTCCTTTGATCCTATTAACTAACTGTGCCTTTACATACTGAGTTATGCAGGCTTATGATTTTTCTTTAATAAGCACTATTAGTGAAGTCATTAATTGATGTCTCAGCATCAGGCAACAGAACAGCACATTCTATATTTTAGATTTCCAAAATGCACAGTACTTTAAAAATATATGTGAAGCATATGCATATTTGAATTGTACAAAGTCTCCACTTTTAAATTTATCCTGTTGTTAATTAAACCTGAAATGAAATTCTGTCCTTTTATATAATCTGCAAGTAAAATTGCATACTGACATTTCATACTATTCTTACCTGGTAAGATTTAAAGTAACAGTCTGGTATCCTAGGAAATGACAAATGCCTTAGTATTCCCAAGCATTCACGTTATCAAACCCAGAGAAACTACGGGCAAAAAGTACTGTCCCTCAGACCTCCCGCCTCTGACCTCTGACGGAGGGCAGCAGCACATAACCAGGCCAATCCCAAAGGGGTGCGGCAGAGGCTCCAGGCCCCGGTGTCACTGGGGTGTGGCAATGGGGGTGGGCCCGAGAAAAAAACTGTAAAAATTAGAAAGTGGTTTAATAAATGCAAAACAGTAACAGATAACGTGTTTGAAAATACAAGGAAAAGCAAAATGGTCTGAAGTATTAAAGTTTTCAAGTGCTTCTGAGGTAGGGTGAGAGGTAAAATCTCTCCTAATCTCCATTTCACTCACTACCTCTACCAAATTGGCCTGATTAATGGCACAGCTCCTTGATTAGTCACCTCACGTCAGCTCTACCCTCCCAAGTCCCCAAAGATTTCCTGCGGTGCAGATGACTCTACTCGTTCCTGTGGAAGTCTGGTCCTTAACTGGCTAGTACACATGGAGCCCTTTCTCTCTGCCAAGAAGCCCTGTAGCCTCATATAGTGAAATTATATTTACAGGGCATCTCACACATCCCAGACTCGCATAAAATCACCTTGACTCCAGTCCCATCCTCCAGCCGCTTACAGTTAAGTAGAGGAGATAGAAACACACGCAGTAAGAGCTTAGGACAGAGGAGGGTACAACTCACAATGGGAGGAGATGTGGGGCAGCCTATCTTGGGAAGGGCAGGGCAGAGTTTTCAGAGGGCATGGCACTGAGTTGAGACTTGAGAAACAAACAGAAGTCATGAAGCTGAAACCAGATTGTGAAAGGGTATCTGAAGAGTTGGATTCTATTTTGTCAGTCCCTGCTGCTAAACTCTTCCACTTAAGCATTGCTAACAGCAAAAAGGACTACGTATACTGAGGAGTCGGCAGGCAAAAGCCAAAGTAGCCTTACCAAAGTACACATTTTTTTGGAAGTCTTGTGCTTTATCGAAAGAAAGAAATAAGAAAGGAAGGGAAAGGAAAGGAAAGGAAAGGAAAGGAAAGGAAAAGAAAGGAAAGGAAAGGAAAGGGAAAGGAAGGAAGGAAGGAAGGAAGGAAGGAAGGAAGGAAGGAAGGAAGGAAAGAAAAAAAAAGAAATCATGTAAATTTTGCAATCTACTCCCTATTTCGGTTTGTTTTAATACAGAAACGATGCTTCTGACCTTATACTTCCAAGTAATGCCGGTAACTTCAGGGAGAGAAGCCAGGCATATCCTGTGATCTCATGTACTCTGGTGGGTGAGGGGGAGCAGGAGGAAGGAGGAACTGTCGTTCACCAACTGTAGTTAGAAAGCCACAGTGTGATAAATGAGGGGAGCTTCTGGAGGCATGGAAGCAAGGAAATGGTATCATCCAGCCTATCTTATGAGAAAATCTCTGAGTCATGCTTAGTCAGATTCAGAATAAAGGTGGGAACCCCCTAATTAAAAAGTATTAAAACCCTCCTTGGACAAAGATACGGCATAAAAAATGTCACGTAAGAAACATATACCATAGGGCGCCTGGGTGGCTCAGTGGGTTAAAGCCTCTGCTTTCAGCTCAGGTCATGATCTCAGGGTCCTG